>JAVLUX010000003.1:13715000-14107500 GCA_032164185.1 Moxostoma hubbsi | reverse complement strand
GCATGGAGTTTGACTCAGTCTCAATGTCAGCACATCTCACCAACGAGTGTGCACAGTCGGTGCTGGAATGCCTCGCCACCTTCAGGCCTCGCTACCTTTTCAGAGGCTCCTGGGGCATATGGCATCCTCCACGGTGGTCGCGCCGCTGGGGTTGATGCATATGAGACCGCTTCAGCACTGGCTTCAGACTCGAGTCCCGAGACAAGCATGGCGTCTGCTTTTTACAGGCAGGGGTACCCTTGCAGCAGGTGTCCTGACGCGTCTTGGTCATGACCAACACCTCCAGATTGGGTTGGGGCGCCGTGTGCAATGGGCACGCAATGGCGGGCCGTTGGAAAGGGGCCCCTACTGCGCTGGAACATCATCTGACTGGAGTTGCTGACAGTTTTCTTTGCCCTGCGGATGTTTATCCCGTTAGTTCGAGACAAACATGTCCTGATCAGGTCAGACAGTACCACCGTGGTAGCATACATAAATCGCCCAGGCGGCGTACACTCCCGAAACATGTCACGACTTGCACGTCATCTCCTCCTTTGGAGCCAGCAGTGACTCAAGTCAACGCTTACCCAGTGGAGAGTGGTGGCTTCACCTCCAGTCGGTCCAGCTGATTTGGGACGGTTCGGCAAGGCCGAGGTAGACCGGTTTGCCTCACGAGAGACCTCCCACTGCCTGCACTGGTATGCCCAATCAGAGGCTCCCCTCGGGGCAGACACACTTGCACACAGCTGGCCTGCGGGGCTGTGCAAGCACGCATTTCCCCCAGTGAGCCTTCTTGCACAGGTGAGGGACTGCATAGTGACTCCCTATTGGCCCACCCGGGCCTGGTTCTCGGACCTCGTACTCCTCGCGACAGTCCCTCCCTGGCGAATTCCTCTGAGGAAAGACCTTCATTCTCAGGGTCGGGGCACGCTTTGGCATCCGGACCCAGACCTCGAAGATCTAGCTGGTCTACCACCTGCTGTCATAGCCACGATCAACCAAGCCAGAGCCCCTTCTACCAGGCAACTTTATGCCCTGAAGTGGCGCTTGTTCGCGAATTGGTGTTCTTCCCGGGCTGAAGACCCACAGAGGTGCGCAGTTAGGTCAGTGCTCTTATTTCTGCAAGAGAGGCTGGAGGGGAGGCTGTCCCCTTCCACCCTGAAGTTGTATGTCGCCGCTATCGCAGCCCACCACGACGCAGTAGCCGGCAAGCCTTTGGATAAGCACGACTTAATCATCAGGTTCCTAAGAGGCGCACAGAGGTTGAACTCCTCCCGGCCAAGCCTGATCCCCTCCTGGGATCTCTCAGTGGTCCTCGTGGGCCTCCAGAGACCCCTTGGAGCCGCTAGAATCAGTTGGACTCAGGGCCCTCTCTTTAAAGACTGCCCTGCTGATCGCGCTCACCTCCGTCAAGAGGGTTGGGGACCTGCAAGCGTTCTTTGTTAGCGACACCTGCCTGGAGTTCGGTCTGGCAGACACATATGTGATCCTAAGACCACGACCGGGCTACGTGCCCAAGGTTCCTACCACGCCCTTCAGAGACCAGGTAGTGAACCTGCAAGCACTGCCCCAGGAGGAGGCAGACCCAGCCCCTTCGTTGCTGTGTCTGGTGCGTTCTTTGCGTACCTACTTGGACTGCACATGGAGCTTCAGATGCTCTGAGCAGCTCTTTGTCTGCTTTGGTGGACAGCGGAAAGGGAACGCTGTCTCCAAACAGAGGCTCTCCCACTGGGTGGTGGATGCCATTTCATTGGCCTATCACATACAGCCCCCCCCCCCACCTTTAAAGGTTTGAGCGCACACAACAAGGAGTATTGCGTCCTCGTAGGCACTGGCCAGAGGTACCTCCCTAGCAGACATATGTAGAGCAGCAGGTTGGGCAACACCTAATACCTTTGCAAGATTTTACAATCTCAGGGTTGAGTCAGTATCGTCCTGTGTTTTCTCAGGTCCGAGCCGGTAGAACTCGGTAACACGCTGACGGACTGGCCGGGTGGATCGCTTGCACCTGGCGCCCTTTCCCTCGGCTGAGGTAAAACTGTGCGCTTTCTCTTCCAGGAGATCCCACCCACCCAGGTCCCTGGATGATTCCTCCCTAGCCTTTTGGGTCCGCAGTTCAGCGGAGGAACTCGCTGACCCAGTCCACCGCGGGTACTCAATCTACCCTGTACTGGAATAGGTGCCCCACAGGTCAGGACTCCTACATGGATGCCCCCGTGTGTATTTTCTGCAGTACAGTCCCCTTACAAAGTGGACCCGCGTCTCCCTTAAGCAGTCCCAGCTGCCCTACGGTCGTTATGTTGTAGCCCCTCCCCCCTCCTTGAGGCTGGATCTACCACTGCGCCACACTCCACTTATTGCCTAAAAACTCATGTGATGTATTCTCCACCTTTACCTCCCGTGTCCTCCCGGCCACGTCGCTGAGCCAAGCCACTATTGTAGCCGGACCATTTCCTGCTCCTCAGAAAAATCCTGAATGAACTCAACGTATTTCCCCTTTTTTATACCCGTATGTCCGGGGGCGGGGTATGCAAATACTGTATGCCAACTTCTCATTAGCCTTTTTTCATAGATCAGAGGCATATTCGGCACTCAAAAGAGACCTCTAGTGACGCTTCTTTGACACAATGTCTCATATATACATATACACACACACACACACATATATATATATATATATATATATATATACACTGTATATTTAAGCAATATCACACAAGCAAGAGCGCGATATGGCCCTACATCAGCACTGCTGTGATTCGGCCACCGGCACGAGGCGGCAGTCCGTGTGCCGTAGGTAATCACAGCAGTGTTGATTTAGGGCCATATTGCACGATTGCGAGTTTGATGTTGTTTAAATATACAGTGTATGTATGTGTGTGTGTGTATATATATATATATATATATATATATATATATATATATATATATATATATATATATATACACTCACCTAAAGGATTATTAGGAACACCTGTTCAATTTCTCATTAATGCAATTATCTAATCAACCAATCACATGGCAGTTGCTTCAATGCATTTAGGGGTGTGGTCCTGGTCAAGACAATCTCCTGAACTCCAAACTGAATGTCAGAATGGGAAAGAAAGGTGATTTAAGCAATTTTGAGCGTGGCATGTTTGTTGGTGCCAGAAGGGCCGGTCTGAGTATTTCACAATCTGCTCAGTTACTGGGATTTTCACGCACAACCATTTCTAGGGTTTACAAAAGGGAAAAACATCCAGTATGCGACAGTCCTGTGGGCGAAAATGCCTTGTTGATGCTAGAGGTCAGAGGAGAATGCGCCGACTGATTCAAGCTGATAGAAGAGCAACTTTGACTGAAATAACCACTCGTTACAACCAAGGTTTGCAGCAAAGCATTTGTGAAGCCACAACACGCACAACCTTGAGGCGGATGGGCTACAACAGCAGAAGACCCCACCGGGTACCACTCATCTCCACTACAAATAGGAAAAAGAGGCTACAATTTGCAAGAGCTCACCAAAATTGGACAGCTGAATACTGGAAAAATGTTGCCTGGTCTGATGAGTCTCGATTTCTGTTGAGACATTCAGATGGTAGAGTCAGAATTTGGCGTAAACAGAATGAGAACATGGATCCATCATGCCTTGTTACCACTGTGCAGGCTGGTGGTGGTGGTGGTGTAATGGTGTGGGGGATGTTTTCTTGGCACACTTTAGGCCCCTTAGTGCCAATTGGGCATCGTTTAAATGCCACGGCCTACCTGAGCATTGTTTCTGACCATGTCCATCCCTTTATGGCCACCATGTACCCATCCTCTGATGGCTACTTCCAGCAGGATAATGCACCATGTCACAAAGCTCGAATCATTTCAAATTGGTTTCTTGAACATGACAATGAGTTCACTGTAATAAAAATGGCCCCCACAGTCACCAGATCTCAACCCAATAGAGCATATTTGGGATGTGGTGGAACGGGAGCTTCGTGCCCTGGATGTGCATCCCACAAATCTCCATCAACTGCAAGATGCTATCCTATCAATATGAGCCAACATTTCTAAAGAATGCTTTCAGCACCTTGTTGAATCAATGCCACATAGAATTAAGGCAGTTCTGAAGGCGAAAGGGGGTCAAACACAGTATTAGTATGGTGTTCCTAATAATCCTTTAGGTGAGTGTATATATATATATATATATATATACACAGTATATATATATATATATATATATATATATATATATATATATATATATATATATGTATATGTGTATAGTATATACAGTTCAAAAAACAAGAAAATTTTACTACATTTTTTAAATCTGAGTACAGTCATAAAAACACATTTGAGCATGGAACTACTTTATTACATGGTGGATCAGAATCTGCCGTTGCTTCTTCAAAACAAATGATGCGTCCAAGCATTCGTTAGTAATACAAAAATTTCACTTCAGAAATAGTATCACGGCTTGTGCTGTTTCTAACAAGTTACTGGATAAACAAGGATGGATGGATTTGTGTGTGTGTGAGAGAGAGAGAGAGAGAGAGAGAGAGAGAGAGAGAGAGACGGAGCATGTGTGATCACCTGTTGCTGTCAGCTTTCTGAATATCAATTTTCTCAGTGGAAAAATAGCCATCCAAGCAGGGGTATTTCTCCCTATTTTGTGGTAGCCGGAGCACAAGAGTCTTTCACTATAGAAACCGCAATGTCCACACCATTTTAAAAAGACTGTCCACTCCAATTTGGAAAGTCAGATAAGAGGTAAGCGCCTTCAGTTTCTGTAATTAATCAGTCTGTTGTGTCTCTTAGCTGTGATGAGCTGTAATGCTGAAGTTGTTCGCTAAAAGCTGTTTAAAGCCATTTCCTGTCTTTAATAGTGTTGTAGTAATACAAGCGATCATGGAATGCTGTATGTAAACACTGGCTGACGCGGATTCACTTCACATCACCAAACTGGCTCATATTACACATAAACATTATAATTTGACACACCTACTGGCATATATATATATATATATATATATATATATATATATATATATCATGTAAAAATACATGTAAAAAAAGACAAACAGTAGCTCTTAACACATCTGCACTGCTCTTACACTTTATAGTTTAAAACGATATGAAGAAGTGAAGTGATACACACACAGTGAAGCATCGGAGTGCTGATGGTGTCAAAATATGTGTGGAAATAAATGTTAGCTTATACATTTTCATGAAGATTTTCAAATTGAGGTCCTTCATGTACATTCATTTTTTATTTTTATTTTTTTATTTTATCTGATATCACCCTTATTTCTTTCTTTTCAATCTTTAACACTGACTCAGGATCTTTCTATGTCTCATCTAATAAATATTAAAATATATTTCTGAAACTGAAATGTTTAGAAATAGGGAGATGAACCCATTAACATCTATAAAGAGATTGTGTGCACCCCAATTAACAAAGTAATGACAAAAATGAAAGAAAAAGAAGTTTAATTTCCGCTTCTCTGTCACAGAGGGCCTAATACACATACTGTATAATAAAGCTTTGTACATTCATTCTCCATTGTCACTCACTGTTTTAGGCTAATTGGATTTTGATAATGAGTTGCATTACGTCAAGGGGACAGTTCCTGATTCCAGTTTATTTCAGTGCAAATGATTTGTCTATCTCAGGGATTTGTAATGTATTCCCGGGCTATATATGCTAAAAGAAAGAGACACTTATTTGCCATTTATTTTTGAAAATGAAAATTATTTACTCAAATATTTTACTTCAAATTGAATCCTGTATCAAACCTCATTGTTTCCTTACATCATGACACAAGAACCAAGGTGATTTGTACGCTGTTTATGAGAGTTGCTCTATGATTTTACTTGATTTGCGATTGAATAACGACTCAAATAAAAAAAAAGTGATCATATGGTTTCAAAAGACTTGGAAAATAGTGCACAAATCACATCTACTGCTTTCACTGTAGTTATACTGTATTTTTTCAACAGCCTTGTCACAATTCGCTTTCAATATATGGCAAAAGGAAAAATAAAAATGTTTCCTCGTGTTCCATGCAAGAAAGATGTTTGGAAACAACTTGAGGGTGAGTAAATACTGGCATAATGTTCATTATTCAGTTAACTATTCCTGTAAAGGATAATTCTCTCATCATTTACTCTCATTAACTTCCATTTCAAACTTGTATGACTTACTTTCTTATGTGAAACAAAGTCAATGGGGTACCAATCTTCCAAGGTCCAAAAAGGACACACAGGTCCAGAAAGGCAATGCAAAGGTAATCTAAATGACTCAAGTGGGTTAATCCTGGTCTGCTGAATTGATACGATTAGTTTTCGGTGAGAAACAGACCAAAATGTTGTGTGTTATTCACTACAAATCTTGACATTGTCTCCATTGCCTGTTCAAGAGAGAAGCTCGATTGCACATCTTTCCATTTGATCACTTGCATTGTATGGATGTGCACACATTATACATCTATGAAAATAGCTTCATTTGTGCAAAAAAAAAAAAGTCATAGGAGTTTGAGACATCATACGGGTGAGTAAATTATGACAGAATATTAATTTTGCTTGAAAAATTCCTTTATGCATATTAGGGATGGGTTATGGCTAGATAATGACCATTCATAAAAGAGGTAGGAGATGACCACGCATAATTTTAGGGACATTAATATGCAATGAGGGTTTAAGTGTAAAACAATATTCTAACAGTGATACATATCGGTCAGCAAAGTTCTGCTCTGAAAACCTGCATAATTCATATACTGTATTTGCAATGGAGCTGTTATTCTGGAGTGATCCTTCATGCTGTTTTATAAACCTTCTATTGAAGTTTGATCGCATTCATTATAGAATTTTTGTTAATCATGCATGTCACAAGTGATTGTTGGTAAAACAGTCCTCCATGTTTTATTAGAGAGATTAATTTACAAATCCTCTATTGAAAAACAGGACCTGATTGGGAGTGCACACATCAGCAGAGTTGTGATGGATGTGAGTGAGAGCCAAGCACTAATCGATTTAAACTTCAGTCCTTTCATTCGTACAGCGCTCATTATCAGTCAGGCCGTTCCCATAATGCATTACTCTTCAAGGATGATCAGGCAACTTCAGCAGCATAAATCATACCTGCTTCTGTCTTTTCCAATCAACTGCCGTTGTTTTATTATCAACAGTTTCATACTTAGAAGCACAACAAATATGAACCAGCAATCGCAGGACTTTATCAACATATTGACTATACTTTTAACATTCTTTTTAGTACAGGACTGAAGAAGCTGAATAACAGATAGTTAATCATGTTCCATAATCCAAAATAATAGTTGAAATATTACACAAATTTCCCTTTTAAAAAAGTTTGCATACCCTTGGTTCTTTAATATCATGTATAGACTCTGAGCATCAATGACTGTTAGCAACATGTTATGATAGTTGTTTCCCTCAGTTGTCCTGAGTGGCAAAACTGGATCTCTTCATCATTGATTCACTGTGAGTTAAGTCAAAAAGTGCAGAATATGCCAGGAAACCAAAGAATTTACAGTACCTGGAGGCTTTTTCTCAAGAACAGTGGACCGCTTTATTGCCCAGAACAAACCAGGGACTCATTCACAATGATCACAAAAGGCTACAAACAGTCAGTGATACTCATGGAGGCAACGCACTGCATCAAGAACCAGGGGTATGTAAAATGTTTTGTTTTCCCATTCATATTCTTTTCCATAGGGTTTTTATAAAATTCTTCATAATAGAGTTCTAAGCCTAAACACAATTACAAAGGCACAAGACTGTGTGCTTAACGTCTTTCATGTGGGAATGAACAACAATACGATGAAGCATTGCACATGACAAAACTGGATAAAAAATAAATTATACAAACTTTTCAAAGTTGTTGATTAGAAGTACAGAAATACTATATTTAAAATATATTGAAAAATATCCATATATATATATATATATATATACACACTCACCTAAAGGATTATTAGGAACACCTGTTCAATTTCTCATTAATGCAATTATCTAATCAACCAATCACATGGCAGTTGCTTCAATGCATTTAGGGGTGTGGTCCTGGTCAAGACAACGTCCTGAACTCCAAACTGAATGTCAGAATGGGAAAGAAAGGTGATTTAAGCAATTTTGAGCGTGGCATGGTTGTTGGTGCCAGACGGGCCGGTCTGAGTATTTCACAATCTGCTCAGTTACTGGGATTTTCACACACAACCATTTCTAGGGTTTACAAAGAATGGTGTGAAAAGGGAAAAACATCCAGTATGCGGCAGTCCTGTGGGCGAAAATGCCTTGTTAATGCTAGAGGTCAGAGGAGAATGGGCCGACTGATTTAAGTTGATAGAAGAGCAACTTTGACTGAAATAACCACTCGTTACAACCGAGGTATGCAGCAAAGCATTTGTGAAGCCACAACACGCACAACCTTGAGGCGGATGGGCTACAACAGCAGAAGACCCCACCGAGTACCACTCATCTCCACTACAAATAGGAAAAAGAGGCTACAATTTGCAAGAGCTCACCAAAATTGGACAGTTGAAGACTGGAAAAATGTTGCCTGGTCTGATGAGTCTCGATTTCTGTTGAGACATTCAGATGGTAGAGTCAGAATTTGGCGTAAACAGAATGAGAACATGGATCCATCATGCCTTGTTACCACTGTGCAGGATGGTGGTGGTGGTGTAATGGTGTGGGGGATGTTTTCTTGGCACACTTTAGGCCCCTTAGTGCCAATTGGGCATCGTTTAAATGCCACGGCCTACCTGAGCATTGTTTCTGACCATGTCCATCCCTTTATGGCCACCATGTACCCATCCTCTGATGGCTACTTCCAGCAGGATAATGCACCATGTCACAAAGCTCGAATCATTTCAAATTGGTTTCTTGAACATGACAATGAGTTCACTGTACTAAAATGGCCCCCACAGTCACCAGATCTCAACCCAATAGAGCATCTTTGGGATGTGGTGGAACGGGAGCTTCGTGCCCTGGATGTGCATCCCACAAATCTCCATCAACTGCAAGATGCTATCCTATCAATATGGGCCAACATTTCTAAAGAATGCTTTCAGCACCTTGTTGAATCAATGCCACATAGAATTAAGGCAGTTCTGAAGGCGAAAGGGGGTCAAACACAGTATTAGTATGGTGTTCCTAATAATCCTTTAGGTGAGTGCATATATATATATATGTAGTTTGAGAGTAAAGGGAGACTGACTTGTTTGCCTCATTGACAGTATGTCATGGGGAGTAGTGGTCGCTTCAGAACTCTTTTGCTGCAGTTTATTTTTCACAGTTCTCTAATTGGTAGATCATATACATACAGGATCATGGTTAGAGTAGTTTTTCACCAGACACTGTATCATTAAACATTTTTTAAATGAAATGAAATAACCTGTACTTATGGTTTGAACAGAATATGCCATCAATACCAACCTTGGACCTCAAGGTGCATATGTCTTTAAAGGTTTTTTTAAATGAACGGTTCACCCAAAAAGGAATATTCTCTCATTTACTCAACATCATGCCATCTCAGATGTGTATTACTTTCTTTTTTCGGCAGAACACACACAAAGATTTTTGGAAGAATAAGTCAGCTCTGTCAAGGCTTTGAAACTCCAACAATCACATACAGGCAGCATAAAAGTTATCCAGTTGACTACAGTGGTAAAATCTATGTTTTCAGAAGCTATATAATAGGCGTGGTTGATAAATAGATCAATATTTTATTTCTTTTGTAACTATAAATCTCTACATTCACAGTCACATTCCAAAAGTGAAAATTTATAGTAAAAAGGGATTGAAATATGGATATGTTTATCACCAGAAGTGATTGCATTGCTTCAAAAGACACATACAGTTTTCCTCAATGGACTGTATACATTTCTCCCAACTCAGGTCACTGCTTTCAAACCAATTAACACAGCCATATGAACACTTTAATTGTCCTAAACGGACCTTTTTCTTGAAACACGTCACACAAATGATCTGAGAATCACTATCTCAGAGAGAGACTGTGATTCATAGCATGATAGATTAGTATTCGGCCTACAGTGAGAAGATCTACATTGACTTCAATCTCAACAAAAAAGGAAGAAAAAAATGCCATTGGCCTGCATGCCAAAATAAATGTCCACAGTTATCTGTGCTTACAGTGCTGTCTTATGTACAATTGAAGGCAGAAGTTTATGCTCCCTTAGGTTGAAGTTATTAAAACTTGTTTTTTTAACCACTCCACAGATTTAATATTAGCAATCTATTGTTTTGGCAACTCATTTAGGACATCTTTGTGCATGGAGTAATTTTTCTATCAATTGTTTACAGACAAATTGTTTCACTTTTAATTGACTACATCACAATTCCAGTGGGTCAAAAGTTTACATACACCAAGTTCACATTGCCAATTCCAGAAAATGATGTCAAGCCTTTAGTCAATTAGCATCTAATAAGCAGCAATTGGAGGTGTACCTATGGATATTTTAAGGCATACCTTCAAACTCAGTGCTTGACATCATGGGAAAATCAAAAGAAATCAGCCAAGACTTCAGAAAAAAATTTGTGGACCTCCAAAAGTCTGTTTAATCATCGAGCAATTTCCAAATCCCTGAAGGTACCACTTTCACGTGTACAAAAGTACGCAAGTATATACACACCATGGGACCATGCAGCCATCATACCGCTCAGGAAGGAGACACATTCGGTCTCCTAGAGTTGAATGTAGTTTGCTGAGAAAAGTGCAAATCAATCCCAGAACAACATCAAAAGGACCTTGTGAAGATGTTGGAGGAAACCGGAAGAAAAGTATCAATAAATCAACATTAAAAGGAGTCCTGTATCATGTAACAGTGGCTGACCCTGTACTAAATATAAATTCATAATTTTAAATAAAATTAGGGTGCAAGACAGGTTTGGGCCAATCAAAATGAATACCTTTATCCCAGACAGCTCTAAAAGCCACCAATTGCGTGCATTAGATGTATTTTAAATAAATTCACAAGAATGTTTACATTTCCAAAGCATAAGTATTTTATTCAAATAGCAAGGAGTCTAAGACTCAAAAAAATAACAGCATATAATCATTAGCAAATAAATTACAGAACGAAACATACAACAAAATTAAAGTGTGGGTGCATGTAAATGTGTGAGAGAGTTCAAGCCATAGGAGAGCTTTGAAATGGTGCACGCTGGGTCCTGGAGAGTTTGTATGTACCTGTATGACAACTGTGGGCAATGCTGCAGGATGCAGAGTGAGAGTCCAACAAAATGGAATAAAGGAATCACCTGACGCTTCCACTTTAGACCTTTAATTTACCATCACACCTTGACCATAGAGCTCTTCGGCGCTTGAAGATCAAATTAACTCATGCCACTCCACTTTCACTCAAGAAGTGCAATCAATGGCTATGAAAAATCCAGACCTCACTCTCTGGTGATAAGCACTGTCAAATTTACCCCTTTGTTGTTCCTCTCTCCTCCAATCATGTTCCTAATCCACATCACAGTACACAAAAACAAACTTTCTTTCTCCTTACACAGCTTGGCACTCAATTTCACAACACACCAGTTTCTAATCTTTCTTCTTTCTGAAAATAACCTCTCCCCTGCTCTTCACTGTTTCCTTTATTGTTACATTTATTGTGGACACCTGGTAATCTAATGAGCAGCCATGTTAGGTAGTGCTGGTGGATCCTTAAAGGAACAGTACGCAGTTCTGCTCCATCACAATCAATATAACCTGAAAGGCTGCTCAGCAAGGAAGAAGCCTCTGCTCCAAAACCTAAACAAAAAAGCCAGACTACCGTTTGCAAGTGCACATGGGGACAAAGATCTCACTTTTTGGAGAAATGTCCTATGGTCTAATAAAACAAAAATGTAACTGTTTGGCCATAATGACCACTGTTATGTTTGGAGGAAAATGGGTGAGACTTGCAAGCCGAAGAACACCATCCCACCATGAAGCATGGGGGTGGCAGCATCATGTTGTGGGTGTGTTTTGCTGCTGGAGGGACTGGTGCACTTTGCAAAATAGATGGCATCATGAGGAAGGAAAATTGATATTGAAGCAAGTTAAAGCTCGGTCGCAAATGGGTCTTCCAACAGGACGATGACCCCAAGCATGCCTCCAAAGTTATGCCAAAATGGCTTAAAGACAATAAAGTCAAGGTACTGGAGTGGCCATCACAAAGCCCTGACTGCAATCCAATAGAAAATATGTGAGCAGAACTGAAAAAGCATGTGTGAGCAAGGAGGCCTACAGACCTGACTCAGTTACACCAGTTCTGTCTGGAGGAATGGGCCAGAATTCCAGCAACTTATTGTGAGAAGCTTGTGGAAGTCTAACAAACGTTTGACCCAAGTTAAACAATTTAAACGCAATGCTAAATACTAAAAAAGTGTATGTACATTTCTGACCCACTGGGAATTTGACTAAATAAATATAAGTTTACTGTTATACTGAAATTTCACATTCTTAAAATAAAGTAGTTATCCTAGCTGACCAAACACAGGGGATGTTTTATATGATTAAATGTCAGGAATTGTGAAAAACAAATTGTGAGTTTAAATGAGTTTAAACTTCTGACTTCAACTGTAGATGCAAACAATATAGCAAGACTGCTAATTCAATTGACTTTTTACATTTACATTTTTCTCTTTCTGGAGGAAGAGCAACTAGAAATGAAAATAAATGTGAAAAAGGTATTTATTGAGGACTGTTATGATTAATGTGTCATTTCAATAGTAGAGTTGTGAGTTTATAGCTGAAAATTGTATGAACTCAATAGAGAACACATCTATTCTTTTGATGTTATATTTCAGAAAAGAATACATTGCTACATAATGCAGTGAAATTTAATTGTATACATTTGAGTGTCTGTTTCATCAGTGTGAATTGTTATGAGAGCATTTTGGATAATTTTTTTAAATCAATTGAGAAAAGTAGCACTGGAGTCATATGGATTACTTTTATGTGGCCATGAGGTCTGGTCACCATTCACTTCCATTGTATGGACAGAGCGGAGATATTCTTCTAAAAACCATCATTTGTGTTCTGTCGAAGAAAGAAAGTTAAACACATCTGGGATGGAATGAAAGTGCGTAAATGTTAAATATGCCTTTTTGTTATCATTAAAAATCAATTCACCCATGGAGAAATTGTATTTTATTTCGGAACCTGACTGTTGCAGGCCTTTTGTGTTTATTCATTAATTATTTTGTCTTTTGTCTTATTAAAAAAAAATAAAGACATCTCACAGATGTTAAAAAAAGAGCAGATAATGTATGACTGACAGAAACAGGTGAGCAAATTAAGCAGCTAGTTTTGCACTCAAAATATTGACAACACTGTTAGGTTTCACTGCAAAAGGCTGTAGGGAGGGGTCAGAAATTAAGTATTTCAATAAGAGATACAGAAATTAATGGTTTGAAAATGTTCTCTTTCAGGTGGAGGGATTGAAGACTATGAAGAATGACTGAGTGTGAGAGGGTGTGTGTGTGTGCAGAAAACATATATGCATGGTATGCAATGCAAAGGGGAGGCGCCAGCGGCGCTTAAGGTGGTGCATGCGGCGTCCTCGACCCCTCCAACATCACCCCCCCCCCCCCCCCCCCCCCCCCTCACACAACGCTTATAATGTATGACACCCCCACACCCCCTCACTTGACAAATACATGGAGCACACAATTTAGTTTTGCACACCTGCTTGGAAATGTGTAGTTGCGCCCCTGCGTGCATGTGTGTGTGCGTGCGTGTTTCCAGGTTTTCCCTATGTTGTGGGGACCAAATGTCCCCACAAGGATAGTAAAGCCTGAATTTATTGATGTTGTGGGGACAATCAGGTGGTCCCCATGAGGTAAACGGCTTATAAATCATACAAAAATCTTTTTTTGAAAATGTAAAAATGCAGAAAGTTTTCTGTGAGAGTTAGATTTAGGGGTAGGGTTAGGGGATTGAAAATAAAGTGTGTACTGTATAAAGACCAATATGTCTATGTAGAGTCCTCATGAAACATGTAAACCCAACGTCTGTGTGTGTGTGTGTGTGTGTGTGTGTGTGTGTGTGTGTGTGTCTGTGTGTTTGAATGAGTTGCCGTTGCCATCGTTTATGAGTCTCACTAGGTGAGGGAGCCATACGGCTCGACCACACACACTCCAACCTATCTTTCTCTCCCCCAGCTACACACATACACAAACACACAACATGCACACAACTCTAGTCTAGACCGACTCGAGCTAAAGTTTCAGCAGCACCGCAATATCACCTCTCTCTCAGAAAGGGTGTGAATCTTCTCTCGTCTTCAACAGACTGTAAAATGTACTCAAAGCCATCAGTCAGTCTATTTTCGTATAACACCCATTTTTCATACCCTACGCGCCAAATCCCTTTCTCTCTTTCTTTCTGTCTCTCTCACTGCCAAATGCTCACACTCTGCAACATCAGCCATACATCTGAACTGCAAGTCTTTTAAATAATGCTCAAAGACCAGCATTTCAAATTCACACACACATACAGCCTAAGAGTGAACTTAAAAATAGTCTGTACCTGTGATAACAAGGATGCAAATAATCATCTGAAAATGAAGGCAAATATAAATCATGATACAATATTTTGCTGGCACTTTCTCATCCGCACCAGCCTGTGCTGTTTATTCCCTGTGAAATCCAGCAAACTTAATTTGCTGGACGAGTTCAACCTGAACTAAGCTGCTTAGATTAATAAATGTATTTCCTATTTATCACTTTGGTTTTCTCTAAAGCTGTTTACAGCATAAGAATGATCCGTGAGAACTTTTAAAAAGCACGTACATTAATCTTCTTAGCTGTGCATAAATCTATTATCTGGCCATCAACACTGTATGGACGGTGTCTGCATAAGTGTGTGTCTATCATGTGCTGCTTCCTCAAAACTTCAATGTTGTTCAATGTTATTCTTGTCACTTTGATTGTGTCATATATGCAGACATCTTTGCTGTATTGGGTGTATCTGATTACACAGTATTGTAATCTAATTACTTTTTAGTAAAAAAAAAGTGTAATGCATTACATTTTAAATTCTTGTAATCATATTAGTTACTGACTTTCAATTAAAGTAATTTCAAATATGAATTCAAATGAACATATTTTAGCGTTTCTGTGACAGCTGAAGGGTGTACAACAAAGAATAAGGAGGAAATATAGACATCTTGAATTTGAGTGGAAAATCAAAAACTTTTCTAGGAAAGTGATTTAGAAAGTAACTTAAAAGTTGAATAATTAGTAATGTGATTACTTTACTGATTACTTAATATTAAAAGTAATCTTACTAATCAGTAATTGGTAATGGATTATTTATTTTGAGGAATTTACACAATAATGCTAGTATGTTCACATGATGAAATCCTTCTCAGTTCTTTTTCCTGGTAATGAATGTCTTTGATGTCATAGACTCGTGCACAAACAAATGTGTTCCTTTAGACTGGTTGTATACAGAAACAACAAATTTGATTCCGAGATAACATTCTGTTTGAGGCACCCAGAGGACTGGTGGTGTTTTTTTATGGAGGAATCAATTTGAATTCCTTTCAGCTTTTTGATCTCTTTAGTAATTGAAATTGCATGGTCCACAGACTGGTTTAATATTGTTCTTGAGTCCCCCAGTTTCCTGGCAGAGCGGTGCATATGTATGTTTGTGTGTGTGTGTGTGTGTGTGTGTGTGTGTGTGCGCGCGTGTGTGTACGTGTGTTTGGGGGGGTTACGAGGAATTTTTTTTTTTTATTATGCTATAAATGTGGTTTATTAGGGCATTTCTAGTGTCACCATATTTCAAATCGCTTAGAAAACATCCAAAACTATGTTTCCCCATCTGTCGCTCACTTCGACGTTGTGTCAAAGAAGCGACACTAGGGGTCTCTCTTGAGCGCCGAATATGCCTCTGATCGAAGAAAAAAAAGGCCAGTGACAAGTTGGCAGCCAGTATTTGCATACCCTGCCCCTGGACATACGGATATAAAAGCGGGGAAATATGATGAGTTCGTTCAGAAATTTTCTTCAGAGCCGATGGTTATACTGCAGCGAGCTGCGAGTCACACACCCGTTCCTGTTCCTCTGACACTCTCTGCTGATGGATCTACGGTGCACTACAGCGGCTTTCTCCTTCCTTGCACAGCAGTGCCGTTTGCCCCTGGGCGCTTCGACAGCCAGGGCATATTAAAAGAGTGATATTTCTTTTAAATGATTGTTTTTCCTCTATTAGAGCAATACACAGCAGCGCTGAACGTCCTTTTCAGGACGCGTCTTTATAAAGATGCCATTCCACCCCTGTGTACTTCCTGGATGCGGTAGAGTGCTCTCCGCTTCAGACGGCCACAGGCGTTGTCTCGTGTATCTGGGCAGCGATCACACCAAGGCAGCGTTTGTGGATGGTTCATGCTCTCACTGTGAGGGCATGACCATGGCAACGTTGCGGTCGTGGCTCCTTCTTCCCATAGGATTGAGGTAGATGCGGCTGGCATTGGAGGCGATCTGGGGATGGCAGCGGGTGCAGCTCCGCCGGGTACACCCCTCGGACCACCAATCCACCAGCACGTACCCGGCCAGCTGGTTCCCGAGTCCCGAGAAGAGCATGGTGCCGCGGCATGCACAGTGTGACCGTCACCCCCGCTTGCCGCAAAACATTCAAATCTTGGACAGACCTTTTTACAGGCAGGAGTACCCTTGCAGCAGGTGCCCCGATGCGTCCTGGTCACAACCGACACCTCCAGATTGGGTTGGGGCACCGTGTGCAATAGTCACGCAGCCGCGGGCCGTTGGAAAGGGGCCCCAATGTGCTGGCATATCAACTGCCTAGAGTTGCTGACTGTTTTCTTTGCCCTGCGGAAATTCCTCCTGTTAGTTTGGGACAAACATGTTGTAGTCAGGTCAGACAGCACCACCGTGGTAGCATACATAAATCAACAATGCGGTGTACGCTCCAGCCACATGTCACAGCTCGCCCGTCGACTCAAGTCGCTGCGTGCCACTCACATCCCCGGCAATCTCAATGTGGTAGTGGACGCACTGTCACGACAACGCTTTCCCAGTGGAGAGTGGAGGCTTCACCCCCAGTCGATCCAGCTGATTGGGGAACGATTCAGCAAGGCCCAGGTAGACCTATTTGCATCCCGAGACACCTCCCACTGCCTGTACTGGTAAGCCTGAACAGAGGCTCCCCTCGGGGCAGACGCATTGGCACACAGCTGGCCTGCGGGGCTGCAGAAGCACGCATTTCCCCCAGCGAGCCTTCTTGCACAGGTGCTGTGCAAGGTCAGGGAGGACGAGGAACAATTGAGTGGAACACTCTAGTGGCTCCCTATTGGCCCACCCAGGCTTGGTTCTCAGACCTCGTACTCCTCGCGACAGCACCTCCCTGGCAAATTCCCCTGAGGAAAGACCTTCTTTCTCGGGGACGGGGCACACTCTGACATCCGCACCCAGACCTTTGGAACCTCCACGTCTTGCCCCTGGATGGGACGTGGAAGATCTAGCTGGTCTACCACCTGCCGTCGTAGACACAATCAGCCAAGCCAGAGCCCCTTATACCAGGCATCTTTACGCCCTGAAGTGGCACCTGTTCATAAATTGGTGTTCTTCCTGGGTTGAAGACCCACAGAGGTGCGCAGTTAGGTCAGTGCTCTTATTTCTGCAGGAGAGGCTGGAGGGGAGGCTGTCCCCTTCCACCCTAAAGGTGTATGTCACACCCAGGCCATGCCCCTATGGGTCTGAGCACACTTGACAAGGAGTGTTGCGTCCTCATGGGCACTGTCCAGGGGTACCTGCCTAGCAGACATATGTAGAGCAGTGGGTTGGGCAACACCTAATACCTTTGTAAGATTTTACAATCTCTGGATTGAGTCAGTATCGTCCCGTGTTTTCTCAGGTCCGAGCCAGTAGAACTCAGTAACATGCTGACGGTCTGGCCGGGTGGATCGCTTGTGCCTAGCGCCCTTTCCCTCGGCTGAGGTAAAACTGTGCTCTTTCTCTCCCAGGAGATCCCACTCATTCGGATTCCTGGACGATTCCTCCCTAGCCCTTTAGGTCCGCAGTTCAGCGGAGGAACTCGCCGACCCAATTCACTGCGGGTAATTAATCTACCCTGTACTGTAATAGGTGCTCCGCAGGGCAGGACTCCTACGCAGACTCCCCCTGTGTGTATTTTCTGCGGTACGGTCCCCTTACGAGTGGACCCGTGTCTCCCTTAGGCAGTTCCAGCTGTCCTCCTGTCGCCATGTTGTAGCAACTCCCCCCTACTAGCGAGGCTGGATCTACCACTGCACTGTCTCCACATGCCGCCCAAAAACACATGTGATGTATTCGCCACCTTTACCTCCACCTTCGGGCAGGTGTGGCCTCCGCAGGGTCTTTTCCCCCTGAAAGAATAGGAAACTGGGTAAGAACCCCTTCCCTCAATGCATGTAAGGGCCCTGGCCGTTCTTGCTCTATGCGGAGAAACATAGAGAGAAAAGAGGCCCAGCCAGGCTTGGCCCATTCCCAGGTTGGCAAGCGTCACCTTGTTCCTCTGCCTAGGGTAACCAGAAGGATTCCGCTGACTTTTGTGGGGCATTGGGGAAGGGTATGTGCAGTCTGACACAGCTGGTCGCCTTTGCACGTAGAATACCTGCCCTCTCCTGTGTCAGCAGAACATGTACACGGGTCAGCGCATAGCGTGATTTAAATTGGACCCCTAGTGTCGCTTCTTCAACACAACATCGAAGTGAGCGTCAGACGGGGAACATCTAGATTACGGATGTAACCACCGTTCCCTGATGAACGGAACGAGATGTTGGGTCCTCCCGGCCACGTTGCTGTGCCGAGCTACTCTTGCTGAGCCGAGCCTCAGAAAAATCCTGAATGAACTCAGCGTATTTCCCCGCTTTTATACCTGTATGTCCGGGGCGAGGTATGCAAATACTGGCTGCCAACTTATCATTGGCCTTTTTTCATAGATTTGCATATTCAGTGCTCAAGAGAGACCCCTAGTGTCGCTTCTTCAACACAACGTCTCGTTCCCTCCATCAAGGAATGGAGGTTACATCCGTAACCTAGACAGTTTTTGTCCTGCAAGTTGCGTGATAGAGCCACTGTGGATTGGACTTATTGGTCCAGCACATCCCACAGAATCTCAATCGGATTAAACACCTTAATCTTTTCATCATGTTTCTCAATCCATTCCTGAACAATGTGTGCAGTGTTGCAGGGTCTATTATGCCTGATGAAAGTGGTCTCTGCCATCATGGAATACCATTGCCATGAAGGGTGTACCTGGTATGCAGCAATGTTTAGGTAGGTTGCACATGTCAAATTGTTGTCCACATGAATGGTCAGTCCCAGGCTTCCTATTAGAGTATTGCCCTTAGTATCAAACTCCCTCCAACGGCATGACATCTTCCCACAGTGCATCCTGATGCCATCCCTTCCCCAGGTAAATGCTACACATGTACACGGCCATCCACGTAATGTAAAAGAAAACTGTACTCATTGGACCAGGCATCCTTCTTCCACTGCTCCAAGGTCCAGTTCTGACATTTGCGTGCCAACTATAGGTGCTTTCAAAGAGGGATGGGGTCATAATGGGCACTCTGACTAGTCTGTGGCTAAGCAGCCCCATACACCGCAGGGTGCGATGTGTGTTGTGACACATTCCTCCCATAAAAATCATTAACATTTTCTGTGACTTGTGCCAGAGTAGACCCTCTGTTGGTTCTGACCAGATGGGATAACCTTTGTTGCCCTTGCGCATCTATGAGCCTTGGGCACCCAACTCCCTGTCACCAGTTTTTGGTTTGTTCCTCCTCGGACCAATGTCGGTACACAGATTATTGCATCGATTGTCTATGTAAATGAGGAATTGTCAAACCAAACAAAAGTAAAATATGGAGTGCCACAGGGATCAGTTTTAGGGCCTCTACTTTTCTCCATGTATATGCTTCCCCTGGGAGATATTATCAGGAATCATGGACTAAGTTTCCACTGCTATGCCGACGATGCATATTTCTTCAAAACCTGATGAGTGTATCAATGAAATAAAAGATTGGATGACCATAAATTTCCTTCTACTCAATTCAGACAAAACAGAGGTACTAAGTATTGGACCAAAAAACTCTAAAAATAAGCCACTACAATATAATTTGAATCTCGATGGATGTACTGCTACATCATCTTCAACAGCGAAGAATTTTAGGTGTTATATTTGATACCAATCTGTCCTTTGAAAATCAAATTACCAATGTTTGTAGAACAGCATTCTTCCACCTAAGAAATATTGCTAAATGGCACATGATCTATGCTGCTGATGCCAAAAAAAATAATTCATGCGTTTCTGACCTCAAGACTAGATTATTGTAATGCATTACTGGGAGGATGTCCACAAGATCAATAAATAAACTTCAATTGCTTCAAAATGCAGCAGCCAGAGTGCTAACGAGAACCAAGAAATATGATCATATTAGCCCCATTTTATCATCGTTACACTGGCTACCTGTTAAATTCCGTATTATTTTTAAAATTCTGTTAACTACGTACAAAGCTTTGAATGGTCTAGCTTCGAAGTACTTAAGTGACCTTCTACCACACTATATTCCATCACGTTCATTATGATCACAAAATTATGGCCTGTTAATAGTTCCTAGAATATCAAAATCCACAAAAGGAGGTAGATTCTTTTCATATATGTCTCCTAAACTATGGAATAGTCTCCCTAATACTGTTTGAGATGCAGACACACTCCCTCAGTTTAAGTCTAGACTAAAGACTCATCTATTTAGCCAGGCATACACCTAATTTATCCTCCAGCCCACAATTAGGCTGCTTTAGTTGGGTCTGCCAGAACCAGAAACCAGAAACCTTGATCATGATTTATTACTCTGCAATAAATTGAATAGGATCTATGCTAATATTATTTTACTAGTTTCCATGTCTCAACCTCGGGACTCCTATCCTGAGGTCACCAGAACCGGCTGGATCCAGCACCATTCCTGCTTCGTGTTGGACTCCACTGCTACGTGTTGCTGAATGATGATGACTAAATGCAGCCGGTGCCAGCCACACATCACTTCAGTGTATTATGATGGACTTCAGAGGATGAACTGATGCCAACTCCAACCATAAGACATGGGATACTTCATATGCCATTGTCTGGACCTTGGATTTAGGATGGACCACACCGAACCTCACTAAAATTACCAGCCAGGTTGAACTGCGTTTCACATCTCTGATATCTGCCTGCATCACCTCAGTCTATTGATGGACTATGATCTTGAAATGGAATGCATAGACTAACAATTGCCAACAAAAGCCTTCATCAGCCAAATAACAAGGACAATTGCATCTATGTGAACTTCTGCAGTTAATCCAGGATGGACTTCAAATACATTGGTCATTAATCTTACAGTTCAAACAAAATCGATGTTTAAACACTGACCCTTAACACTTACTTAGTTTAATAATTTTAAACCATGACTTTAACTATACATAAGTAATATTTTCATTATATTCATGATGTTAGCCAGAGGGGAACTGGCCCTCACAGTGAGTCTGGTTTCTCCCAAGGTTATTTTTCTCTATTAATCAACATTTTATGGAGTTTTGTGTTCCTTGCCACAGTCGCCTTCGGCTTGCTCACTGGGTTTATTAATACAATTATTATTTAATTACTTATTTTTAAACACGATTAACAATCGTGTTTTATCTAATTACACAATGATGATTCATCGACATTATAGACTGTGGCAGCGGGGGGTGGTCAAGCAGGGTCTGTTGATGGTTTTGTTGCACCGCGGTGAGGGACTGGAGGACCTCCATCAACTGGGAGGACTCTATGGGGTGACTTCCTTCCATCACTAGGGATGATTCAATCCCGCGTTTTGGCACCAGTGTGACAAACTTCAGGTCACGAGGGTAAGGAGGACACAGGGAACTGGGTTCTTCAACTCGTAAGTAAGCTTTTTAATTTATGAACCTCCACAGTACAGCATCATAATAACAAAACAATTATACACATTCAGCTTCTCAAGCTGGTCTCTCTGTTGGGCTCTCTCCATCTTGACTGGAGGTTATGTGGCCGTTCTTATGCCGCTCTCCCCATGCTCACTGAAATTAGAGACAGGTGTTAGACATAATTTAGCTCAGGTGGAAGTGCTCTTACCGCTTTCTCCCCCCGGATGAGCGCTTGACCACGCCCCCGCTGCCACATAGACATTATAGTTTTATCGTCTATTAATGACTGATCTTCTGTAAAGCTGCTTTGAAACAATGTGTGTTGTGAAAGGTGCTATACAAATAAAAATGACTTGATTTGATAACTGATTGTTTGCTTACCATCTAATCCACCCAGACCTTGAAATGTGGCCTTGTTAGGAGATGATCAAAGTTATTCACTTCACCTATGAGTGTTCATAATAATTTGGCTCATTGATGTACATTACTGTAATTGCTGATGCATGTCAATAAACTTTATTTGTAAAGTGTAGAATGTAAAATCTAACTTGTATTGCAACAGTGGATACAGCAGCTTTGCAAATGTTATATGCACCCTCAGTGCCCAGGCTCCTGCTCTCTACGAAAGGTCACAGATCTGAGCAGCTCAGCAGTGGGCTATGACAGGCAAACACTTCCATGATGAAGTTGTGCAGAGGGGCAGGAAACTCATTAAAAGGGCCAACAAATCAGTCCAGTACATCTTTTTGGGGGCGAAAGGACATTTTGTCCTGTCTGTAAGGGCCCACTCCCTAACCATTTAGAGTTTTCACAGTTGGCTTTGACCTATGCCTGACATTTCAGGAGAGTAACACTTACTGACGTGCACCATAAACAGTGTCTTCATAGTCCCATTCATCCAAAACTGGACATGTAATGGAGGCTGTTTGGCTTCTAAAACATAATTTGGTCACAAATAAAGGGATCCTGTGGAAGGCCTAACGTTGACATAAGCATTGATGGAAGCATTGTGTTCAAATACAGGTTCATCCAAAGAGAAATTGCCTTCATAAAAAAAAAAAAAAACATAGCTCAGTGCATTGAATGGTTTAGATGTGGGATATTGTAAGCCATGTGAGTTTCATGACTGTTGTATGCCTTGATACTTTGGAGGAGATTCAGTATGGCATTTGTAACATAATTGGAGTCATTCTTTAGGTAACTTTCCTTAAAACAGTTCTGTGTGTGTGTGTGTGTGTGTGTGTGTGTGTGTGTGTTTCCATTCATTGCTCCAATTGCGAAATTGCAAGTTGTATTCAAGAAAGAAGGAACAGAACCAACCCATCATAGCAGAGACATTTAAGTTCACAATGTACCCAATTTTCCTCAAATTGTGTATATTTTGGTACATTGCTTCTATATTCCTCTTTTATCTCTCCATTGTGACATTCACAGTCATTTCTAGTATTCATTTAAACTAGCCCATAAACTAACGCAGACACTGTCCATGGTGCTGAAAGGAGCACAGTCTATCAAAACAAGCTTTACACAATGAAATCCCCACTGCACCAAATGCATTTATAGTAGGAGCCACATTTGCATGTATTCCCTTTGAATCAAACATGCCAAAGGAATATCCTGGAAACAGGAAACCCTAATTTGTAGAGCATATCTCTATACTTTATGGGCTGAACAGATCATCCAGAGTAATTGTAAGCCCCATCCGTTGTTCATCATAGAAAAGTTATTCTGGAACGTACCACTTAATTACTCCTCAGCAAGTCTAAGTATGTAAGCCTAATTGGCAGATCAAAGTTGATCTCAATTGACAGTTTGTATGAAGCACATTTTTTTTTCTCTCAAAGTCTCGGCAAGGCCTGGTATAATGAAGGCCTGTTATTCTATATGAGTTTGATTACATATGGAGAACAGGAAAGTGCCATGTGTGTGAGAAATGCAATTACTACACAAAGTAAGCGTGACTTGATTTTGAAGCCATATTAGCCAGCTGCAACCAGATACTGCCAACCCCATAAAGTGGCTCAGTGTTGGATTTTTCACATTAATAATGTTTTAATGGCCATTTCAGGTGTATAATTAAGTGCAATGCTAGTATCACTTCATTGATGTTTTAAATAATTTGAACAGTATGAAATTGGCTTTTCTGTAATCTAAACAACAGTCAACTACACAAACTGATATGTTCAAACAGAATATTGCATTTTAAAAGAGATTCACAAAAAAGTAATTTTCATGCATGGCTTTGTAACAGAGTGAGATATGTATTGAATATTGAATGCTTTTATCTGTTTCCTTTCGAAAATATAAAGTCTTTGAACTTGCGTTTTATTTAATATCTCTTAGAATTTAGCAGGGTCATCATCGAATTCAAACCGATTTGTTTAAATGTGCCTAAGGCAAAATATCTGACTAATTAGCAATGTGCTTGGTCTGCTCTTGGAATGTGACATTTGAAGCTGTTGCAGAGTACTAGTTGGTAAAGTATTCGCAAGAGCGGAAGCTTGAAATGCTCTTTGAAGCTGCAAAAATATATTTTTAAATAATTTTTATTCTGAGGGTGAAGGCTGTGCTGTCTAAACTGTGTGTTTATGTGATTATAATATAAAATTATGTTTGGTATAAATAATATATTTGGTGTTTGTTAAGATTTTTTAAGAGGCTATAGAACCTGTTCCTTTTCTATTTCTAAGATGTTCATTTCATTTTTGCATGTGTCTCATGTGAAACAAAACAAAATAAAACAAAACAATCACCTTTTATAAATGGCCACAGAATGTCAGTTCTCTATCTGTCACTCACTCGACGGTGTGTTGATGTGGTGACACTAGGGAACGCCCTTGGTAGCCCCAAAGACCTCTGATCTATGAGAAAAGGCCAATGGGAATTGGCGAGTGGAATTTGCATGCCACTCCCCCAGACTTACGAGTATAAAAGAAACTGGTGTGCAAACCACTAATTTAGATTATTTCTTTGGAGTCGAGCGGTTGTGTTTCAGTGATCTGAATTCCACAGCCGATCCATTCACCTCTACAAAAGTTGTTGGATTCATGGCTTATTACAGCGGCTTCTCCTCCTCTTGCACCAGTTAAGTGCAGAGAATGCCCCTGGGTGCTACAGCAGCCTAAAAGTGTATATTCTTCCTCTTTTCCTTTTAAAAGAGCGTCTTTTAAAATATGCCCTGTATATTTCCTGGTTGCGATCATTACCTCTCCGCTTCCCACTGCCACATTTGCTGCCTCACATGTTGGGTGCTCCCTGGCGTGGGGGCAACGTTCGTGGATGGGTCATATTCTAACTGCAAAAGCATAATTATGGCAATGTTGCGGTTCCAGCCACGGTCCTCCAGCTGTGGTCCTTCTACCTATGTGTTTGAGGCTGTGTTGGTTAGCACTGGGAGCGATTTGGGGATGTCAATGTGTTTGTGAAGCAGATGAGCTTCCCAGTTTCTGAGCTTCTCCGCTCTCACCACCCTCGATGGTGGGGCTGCGGGGGGTACTTGGCGGAACCGTCCGAGACTCCTGTCCAAGGCCGTAGGCTTACGTCATCACTGGCGACCAAGGCCTACAGTGCCACTGGACAGGCCACCTCCGCCCCACACGCCATGGCTCTCCTGCAAGTGCATCATGTTGAGGTGCTCACAGAACTGCACATGCGTAGTTCTGACACAAGATCGATGCAGGAGTTGCATCTCTCGGGCAGGCAATGTCCACACTGATGGTCAAGGAGCGCCACCTTTTGCTCAACCTGGTCGAGTCAAGGGAGTCTGACAAGGTAGAATTCCTTGATGCCCCCATCTACCAGGTTGGCCTATTTGGCGACACCGTAGAGGATTTCGCCCAGCTATTCTCAGCGGCAAAAAAGCAGACAGAGGCCATAGAACACATCCTGCCCCAGCGCGACTCAAGGTCCCGCACCCCATCTGCTCGATGCCAAGGGCATCCCCCTGTGGTAGCAACACCGACTCCGCCACAGCCCGCCCCAGTAGGCTGGCCCCGCCGTGGAGCCACCTGCAGAAAGCAGACAACTCCCGTCACATGACCAGCTGCCAATATCCCAAGAAAGGCTTCAAAGCGCCCCCGAGATGTGCAACCCAGGGAGCCAGGAATCCGCTGCACAGGGGCTGGTAAGCAGACCACTCCACTTACCTTTTCTGTTGATCTGTTAGGGGCGGCTGTGGCTCAGGTGGTAGAGCAGGTTGGTCACTGATCGCAGGGTTGGTGGTTTCGATTCCTTGCCCACATGACTCCACATGCCGAAGTGTCCTTGGGCGCCTTGCATGGCAGCTCTGCCTTCATTGGTGTGTGAATGGGTGAATGAGTCACAGTGTAAAGCGCTTTGAATACTGATAAGGTTAAAAAAGCACTATATAAGTGCAGAACATTTACCATTTGATCATGTGACGCCTGTAAGAGCTTTGGGGGAGGTTATGTGACGGCCGGGTGTGCTGGCTATGAGGTCTGCATAATGTCAAGTGAGTGATGGTTACTTTCGTAACCTCCATTCCCTGATGGAGGGAATGAGACGTTGTGTCCCTCCTGCCACAACACTGAACTACCTGCTGAAATGGCCAGGACCTTGCTCAGCTCCTCATCACAAAACCTGAATGAGTGGTTGCATGCCAGCTCCTTTTATAACCGTAGGTCTAGGGGAGTGGCATGCAAATTCCACTTGCCAATTCCCATTGGCCTTTTCTCTAAGATCAGAGGTGTTTGGGGCTCCCAAGGGTGATCCCTAGTGTCACTACATTTACACAATGTCTCGTTCCCTCCATCAGGGAACAGTTCACAAACTGTTACCTCTTTGGATTTGGCCCAAGAGGCCACTTCTACAAAAACACAGAGTAACACAGAAAACTAATTCCAGCATTCGTGTATTCTGCCTGGAGCTATTTTCAACAAACAATTGAAACAAAAGATTAATTTATCAGATACCCATACCCTGACATATTTTCAATTATTTCAAATGAAAGTTTTGCTGTCTTTGCTATCTCACGTTAAAATGTACACAAAGCTTAATGACATATCTAAAAATTGATTGTGTTTCCCACAAAAAAGTGTGCCATGTTTTGACCAGGAGTGCAACCTTATTTGTATGCATTATCTTTCTTTGTCTGATTTGTGTGCAAAATAGATTTGATGTTGAGAAAGCAGGACTGATATCACTTGTCATCTCTCTCAAAAAGAAACATCATATCGCTCACTTTTTTAAACAAATCTAATTATAACTGCCACTCACACACTTGTCAAAGTTGTTTGTTAAATTATTTCTCCTTGAAGCTTGTGTTCTTCTATATTGTGCTAAGCAAAGGTAAA
The DNA here is from genome assembly GCA_032164185.1 of Moxostoma hubbsi. Lineage (NCBI taxonomy): Eukaryota > Metazoa > Chordata > Actinopteri > Cypriniformes > Catostomidae > Moxostoma > Moxostoma hubbsi. The sequence goes on along the minus strand of JAVLUX010000003.1, from coordinate 14,080,273 downwards.
ATCGGAAAGTCCATATTCTGTGACACATCTGTAAGGCTATTCAAATTCTAAATAAAACAAATATCATATGTAGTGTTTGATAGCATGTGTATAGAATTTCTTCACACAAGTTTCTGCATTTTATATATTACACTAGTGGCATAATCAACTAATTTTAGAGGATTTAATACTTTTCTCAAGCCACGTAACATTTTACATTTTGTTTGACGTGGGATACAAAAGTGAATTTTCAGAATATTTAGGATTAGGGTAATAAGAAAAGCACCATAAAAATGATCAAACAAGTAGTCATAAAAGTAACACTGTATGCAGTATGTGTGCTATATTACAGGTCTTCAAATTTTTGGATGTATATTTTTGAGAGAGAGATGTGACTGCCTTTACGGAGAGGAATATTTTCAGTGATTACTGCATTCAGTTTCACACTTTTTCTCACACAGAGATATCGTGGGACTTCAGAGGATTTTGAATAATGCATGGGTCATTTACTTATAGAAAGTAAACTTAGATGAATACATTTTTTGTATTTTAATATTTTTCTTAACCCATTATTTGCTTGGAATGAAAAAGATTTATTCATTTTGACACATAATAATATGCAAAATGCAAATTAACAATTTTTTTCGAAATGATAATTGAATGCCACTTGCAGAAATTAAACTTGCAAGATAGTGAGGTCCTGTGGCAACAATGTAGTAATATAAATGATTTTTACTAGGCTTTATTTCATATTTAGGACTTTTTATTCTTTGTATTTTCTACTTCATTTATTACTGGCACTTTAATTTTTTGGGGTGCTTTTAATTGTTTTACTCTTTTGATATTAATCATCAATTTTAGATTTTCTTTTGTGAATCACTTCATATGAAGTGAAAATAAATGTAAAATAAATGTATTTACACAACAATTACAATTGCAGGAAATAACGTATAATGCACTGGAATGTAATATTTGTGTAAAAATATGGCTGTATTAATACTGGTGCACAGAGCACGCTGACTAAGATAACAACATTCCGGTGCAGTCGCCAAATATTGAATCCCGGAATCATTATACATAACTAAGATATTGTGTTTTCATTATCTAGTGTCTACCATTAAATCTTTTGGTGACCCTAGCAAACTTTTAAAGTATCTAAAAAAACACCAATGAAAGCCCAGGATGCTATAATTTTAACCCGAGATTCTTTAAATTTAACCCGCGATTGTGTTTTCAAATGGGTCCAATTTGGCACTTTTAGAATGTTTTATTTATTTATTTTTATATGTAAGCTTTAAATGTTTTTATGTTTACTTTTAAACACGTATATATATGCACCTGGATTAAAGATCTTTTTGGAACACCATTCCTTCTCTCCAGTGTGAGTCTCCTTGTGACTGCTCTGGTCCCTATCACAGTCACACTTTATATTAGATGGCCTTAACTACTATGTACAAACATTAAATACATACAGACTATGCATTTACTGTGTAACTACATATGTTCTGCAAAATACCCACATTTGCAGCTATTGTGGTTGAGGTTAGGTTTAGGAGTAAGGGTAGGGTTAGGATTAGGGGTAATGGTTGGGTTAGGGGTAAAGTTAACAGTGTAACTACAAATGTAAATACAATTCAGCAACATGTATGTAAGTATGTGTATCAAATGATTAAATACATTGGCCATATAATGTTTTAATGTATGGAAAAAAATAACATTGCAGTAAAACATCTCGGGTTACTTGTTCCCTGATGAAAGCAGAACGAGATGCTGCACTAATTTAGCACTTTGGGAACGTCTTGAGGAGTGACCAGCTGTGAATATGTGTGCAAAACGTCATTGAAATTGACTAGAACTTATAGCCTCTGCTTGTAACATCATCAGGATGCACCTGTAGCAGGGCTATAAATAGATGCGTCACAGGTGCATCGTCAGGTATTTTGTCTGAAGAGCAGTCCTGTGGCATCCTCAGTACAGCAATGAAGCGCAGCATCTCGTTCCACTTTTATCAGGGAACAGGGGTTACAGTTAAGTAACCCGAGACGTTCCCTATAAAAAAGCTACACTTTGATGCTGCACTGATTTAGCGTTTTGGGAATGAGAATACCCACGCCGCCGCACTGTGGGTGTTCGGACCACTTACTGTTGTGTAGTTGTGGTCACAAGAGCGCGAGAGGTCTCAGACATGAGCCTGTGATTTAGACTCAAAGACATAAGAATGTATGCGAAGAGGACCAGCCTTCCGCATTACAAACATGTTGCAGAGGGACACCTCTGGCCAAAGCTGTATAGGAGGCAACCCCTCTGGTTGAGTGAGCCCTGATACCTACTGGCGAAGCCTTGTAGGCCAGGCCTATAGCATCCCTCACCCAATGTGACATGCTTGGTTTACTTGGTGGTGGCCGTCCCTTTGTAATGGCCCCCATGACAAATTAATAGCTGGCCTGACTTACGCCACTGGCTAGTGCGGTGGACATAAATCTGAAGGGCACGGAATGGACAAAGTCAGTGAAGTCTTTCCTGCTACGGTGTTGTTAACTGGATCTCATTATGTGCACTGCACCATCTTTCAAAGACACCCCATTTTTTGGCATAACTTCTTCTAATAGAGGGAGTCCTAGCATTTAGAATGGTCTCGATTACTTCAGGTGAAAGCCCATTGTCCCTCACTTGTGACCCTTCAGGGGCCAAACATGAATGTTGCACAGCTCGGGCCAGGGATGGAATATTGTCCCCTGCACCTGAGACAGAAGGTCCGTCCTGTCCGGAATCGCCCAAGGCGAGCCGACAAAGAGAGACATTATCTATGAGAACATACCCTGTTCGACCAACGCGCCGCTATCAGTAAGAGGCAGGACCCTTGCTGGCTAACTCTGGCCAAGACTCCCGGGAGCAGAGAATCCGGGAAATGCATACAGGCGCATTCTGGACCATGTATGTGCCATCATGTCCAGACCCAGGGGTGCTGGGTGACTCAGAGAGATGTAGAGGGGACATTGCGTTGTCTGCTGGGAGGCGAAGAGGTCCACTTCTGCTCTGTAAAATCTCAAACAGATTTGTTCCACTACCTCTGGGTGGAGTTTCCACTCCCCCGTTGGTATTTTCTGTCTGGACAGTAAATCTGCTCCCACATTCAGGCATCCAGGGATATAAACTGCCCTGATTGACAGGAGTTTGCCCTGGGCCCAAAGGAGAATCTGCCGTGCCAGTCTGTTCAGCTGGCGTGAATGTAGACCTCCTTGATGGTTTATGTAAGAGACTACTGTCGTGTTGTCCACCCGCACCAGGACATGGCAGCCTCTCAGATACTGGAGGAAGTATTTCAGAGCCGGAAATACAGCCATCAACTCAAAGCAGTTGATGTGCCAATTGAGCTGATGAGCCCATTCCCCTTGAGCTGGACGACCACTTAAGACCGCTCCCCAGCCCGTCAGGGAGGCGTTGTGATGGCAAGACGCACCTAGAGTGGGACCCATTGTGAGAAACATGGGTCTGAACCACATAGAAAGGGTACGAAGCGCGTGGCATGTAACCCTTATCAGCCTTAGGGGACTGGACCTTGGATTAATTCCCCTGGCTTTGAGCCACAACTGAAACGGTATCATGTGCAGAAGGCCCAGAAGTGATCACCAAGGACGCAGATGCCATGAGACCTAGTATTCGTTGATACTGATGAACAGTGCAACCTTGGCCTAGCCTGACTTTGCTCAGGGTGTTCTGAATGGACACGATTCGAGCGGGAGACAATTGTGCCCGCTTTGTGATCGAATTCCATACGATCCCCAGATAGGTAGTTTTCTGAGTGGGAGAGAGGACGCTTTTCTTGGTGTTGAGCCTCAACCCCAGAGAAACAAGATGAGCTAAGACGATATCCCTGTGCTGTAATGCCAGTTCTTGTGACTGTGCTAGTATCAGCCAGTTGTCTATGTAATTCAGAATGCGGATGCCCCGGTGTCGCAAAGGAGCCAGTGCTGTATCCATGCATTCCGTGAATGTGCAGGGTGATAAGGCTAGATCTAAATGGAAGAACCCGATATTGGAAAGCTTCGCCCCTGAAAACGAACCTCAGGAACTTCCTGTGTTGTGGCAGACTTTCTATATGAAAGTGCGCATCCATGAGAATGATCGTGACCGACCAAATCACAATGTTGGATTTGAGACACGACCATCTTGACGGTTAGCATCTTGAACTTGAACGCCCTCTGAGTGATTAAAGCCTCGAAGGTCTAAAATCGGACACAACCCTCCATCTTTCTTGGGGACCAGGAAGTATTGTACTGTAGTAACTTGACTCTCTCTGGAAGGGGAACATGTTCTATGGCCCCTTTGACCAAGAGATTTGCAGTTCTTCCCACAGTAGTCGTGCTTGTTCCAGTTTCACAGTAGTGGGAACCACGCCGTTGAAACGTGGAGGATGGCGAAATAATTTAATTCTGTAGCCTTTTTCTACTGTTCTTAGGGCCTACATAGAAACACCTGGTATTAGTTTCCATGCTGCCAGGTTCTCTGAGATGGGTTTTACCCTTTTTTTAAATTCTGACACTTCCTGTTGAGGGTATGTCGAAGCAACGGAAAACCCGACATTTCACTGGAAACCACTAACTCACGAAACGGCAGAGGTGGTGGGAATGGATCGGTTTCGTGGGGGTATTGGGAGGGTATAGGTGGATGTTTCACATGACCCGTCCCAATGGGGGGCTAGCCCCACAGCTGGGCACAAGACCGTCAGGGATTTCTCTTCTTAGAGATGACGGTCCTGAGGTCATGCTTTGGGGGCTGCTGATGGCGACGAGCCGGTCTCCAGTCTTTGAGGGGGGGAATGCGATTCACCATGCTCTGTTTTTGAGCCTCTCTTCTAGAAGGACCAGCGCGGGACTGGGTGGCTGGAGGCCCCTCCCCCTGAGTGTGGTGAGGGAGGAATTGCCAGAAGGCTTCCTCATAACTGTTCGCCTCCTGGAATCTGTTGATAACCGTGTTCATGGCATCACCAAATAGGCCAGAAGGCAAAACCGGGGCATCGAGTGGGAACACATTGTCCCTGTCTTTGATGCCTGAAAGGTTTAGCCATAAATGTTTTTCTGTGCTGACCAAAGCAACAATAGAGTCGTCTGTTTGGTCGCCCGGATAGACAGATCTGTGGCACGACAAAGCTTGGCGAAAGCCTCTTCATTGACCGTACTGCCCGCACTCAAGTCCTTCAGCAGCTCAGCCTGGTACGCCTGCAACACTGTGACCTGCTGCCTGATAAGCTTTTCCCACAAGTGTGGAGGTGGTCCTGCATGGCTTTTTGGGGAGAGTGGGTCTCTGAAGAGATGATGCCGTGCCAGGAGATAGATAACCTGCAAGTGTCTCTTCTACCGGTGGCATCGTGGAATACACCCATGTCTCAGCACCCACAATAGTTGAATATATCGACGTCGAGGGCACAAAGACACGGGACGTATAAGGATTCCTCCTTGAACGAGAAAGCTCGTTATGGAGGTCATCGAAGAAAGAAAGGGACTGATATAGCGTTCCCTTCCTTTTTTTTTGGGGCTAAAGACAGAAATCTGTCTTCTAGTTTAGAGCGTTGGGGGTCTCTTGTTCGTATGGTCAGTCTAACTGTAGCCTAGCCACAGCCCGCGTAACCACCTCAAGTAATTCCTCAGCTGCTTTATTATTGTATGTGGAATGTTCAGAGGTGGGTAGCTCAAAGTCCGCAGACTCAAGAGATTCAGCGTCCCCTCGTGAACCGAAGAAGTGCTTCAGGCTAACGAGAAGGACCAGCTGGATCTGGGGAAGAGCAAGGGACAGACCCGTCTCTCGCTCCTTAGCCAGATCCATGCGAGAGCCCCGCGATGAATGAGTGGGCGCTGGCTCTTGGAAGTAAGCGAGACGAGCATGAAGCATTTTGACTGAAACAGATTGTAATGCTTGTACCCACCCCGCCCTAACGCAAGAGCAGTATGCTCTTCCCCCGAACACACAAAACAAAACTCGTGTGTTTCCGTTTAAGCCATAGAGAATACAGGAACACACACTGCTTGCTTTTCTTCACACTCATTCTTGGAAAGGATAAAAGGTATTCTGCGCACTGCCTAACAAATTCTAACTCCTAACAGAGTAAAATAAAGTTCTGACAGCTTGAGAAGCACATCACACACACAGAGTGGTCTGAAGACAAAAGACCTGACGATGCACCTGTGACGCATCTATTTATAGCCTTGCTACAGGTGCATCCTGATGATGTCACCAACAAAGGCTATAAATTCTAGTCAATTTCATTGACGTGTTGCACACAGATTCACAGCTGGTCACTCCTAAAGACGTTCCCAAAGCGCTAAATTAGCACAGCATCAAAGTGTAGCTTTTTGATAGGAAACTCAAGCGATAATATCTGAAGACTGATGGGACTGTGACAGAATCATCAAAACTAAAGAGAGAAAAGAATGACAAGGATGCCTTCATGATACAGGCATCAAAAGTAGATATAGTGACACTCCAGTTATGAGACTGCCCTGCTTTGCACCCAGACCAGCACCCAGACCAGCAACATAACAGAACTATCTGGCATAAACCATCCTAAACCAGAGTTTCATGCTATTTAGGCAGGGTTATCATCTGAGTAATACTTGAATTTTGACTAACCAAAAAAAAAAACGTTTTTGTTTGCATGCAAAAAAAAGAAAAGAAAAAGAAAACTGTTATGCTACACTAAACAGCCAACAGCAAAGTTCCTGATTCATTCACACACACACAGTCTGGAATACTTGTTGGTTTACTGCAGACATCATTGTCTGTGTCTCTCTTTGTCTTTCACACGCACACTCTTTAGGCTGCAGTATGCATGTGAGAAATAGAGGGAAGATGGTGACACTTCAAGACACTTATGCCAGGCTGTTGGCTGCAGTGCAATGTATGTGTGTGTGATTCTGAGTGTGCCAATAATGGTCCATGCTTTAGGCTGTAGAAAGATAGTGTGGATGAGAGTCCAGCCATGGTGTAAGATCACTCTCTCTGAACCAAATGTGAGAGAGGAGTGATCTGAACAGCAGGGGAAAACCCCAGGGTTCTAACACTATACACACTTAGCCAACTAAGAGAAGCCTGGACACACACACAAACAATGGACAGAGAACACGAACATTTTAACTCTTATCGCTCTTCAATACCATGCTTGTTTTTCCCCTCTTTTACAAAATACATTCTACTTCCTCCTATTTGAGACTTGTAGTCCATCAATAAACTAAATACCTTTAATACAGGCACTCTTCCCTTGAAGTCTCTCTCATTATCAGTTATTCCAGATTTAAAGTAATTTCCCATGCCTGAAAATGCCAAGGCTTTTCCATTTGAGAAATGTCAGTTAGGAACATATTTAAGCTAGATTTCCCAATAATGTTGCAAATCATGCTCTTAAGATCATCTTAATTAACTTTGTATGTTATTTTACAATGGAGCAATGCCTATTTCCCAAACCATCTCGTAGACAGCTCGTTATAAAGCAGAACTTAAGTGTATTGTTACTGGAGCTGTCAGGTCCAAAGGTGCTGAACTAAGGCTGAAACATTCCCCGTATAGATATTGATACGAAAATAGCAAAATCACCCTCACACTGAAGCAGTATCAGGTAAAATTAATTAACTAAATATGCCAAACGTCCCATAAAATAAGGAATAATCCCATAATTAAGGGGAAAAAACATTTAGTTTGTCCCGTATTGTAGCATCACACACCCAAACTACTGAGAATGTTTCACAAATTGAGAGAAATTGACCTGACACACACACCTTTCGTGTGAGTTGTGTGAGATATTGGCTATTGCTTTACACGGACGCAACACTTGACACAGAAACAGCTGGGGAAAAGATCATTTACAGTCACCAGTGCTTTCCATCAGAAGCAAGATAATTTTGTCTTTTTGACTTTTTATAATGTTGCACAATTCTGTGGGCTTAAAAGTTACATTTTATATAACTGAAATCATTTTCAATTGCACTGTGTCATTTTCTCATGTCCCAAAACTGCATGTCAAATATCTTTGACAAAAATAAATGCTAAATCATTGGATTACTCTTTTTTTTTTTCCCCCACATACAGTTAAGAGTTTAGTGTTACATTCTCATTCTAACATGTATTAATTTGTGGTAAACGTGTAAATTTAACACTGATAGTGGATGTTTTTTGTGTGTCCCTTGATTTATTGTGCACCCTGTTATGTCATGATACAATGACCTTTCACTGAAGATATACTGTACATTAGGAAATTACATCACACACACTAGAGGTGGACATCAGCTATTCGGCATAATTACTTTGAGTTATTTGAAGTTCATAACTCAATTTTTGTATTATTGTTTTCCTTTATTTTGTGGTGTCAGACATATGTGGTCAAGCATAACATGTCCTCCCTGTGATTTATGGGAAACTACTATAATTTAAAATGTCAATATACTGTATTCATTTTAACAGAAATAAAATAGAAGATATTAGTTTACAAATATTTCCTAGATATCAATCACAGACCATGTAGTGGCTAATTTATCCACTGAATGTTCACCCTGTTATTGTTCACCCTGATGTTGCCCATTTAACTGGATGGACATCTGAAATATTTAGTAATTTAGCTTGTCCAGTACAAATAATTCAGTCTTTAAAATGTCCCTTTTATGATGAAACATGAAGAAACTTGTTTATTTTTCAAAAGTTGTAGGAAACCAAATTGTAGGAATGACCCATTTACAATATGTAGAGCTGTAGTTCCACCACTCTCTATATGCAGATTATGAAAGACTACAGTAACAGTAAAGTATAGTAACAGACACCCCTAATTATCAACAATATAAAAGACAAGCAGATAAATATACAATGTCAATAATAATAATAATAATAATAATATATATATATATATATATATATATATATATATATATATATATAGATATATAGATATATATATATAAGAAACTTGTTTAAGTTGTAGGAAACCAAATATATATATATATATAAACATCAATGCTGAGTTCAAATTAAATTAAAATCATAGCCCCAACATACAGTATAATGCCACGATGACAAAATTGCACCACAACATATAATTTCACTATAAAATTCCGGTGCTCTTTGTATAAGTCTATTGATGCCAGAAGTTTCTCATTGAAGTCTTTTTTTTTTATTTTATTTCTTTTTTTATTCTCAGATGGAGTGTACAATGGCTTTGACATGTTCAAACTGCATTCCTATTTCTTAATATAATCAATTATATTAATGTATAAATATTATTATATGCATTATTTATAATAACTTTACTTAAAATTAATATTATTTAATTAATATAATTAAAATCATATAATTATGTCCCTTTGTCTCTTATAAACTATGAAAACAAGGAAATATCCATTTACAGTAGCACAATGTGGAGATTAAGTACTACTTTGAATATTTGACTAATGTTCTACTTAGTCCTTCTCCATAAACCAACTATAGCCATGCTTCACATCGTTATAGTGACACTTGTTTGAGTAGCATTTCTACAGAGCGTAAAGTAGCACACATGATGGCTAAAGACAGCTTGTTGCAAATGGCAAAATTGCTTGCAGACAGTATGCTTATGAGACCTGAGCATACACAATGTGACTCATGTTTGTTGATGTAATGGTGTGGTAATAAATAAGCACTGATGGCGTTGTGTTAGATTACATGAAAACATATCAGAATATCTGACTGTCAATAAAATGTAGAAAGAATTGTAACATGTATCTGTATGCAAACGGGAATGGGCATGATTGTTTGGTATGGGTAACTTGTTTTCTTGATGATTATATTTGTTCAGACTGACAGGGTGAGCATGTGTTTGTGCACATGCAACAACCTGACTGTTCAAATATTCGGTGTGGGCCCAGAAATGTAGACAGCATCGCCATGTTATGCTCTGGTCGAGTCTGAAGTAATGTGGGTGATGTGGGTGACGAAAACCTCAGCTGAAGGCCCCTACCTCTCTGTCATGTCAAAAAATGTTGCGTGAGGGAGAGAGACGATGAGAGGGGAGGCAATGAAGCCTGACAGTCTCATATCTCATCATGACTTCCCAGGATGTGCACTATGTACATGACTGCCATGTCCTTTTTTGAGTTCTGTTGGAGGTGTCATCCTCCACGTTGTTCTCTCATGTTCTAAACACATGCATATCATTACAAAAAAAAAAGAAAAAAAAAAGTTACATCAATCTGATTCCAAATTGCATTCCAAGACTATTCGAAGAGTTTTTCAGAATTTTATTTAAGTTTAATTTAGTTAACTTTCAGAATTTCAAGCTGTCAATACAGTGTTTTATATGGTATTCTGATTTATACTCTGGGGTTAAATTGGGCCAAAACGGTCTGAATTGCATGCCACTGCCTTCACTTCAAAAAGGGGGAAAAAATGGCAGCTTGTTTATTAATCCTTTCCATTTCTTGTATCCTGTGATCCAGTTTCAGTTTGATCCATTTCACACATTCCATCTCTACGTATTAAGTGTACTTGCTCAAAAAACCTTTTGAATTTATTACATTAAAAGTGCACTCATTATTGTTTTCCTCATTAAAAGAGTTTTAATCCTAAAAAAATAACAGAACTTCATCAGAATTTTTCAGTCATGGATCCATTTTTTATTTGTTATTTTTTTGGTCCTGCAGAGGGCGGTGATCCCCTTCAAGCCATTACTATATTCCTAATATAGTGTTCATAGCAAGGCCTCAAATGGTCAGGGTTGGATGGGTTACTTTTTATAGATTACAGAATATGTGCTGTAAAATGTGATTTGTAAACTATTCCATTAGATTACTCAAGGTCAGTAACATATTCTAAATATTTTGGATTTTTTCACTTGTTTTGACTAGAAAAACTCTGCTAGTACGGCAAGACAAAACACATGTTAAAAATACATTCTCTGAAAAACCTAAATATCTTATGCAGTTTTGTTTCTAAAACAAGATAAATCAAACTGATCTTGCTTTAAGGATTTTTAGACATTTTTACAAAAAAAAAATAAAATAAAATAAAAAATGATAAAGAAAATGATTTTTGCCCTAATATCAAAGGTCTTACTTGAAAAAAATAAATAAAATAAATTATGTACTTATGTGAATTTTCTTGCCTGGTAACATGTGCATGTAAAATGGCTAGAAAAAGCATTTTAACTTAGTGTAAAGTGGATAATTTACACAAGGTTTATTTCTGTTTCTTCTGCTACAAACATAATATTCTGTCTGCTCATATGAATGTAACACATGATAAGAAAGTGTTTCACTGCTGTTCAAAAGCACTTTGGATAGCATCATTTATATGTATAAATGTTTTCCATCTGAAAGACTAAATAATAAATTAAACAAATTTACAATTGACAATAAGTAATCTCTTCAGTAATAAATTTTTTTTTGAATGTAACTGTATGCTAAATATCAATTATTTAAATGGTAATTGTAGTGAAATACAGTTACTTATATTTTGTATTTTAAATATGTAATCCAGTTACATGTATTTGGTTACTCCCCAGCCCTTCAAAATGTTTATGGCTTTTATAACTTTACTCATTTAAATATACTACTATATATGGTAAAAATATTAAGGATCTTAAGTGCCATCCTGATATAACAGAACGTTACTATGCAACATAAATGACGATCAACTAATATGTGCTATGCAGTTATATGGTGAACAGGCACTTCACATCATGTCTTTAATGGTTACTATTCATGGATTTTAGACAATGCTGGAATGCTGACCAATCAGCATTCCGAACTGGAACTAGCCATTCTATTAACATTTATATTAGGGATGTTGATTTAACGCATTAATTCAGTGCAATTAATTTGATAAAAAATAAAGCGTTCAATTAATCGCAATGCCCCCGGACCGTAATAAGGTAGAATCCTGAGAAATGCAAGCTTGTAGTACCACCTGTTTACTCCAGAGGGCAGTAAGTGAAACTTCAGCTGTATGGTAACATGCAGATTATACAGTGAAAAAAACAACCATCCAGCAGCAGAATAACACAAACATGCCTTATTTTCTTGCATTCAAAAGAGTTGATGGAGCACAAATTCGAACTCTGGGATCTCAAGATGTGTTCAAAGTATTAAACAATATTTAACTTGACACAGTGACCTAAAAATTTATGTTTATGATGCAATGCACCCGAGACACTACACAAGCATATCTGATGCAGGTGTGCATTGACGGGTCCTTAAACAAGCCCTCATAATAAATCTCCAACTGATTGACAAATTCACTTGTGAAATGGATTGCTGTGAACTGTATGCCAATGACTGACTTATGTTCAGTTATATGGTAGTAAACAATACATTGTATTCTAAAGCAGCTTTTTGTATTGTCTTATCAATGATTAACTCTTCTGCCACAAGAATGTAATGCATTTTAATTATCTTAATATTTCTTTATTTTGTATATGTATATATCCTACCCAATTACATGTAAAAGGACCCATCAACTTACACCATGTGAGCCGATTGGCTTGACATATCACATGTGAGTGAGCTGATTGGCTAAGAGACAGATCAAGAGGCTTTGGCACCCAATATTATCCCTATTCCACTAAAAAAACTTTTGCAGCATGCTGCAGTGAAACTGGTTTACTTGCAAACTGTGCAAATGTAAATATTAGGTGAAGAGAGAGTACACAAGTTGTTTAGCTACTTGACTGCATGTCAAAGGACCTATCTGTTTAAATGTGAGCCAAATGGCTTGATATATCACATTTGAGCAAGCTGATTGGCTAACAGATAACAAGTTCAAAGAACCTATCAGCTGGTGGCATTCAGAGCTTCATGCCTGAACTTAGACATTATAAATCATTGCACAGCCATTCTTTTTATTCATTGTAAAGTGGTCAGGTATCCCTTTGAGATGCAGTGTTCTGAAACTGTAGAAGAGGTCAAACTTGAGAGATGGTCCCAGTCTTCTTTCCATCACCCTAAAGATATCCAGTCACGAAAAAGCAGAGAATGCTTCATGAAGTTAATTTTCAGCTATGATTGATTATCTCAGACCATGCGGGTAAATTAGACATTTGATTGACAAATAATCAATCACTGTCTGACATCTGCATTTATCTTCCATCCAAGGGAGATTTTTTTTAACCCCGTCAATATCAACGTTTTAAAGGAAAGAGAGTGACTTTTATCCTCCATTACTTATCACACTCAGATCTTGACCTACTCCACCCCTCTTTCTCTCCCGCATCCTTCTCTCTTTCCTTTACTCAATTGGTTAGAGAGCCTTTAAAAAATGTGTAGTGGCATTGTTGCGTTGTAAAGTCTGTGCATATGTGTGTGAATAGACAGACTGAAGCAGTTAAGTATAGTTGATGTTTGAAAACAAGTAAAAAACAATTTTGGTTGGCAAGAGTGTGAGAAAGCCAGGGAGACTAGAGATGATGAGTCGCATGGCAATATCAAACCAATAATATAACATGTATATATACGGACACAATGTTATGCATTTAAATAATCTACAACGGAAGAGACTGTTATGAAGCAGAGATGATATGTGATGCTTTTGCAGAATAAAAGAGGGATATGAGGCAGAGCACACATAGAGAGAGGCTCTTTTTACTGCTTTTTTAGAACCAAACTGCACTATTTGTCTGTATAAGATTCTATATCTATTAAATCTCTCAGTCCCTGGTTCAGCCACCTCAGCTGCTCACACACACACATACGTACGTTCCATAATCCTGCCAGACCTCATACCCTGCATCTCACCCAATCTCCCTCATCTCTCTCTCTTATCCCTATGACTCACTTGGTCTCCTCTTGCATCACTGTCTTTACTTGAAGAACAAACGTGTAGTAGCAGGCTGTGCTTTTTATGCTGAACAATGTTGGAGATTGTGTTACTATTTTGACAAAACTGCACAAAAATATTTTGTGGAATTTAGAAGATGCCTAAGCTGTCTATGATATAGGCAGATTCCATCTGAAATTGTACGAAAATTAGAAAAAGACGATTAAAAAAAAACGTTTTTAATTTAAATAATGTTCCATTCCAGAACAATGCAAACAGTATTATTGTAAATGTGCTAACTAAAGGGTTAGTTCACCCTAAAAAAATAAAAAATAAAATATTTTATTATTTATTTACCCTCATGTTGTTGTATGACTTGACTTAGTTCCAATGAACACAATTCCATTGTTGGGGAGTAGCTAACTAAAAGTAGTGACACTGCTAACGTTACTACATTTTTGAGTAGTGTGACTATTTGAGTAGCTCAGCTATTTTCAAGTAGCTATGTAATGTCATACAATGCTACATTTGTCAAATTATATTGCAAACGCAGCAATGGAGCTGAGGCAGTAATCAAACATGCCCACCTACTGTAAAATGTAATTTTTCTCTGATATGAAGCACTGCGAAATCAAATCATTTAAGCAATAAGTAAATGTGTCTGTAAAAATAAACGATTCCCTTATATTTAGAGTTGGGAACTGTTGCTTTAATTTTAGTGAGTCAGTTCGTTCACATATTTTAAGTCAATTAAGTAGTTCAAATAAATGATTCACTGATGCACATAAAGGGTGCCTTAAAGGGACTTTGCCGGAAGTCAATGTTTTCTATTTTGAAGCAAAGTATTTTGTAAATTGTTTACTATTTATTATTAGATTTTGATTAAGTTAATAATATAGTGTTTTGCAGTTGCATTAGTATATTACCAATAATTTAATTGAATGTTTGTTTAATGCCACCAGGGCTGGACTGGTAATCTAGCATTTTCCCGGTGGGCCGACACACTTTTTTTGGCCGATCAGGGGCGGAATGTCCATCGGGAGAACCAAGCGGGCCGGTGGTTCTGCCACGCAACATGCCCAATTGGCCATGATAAGCAACAATGAGTCAGTGCATTATGCAGAATGGACCACAAAACGGCACCGAGATATGCAGAAAATTACCCCCCCAACAGTTGTGCCAGTTGCCATGTAAAATCCCAGGCTGATTTCTCTTCCTAGTCCAGCCCTGAATGCCACCCTAATAAATATTTAACTATCAGGTGATATTATATAATATCTAAACATATTTTGATAGCTTCAATGTAGTTAGCTACTTTTTGTCAGCAACTTGTAAGGCTGTAAAATTACAATTCTAAATTTGAATATTTGTTGAATTTAAAATAAAAATGCACCTTTGAATGATAAAATTTGTATTTTAATTTTAAATGTGGGCCAAGCACTGATGATGACTTACATTCTTAGGTTAAAACAGGCACAGTGCAGCGAATAAAACCGAATGCGGGTGTCGTAAGACATGTTTTAAAGGTTGAATATCCTTTTAAATTTACATAGCGCCTTAAAAAATGCATAGTTTCTGCATAAGATGCTAAAAAACAGTGAGATGCAATGCAATGGTCAAAACTGCCGTATAGCGGATGCTTGTATAGATAAAGACAGACATCTCCACAGAGGTGGTGATCTTTGGTTTTGTCTTGATTATGCCTTGCTCTCTTATTAGTGTCTCACTGCTTAAGCATTAGATACACACCGTACATGCAATTGTATTTAATGAAAAACACTGCGATACCGCTGGTATTATAAGGCTTGAGTCCATAGTAGTACTATGGCACCAGTATAGGCAACTGTGCAACACTAGATTAACAACCGTCTATTGAAGTTTCTTCACATTTCTGTTTCTTTCCTTGTTAAATTTTTTACTTAATATTTGAGATTAAGAACTGGCTAAATCTTTTCGCTTTATGATTTTATGCAAATTTGTAAACAGCCCTATATGTTCTTTGCAATAAAAAAATAGCTATAACATGATGCTGATTGGTTTATATGAATTTGTTGCACCCTCTTGTGGACATAGGAGACAACTTTGATTTAGAAAATCAAATGTCTTGTAGATTTTCCCCCTAGCTGAAATAATGTCTTTAAAATGTTAATATAATTCAAATTCTGTAATATTTCAGTGAAAAATATGAATGTAGTTTCTCGGCCCTGATGACAGCACTCGATGACTGTAGTTCAACTGCAAGTTAGTAGCTTGTAGTGCTTCCCATCCACTTCCCAAATACTGCATAAGATGCTAGTCTTTCCCATACAGTGAAATTGAATGGTGGCTGATGCTGTCAATATATGGTCTACAATCTGCTTTTGTGTTCCACAGAAGAAAGAAATTCATATGGGTTTGGAACAACATCAATGTGAGTAAATGACCCATAAAATCTTTTTATTTGAGGGTGAACTATTTCTTTTATCCTGTATGTGTTGTGTTACTTGAGTAGCATATTGCAAAGTGTTGTGTTGCCCACAGACTAAAGAGTCACTGTATTAGATTGGGTAGACAGACTGGATGCCTAAAGGCCAAAGTTTGCCACAGAGGATGAAACCATCCAATAGAACTTGTCACACACAAACATCAGTAACTGTGCCTCTTTAACAAATTCACATAACACCTACACACATCTCCTTTGCCTATTTCTGCTCTCTTTTACTTTACTCAACAACAGAACCAAGACAACAAATCACTTGTTTGCTGCTGACATTAAACAGAAGAATTCTTTCATCTATAGCTGTCAACATTACAGATGTAATCATGGCATAGTCTTATCTTTTCTTTCAAACTTAATTAAATATTTAGAAATTATATGAGAGCGCCTTTCATAACCCAAAACCGTTCTCCTTTCATACTTTGTTCAACAAAATGTATCAGGTTATAGAGACACAGCAAGAGGGAGAGGCTACACTTTCCTGTAGTATTATTTTTGTTTATTAAAATGGAAATGTGTGTATGCTATTGCCTTCTATGCTGAATTTATTACCCACACAAAAGCATAACAGCATGTGATGAATGTCTAAGTCACTTTAACATAAAAATTATTACCCTGCTCCCCTTCATTCTGATGTGATTATTTGCAACAACAAACTTGAATTTATTTCTCAAAGATTGTGCTTTTGAACATCAGTAAAATTTCTGAAATTAATCTATAAATATATAAAGTGGGGCATCTGTAAATATATACAAGACTTATGCTATATTATGCTAAAGTAGCAGCTCGATTTAATGCATCCAATTTATTAGAAAATGCTATGATGACTAGCACCAGAAGCAACCTGGTCTTATTGAAACACATTAATTTAATTAGTTTAAAGTGGCTTGTTGTACGTATCATGGTATTTTTCTTGGTGAAATGGACAATACAGATGCTCAAATCACAACTTCCTTTCACACAAATCATGGGTAAAACTGCACATTATCAGTTTATAAACACTTACTGTTCGCCCTGTTCCTCACACAATGCTATCCAATGTAATCATAACACTTTTACAATAGTGCATAACTTGTAAGCAAAACATTTTAACGTTTGCAATATATGGCCAACTACATTTATAAGCTTGTGCAATGAAATTGCAAGGTAGTTCAACTGATAGAGCGTTGCACTTCCACTACGAAGAAGCAGGGTATGAGTCCCTAAGAGCACGTCATGTGGGTCAACACATGAGTCGGACATGTCATAGAAGCACCATAATATTATGTGGTTGCTTTATTTTTACATTTTTTAATGACAGTATCTGTTAGGTTTAAGGTTTAGGGTAGGATGGAAGGTTTTGTTGATTTAAAACTTGATAGAGCATTAACCTTAAAAAACCTCATCTGTTTTGGAGAAAATGTAACAAATTTTAGCGCCACTCAGTCAACATTTCATTTTGGAACATTTTTGTATAATGAATCACATAATTTTTTGAGACAGAAGAAGCGGTAATAAAAGGCATAAAATCTAGTGTCATCTGGTATGACTATTGATGCCTTGTTCACTGCTGTGACCATTGTGTATTTACACAGTTAAGCAGAGTTTGATTACTTTAGCCTTCCTCATTACTGTTTTGTCACGTGTTCAGAGACTAATTGAGATGGATGAGGTTTGTAGCACAGGCCCAACACTGAGAAGAAACATCTGCCCAGAGAATTATTCTGAATTAAGCAGATAAGCCGATAAACATGGAACTTAGTTGCTATGCCTGAGGTACTATCCAGCTGTTTCTGCCTCTGCCTCTAAGCAAAAGGCCTTCGGGGGCAGATGTCTTATGCTACGATGTATTATAAAAACAGACTTTCAGACTTTATGGCATGATAACTCACCTTCCACATACTACAAGAGATAGATACTACTAGATTGATATCAACTGCTAGATGTTCATTTGGAAGGCAAAGCCGTCTGTTTACAAGTCAATATTGCTCTGGGCAACCACAATCAAACATGTACTGCGAGTAGGGCAGCTAAATCAGTAACATCTTGAACTCACATTTGATCATCAAAGGTGGATACAAAAGGAATGTTATTGCCCCAGTAGTTTGGGCAACGTTTCCCTCAAGCTTCACATGCATCTTGTTGCATTTTAGAAAGAAGCTATTTTAGATACTTCCTGGAAAATTGCCTAGCCAAACACCAGAGCAACAAACCACTAATCACAAAATTTAAGGGTCCATACCAGTATCACCATTTTTGCTTTGTTCTCACCTCATTCTCCTTGAAACACCAATGGCAAACGAGCAGATATTTGAGACCAACTAAAGTAACATTTCTCTCACAGAATGAGCTACTTTCCCTGCCACCATATGTACAGAGTATTAGGCGATGGAGGAACTGAGTTAACTGAGATGACTGTCAGTAAACAGGCATGCAAACTTTATCCCAGTTCTTCTCTTGATGCCCATTATTAATCGTCTTGGCAAGGGCCATAAATGGTTTCCTGTGACATACCCAACCCAACCCAACCCAGTCCAACTGAAAGCAGGCAGAGCAGACTTCCTGAACTAAATCAATTCTTCACCTAAAAATAAGAGTTTAAAAAATAATCTCTTAATCCTCCTTAGTTTTTTGGTGACCCTGGGCAAACAAATATAGTGCAATATGGCATTCTCACTCTCCCTGCAGTTCTTGTCAGGCAATGACACTACAGAGTGCCCAGGGCTCTAAAACAGGCTACTAAAAACAAGGTCTAAATGATGTAGCAAATTATCTCAAAGGGGAAGATAGATAGATACTTAACTACAACTGGTTATAATTAATTATAAATATATATATAGATCAGCTTTCAGAATTAATTTAAGCAGAATTAATTTTATATCGACTGATCTGTTCGTTTACTGAACCGACAGTACAATCTTCTATCAACTCTTAAGAAAGATTATTCTTCTGGCCAAGAAGAATAACTTTCTTGTTCTATATAGTAATAACAGTACAAAAGCATGTAGCAAGATCAATGTTTAAGTGACTTTGATGTGTGAGTCGTAAACACAGAGACAATCAAGTATGGATATAATGGGTTCAATAACTACGGGTAAATAGAACTAAACTTGAGCAAATAATATATATACAGAATACCTAAAAGTAAACAAAGAGAGAGAGAAGAGCAAAGAATGGCAAGATTTACAATCAGTTAACTACAACCTTTAAGAACCATCAGATAATCAAAATCACCTTAAAAGAAAGGGGTCAAAGTTTAATGATGCATCTAAAGATTCATAAAAGGTTACTTGCATTGGCTTTGGTGGCGTCTGGATGCGTGTAGAATATGGAGATTCTCAGTGAGTTTGTGAGCTGAAGCGTTCGTTGGATTCTTCCGGATATTGGTTGTCCACGGGAAGTTTGATCAAATTTAACTTGAAAGCAAGTTACTAGAAAGTCAGGAAAGCATCTGTCTCACTGGGGAATGAGCGGAGATATTCTTGAGCAGATGTCTCTTAAGGCCAATTCTGTTCACAGCCAACTTTTTTATAAAATGACCAATCATAGGTGCCAACTTTTAGCGGGAGAAATCTTCCTTTGTTCCCCTACACAGCCTATTTGCATGTTTTATGGTGGTCTAGGGGGTTGACTTGTGGAATGCCTTTACAGATGTTAAACATAAACATCTTTAAGTCTCTCCTGTAACTTCAAAGGCAACTAATGTGACAAAAGTGGATCATGATGGTCGGGCAGCAGGCGGTTCTTAATTGTCCTCGGCCTTTGGTTCCTCAGGCTGAGGGTCCATCTTGATGAGATTTGGCATTGCATCTGCCTGGGTACCACCTTTCCGCTGGTTCCATTTGAAGGCTTGAGGAAGTGCACTTGTTCATGGACTCTCGCAACTCGTTGACCCTTTTAAACAGGATGAAGGCCAGTCCCAGTTTGAGGGCGTATCCTATTGCCGTGAAGAGGCAAAGTGCTGTGTCGGCGGCAGTCCAAGCTCGGACAATGTGTGAGTAGGTCAGGATGGGTAGTTGAGTGCTTGGAGGGCAGTGTCAATGGGACTGATATTGATTAGCTGGAACCCCTCTTCCTCAATCCTCAGTTCCAGTTCTGGATCTTGAAGAAATTGTGATCCTTGAAGAAGGATGGAATTTTCAACTCTGATTGGTACTCTTCCCTTGGGAGATGGTAAAATGCTAGCTCATCAAGGTGGAGGATGGCACATTTTGGTACTTGAATCCACATACTTTGGTTGGGCAGGCTGACATGGGTGGCAGTGTCATGTTGGTCATAAGTCAGGATGGCCGTACGAGTAGGAGTGTTGAGGAGCTACTGACAGCTACTGTGTACTGGTCGGTGCTGCACTGTCTCTAGCTGTGCATATTGTCCTGTTAATTGTTTGTAATTTATTGTACTGTCCCGTACTTTTTGCACATGTTTGCACGTGCACTTTATATAGGTATGTTATTTAGTCTGTGTAGTCTCATGTGGTTCTGTGTTTGTCCTATGTTGTTTTATGTAGCACCATTGTCCTGGAGGAATGTTGTCTTGTTTCACTGTGTACGGTACTAACTGTATATGGTTGAACGGCAATAAAATCCACTTGACTTGACTTGATTTCCCTCGATCTCAGCTTGCGTTTCGATGACTTGGGTTCCGATGGTGGCGGCGGCTCCGAGCAGGGCCCCTAGGAACCTGTCCACCTAGCTCCGCTTGTGTGACGGGTCATCTTCTCTTGTTGGGTGAGCATGTGCTTAACATCAGCCTCTGCATGAGCGAGGGCATTCTGTTTGTTCAGTAGACATTGTGAGGGGCAAGTAGAGCATACACTTTCTGAGTGTGGGTCCTGCAGTTGGTGCTGTTCCTTCAGTGCAATGTCTGATGCTGGACCTAGTGATGTGAGATATAATTGCAGCTGTCCTCCAGTTGGCTGGAGGCACAGTATGGTGAACCACAGCAGCATACTGGTACAGAAAAGTTAGAAAAAGGCTGTGGATCAGCGGTGGATGTCCTTGATTGGTCAAGACAGTCTTTTTGCTTTGAGAACTGCAGCTTGGCCTAGTTAGAATTAACCCCTCCCTGTATTTCCCTGCCAGCAGCCAAATGTCTTTTGATTTGATTATGATGGACTCATTGGTTCTTAATAAACATCTGTCCCTGGCTCAGTTTGATTTGGTATGCAACTGGGGAGAGCTTGTCCACAATCTCATGAGGTCCCGTCCACTGGGGCAGAAATTTCGATGGGAGCCGATGGGAGGCTGTCTGAGGCAGCTGGGCGAAACTGTAAGTCCAGACCCTGTTGCCCACATCCAGTTCCTTGTTTGACGCTTTCCAGTCGTAATATGCTCTTGCACTCTTTTGAAGCTGTTGTTGGACGAAAGCAAATGTTGTTCTCAGATGCCTGTGTAGTTCGTCGAGGTACTGGTGAGTAGTGTTGGCTGTGACAAGGCTGGAGTCTCCTGGTTAGTACAGCAGGTGCACCAGCAACGTCATCATCAGTTATTAGTTCGAAGGGAGGCACGCTGGTTGATTCATGTGGAGTGGCTCTAATGGCCATGAGCACCAGAGGAAGTTTCACGTCCCAGTCTTTCTGGATGGCAGACACATACTTTCTCAGCATGCTGATCACATTTCGATTTGATTGTTCCACTTGACCGGAAGAGATGGGATGGTGGCAGACATGCAGTTGAGCTTGAACACCCAGGAGTTTCCAAATCTGCATGATCTCTCTCATGATGAGCTGTAAAGTGGGTGCCTCTGTCCGAGTTGACTATCAATGGAAGTCCAAACCTGGAGAAGATGTGGCTCATCAGGAGTAATGCCATGGTCTGGGCAGTGTTGTTGGGTTCTGGGAGGCACTCTACCCACTTGTTGAACTGGCACACAACCTTGAGGAAGTTACTTGTTGTGCTGTGGGGTAATCAGGGACATACCAAAGAATGTTGTGTTTCACATGCACCATGTGTTTGATGTCATCCCGTCATCTGAGGTATGGGGCAGCAGTGAATTTAGACGTTGTGATAGGGTGGTTGGAGGGGTCTGAGTGGTGGTTTAGCATAGCTTGTACGGAGGTGTCAGAGGCTTGTAGATCAGCTATGTCATTGTTGGAAATTAGTGGAGACAGCGTAATTGGTTGTGAGGTGGGCACTGTCGCAAGAAGAGTTTGCTGACTGTGGGTTATCGCTGCCATGTTAAGGGTGGGTGGCTGGGTTGGCGGTGACCATAGCATGCCGTTTAGTGTGCCAGTTTTGGCTAGGGCAACAGTTTGGTCATTTAAGTCTTTGTCAAGGTACGGTTGCTTTGAATGTCCTTTCACCTTTTTACAGTAGATGATCATGTAGTGTTTTCTTGTGATGTCATCACATGCTTGGAAGAGGTGTTGGTTTTTGACTGGCTTGTTGTTTGCTGTGTTGAAGCCATTTTGTTTCCAGTTGTTGAACAGGATGTATGCTACACGGTATGACACTTCATTGAGGGGTGTGGCTTCCAGAGTGAGGCCAAGTCCCACACATTCAAGTGAAGGTTGGAAGAAGCCCAGTCTGTAGTTTAGGGTTTGACCACATCACATGTTGAGCCAAACAGCGACCCCTTTGGTGTAAGCGGGTACCACGTTTCCTGTTTGTTGATTAGGGTGCAGACCTCTGGAATGGTCTGGCCTGACAGGAGGTTCTCAAGGTTGACAGGAACAACAGGGGGCTGTAAGGCCAGTGGGGTCCACACTACCTCATTAATAGTGTCTACATGAGCCTTGAGGCGAATCAAGATGTCTGCTCCAATGTAGACATCACACAGTGGGTTTGGAAGGACCAGGAAGTAATGGGTTATACACCGGTTGTTCCATTTCAAGTTCAAAGTGCAGATGCACTTGGCAGTCACCATGTTTGATAGACAGGTGTCCAAAGGGAAGCAGGTGCGCTTGCTGGCTGAAGGAATGTCTGGTGTGTCTTCAATAAGGGCATTGAACAGTGTCAGGCAGACGGCTGAGTTGTCTGCCCACAGTGCATGTATGATGTCTGTTGTTGTTACATCATACAGCTGTAGGTCTGCCATGACCTGGGGTAGTAGGAGTCAGAGTCTTTGGTGAGTTGAAAAGTGCAGAGTAGCAACCTTGATTCTTGCTCTCAGTTGGATACAGCATTCCCGTTGCTGGCCACGAGATTTCCCATGACCTTTGTTACCTGACAGTCTGGCTCAGGTGATCTGGGTGGCTGGAGAGGCAGAGTTTCTCGCATTTGAGCCCAAATTTTCAGCTGCATAAAGTCCAATAGAGGCTTGAAGCGATCTAGCAGATATTTGCCAATGAGAAGGGGGTATGTGTTCATTGGTTCATTGGACAGTACACCCGGTGTATCAGGCTCATAGGACCAATGGTCAGGTGAATGGGAGCTATCTGTTAAAGTTGGACCTTTTTTTGGCTGAATGACTGTACGTTCAGTTCACATTTTTGGGATTTAAGAGTTTTTGTCTCTTATCTTAAACTCGGAGTCTGTCAAAGAGTTGACATTTACCCTCTGGGGTCGACGGACGCCCCGGCATGTTCTGCTGGATTTTTTCATCATTACAGCGGAAACAACAAAATTCTCTGTCATTTTGGGGCATACAGATAAGTGACATCATTAGAGACTATAAAGGGTCCACTTTTTTTTGTGTACCCTCACAATAACAACAAAAACATGTGCTTTTGTAAAATAAAGAAAATAAAAAGGGTGAGCTGTAAGCAGTCTCTAGGTTCGCGAGCATATTTCAGAAACACGTCAAAAAAAGAACTGAAACTCTGCTAATACTTATCACACAAACATGAAACATATGTCTAAAGAAAGCTTAAAATGTCTACTTTTAAATAAAACAATTCAAATTTAAAACAAATATTCTATTGCAATGCAATATGTATGAAACAAAGCGATGTACAGTTTTCCTGGCTCAGCTAAATTATCTCTAATGTGATCACACCCACCAGCAGAGCACGCCATTCATATGCTAATGTGCTGAGGCGATCAATCGAAATGGTAAACGCCCCTGACTTTGTCTTAAAAACAACATGTTTGTTCATTTTTCTGCGCATTTGAAAGACAGCATGATACACAAGTGAGGAAATTCCTTGATAGTGAAATACATCCATATTCATGATAGTTCATGCCTCCTCACATATGACATTTCTAACACTAAAAGTGTCTTATAAAAGTGAAATATAAGGATGGTTTTCACATCATTTTGTAGCAAAAACTCTAGGCTACAATATCCAGTTCTCAAAAGGCTTGTGGACAAATGTTTAGTATGTGTTATATGGCCTTATTTCAATGACTTAAAAATTTAGTTTTTTCAAAAACCATGCATAAACGTTATTTTCTCAAAAATACAAACATATACACACATGTTGCTCACATATTATTTTAGCCCAGTTTGTGCTGAATACAGTGTTATCAGACTTTAGCCATTAATGCGTTTTTAAGCAACTGAAAAAAGCACAAATGTCAAGGCATGTCAAAACTTCTCCAGGGCCCAAAACACCCTCAGACCCCAGAGGGTTAAGGTGAGGTTGGCTCCAGTGCCTACCAGGGCTTCCAGTCTCACCTTATTTTGCATTGTGATGGCTAGGAAGAGTTTCTGGGCCACCCCCTATTCGATCAGGTTCCCCAGGAGTCATGGTAGGGGTATTTCTGGCCAGCTTGTCAAGTTCTTTGGGAGCCTTGCCGTGACTAGTGGCAAGGATTCTCTGCAAGGGCTCACACCACACTGATGCTGACGGGGGTTTTTGGATGCTGGCTGGTGACATCTTGAGCAGTGGACTTTCACCCCCCTTTTGAACTAGGGACTCTTGACTAGGAGGCCTGGGCACTCTGGTCTGGAGAAATTCTGTGGTGTTTTTCTCTTTTCTTGTCACATTGCAGTCTGTAAGAATGTTTCATTTCTCTGGGAGCAGTGTCAAGTTAATCTTTATGCTGAACCAGGGCATGAATTTCAGCTCGGGCCCTTTGCAGGTGGCCTTCACAGGCCTTGGCCCTAGCATTCCTTTCTATTAGTTCAGTCTCTACTCTCACTAGGATAGCTTCAGCTTGTTGAATTTTCCATGTAGTTCCTCTCTGGCTTCCTTCTCCAACTGCTCTCTGCTCTCTGTCTCTACATGAAGATCTGGCAGGGCACTTTGGAGTCTCTCCACTTCCTCCTGTAGCTCTGAGTCTGTTTCATCCTCTCTCCTGCACCGGTCCTGGAACACAAGGGTTAACTGATCTAGGTGACAGTGAGCATGTACCTTGTTCCGCCGGGCCACCTCGGCCTGGAGCTTTAGCGCTGCTGATTCTTGTTCCAGGTGGATGCTGTTCTTTTCACTTAGCTGTGCCTGGATGATGAGGTTGTGGGCTAGGCTCCCGATGATCTTGGCCCATTCTTTGTGGTTGTAGCTCAGGGTCGGATCGCGGGCCATCAGCCTGTTCAATTCATTGTCCAGCTGCTCCCGGCTCAGGTGCTGTAGGTCACTGGCAGCTTTGGGCAGAAGGGCATTGGTCATGGCAATCAGCCAGGCCTACAGATGATCCCAGTGGGTGGCAGTACTGGATGATCGGGACATACTGGTGAGAGAAAAACAGAACACAAAGGCCAATGCAAATCTGTGCATAGTTTTTGAGCTTCAATGATATTTGATTATATAAGGTGTTTGTGTGTGTTTTTGACTAACAGGTGGAGACAGATAGTGGAATGTAGGCCGGACACCAATTATCTTGGCCATGAATGGCCAGGTGTGGCCGATTCGTGTGGGTGAGCACCGGGTCTAAATAAAGATTTTTGACAGGACGGTATCCTAGTGGGTCACTTAATGACTTTGCCTGCCTTGGTCATCAATCTATTATTCAGCTTTCTCTGATGGTTCTCATAGGTTCGGTCTCTATGTGAACTGAAAGAAAACAAAAACAAATCAAACAGAAAACAACAAAAACAAAAACAACTAAATAAAAAAAATAAAAATGAAATCAATAAGATAAAACAAAATAAAATAAGAACACAAAATGAGAAAGGGGGAGAAAAGGCCTAAGCATACTACCATTGCTAGGGTTTATGACTGTTGAGTTATAACTCCGAGGAAGAGGGTATGGCTTAAAGGAGGGAGGATGGGCCAAACACTTAAACGATCAGGGAATATCTAATACTCTGGCTTATAATAAGTGAATGGACTGTATATCATTTAATATGCCTGGGGGTGTATTGAGGTTACTCATGTGAGAATTAGTGGCAAGGTTAACCCCCCTGACTCTTCTGAGCACTTGACTGCAGGGTCCTTTCCCCCTCATCCCCCCTTGTACTACGGTGCTGACCAGTCATGACTTTTAGCACAACTGCGCAGTACTCAGGTGAGGCGTGTCAATGGCCAGACAGCACGGCCAATATTCACTTTCCCCTGAAACCCCTTTGGAGTCGGCTGCCTTGTTGGCTAGCTTCTCCAAACGGATGGCTCCGTCGGTGCGGAACCCTAATCAGGGTAATTAACCAAAGTTGCCCTTGTGTGACAGCTGGCATGGCTGACTCCTCACCTGGAGTGCCCAAATGCTGATGTCGGTCTGCATGCCACTACCAATGGTACGAGGGCAGAGGCATCCGAAATTCACACACATCCAGTGTCAGTCGTATCAGGCCAGGCGATTGAAGAACCCAACCTGAAGGCAACCGTCGCTTCACCACCCAAGCATTAGAGGGAGTGCAACCTATAAGTAAACACAAATGGTTGAACAAAAGAAACTTAATTTAAATTCACATTTAAATTCAAACTTTGTTTAAACCTAATTTAAATGATTAAGTGTGTAAAGTAAGAGAGGCAAAACGACGGAATAATACCAAATAATAATAAAATAAAGAGAATGAACATAATGATGACAGTAATCAGAATAAAATAACTTGAAGGGAAAATTTATATAAATAATTCAAATGAAATAACAGGAGAGAGAGAGAAGCAGACCTAACCAAAAATGCCCACAAGGTGGCGTGGGCGGGCCCACGCAAAAGTGATGTGGGAGGTGTAATTTGAGAAAGTTAAACACTTAAACAGACTGCCCTCTGGTGTAAGACAGAGGATTTGCGACCACCATACTTCAGTCATGATTAAACCTGAACGCATTCAGAGTGAGATTTAGATTTACTGCAACGATCGCAAGTATACAATGTAATTTAGATCCCAGTGGATCTTTTTGTGTCAGTCAACTGCACAATAGTGTGCGGCATGATTTCTTCTCTGCCCGTGCACAATAAAACACATACACAACAGGATTTCTTTGCTGTTGTTACAAATTATTATTTGATCAAGATTTATAGGACTCCCATTTCAATCAGATACTGGCCTGCCGTGTTTTGTATTTAGATTTGTATTAGGCATGCATTAATTAGCTAAGCTAATGGGTAAACCAAAGGGAGTGAGATCGCTTAGTTTAATAGCACTTTAATACGCAATGAATTCAATCTAGCAAAACAATCATATAAGGCCTTTAAAAGCTGAGATGAGGAGCCTCACTCAAATCAACTTTTTCAAACTGAAAGAAGATTTCTTAGTTCTAACAGGTAATCTTATTAATATTAAAAATGGGCAATCTTATTGATAATAAAAATGGGCTGTAAAGAGGTTTTCTTCGTCTTCACAGAAACAATTTTAATATTATGAACTACAGTTTATTTTAACAATTAACATAGCCTAAATGTTAGACAAATAGAAGCTGTTAAGGTATAGAACTGAAATCGGCTTTGAGCCTTTCAGTTAACAGAGAAATGAGTTTGCGTTGTGACTTCTCTCTCTAAGCATGCATATAATAATAATACACACATAGATTGACACCGAGTTGGCTCACAAAACAAAGTTTAAAATGAACCCACATTCTCCACCATAATATGTAGCAAATTAGCTCAAAAGGGATATATATATTTTTATTATTTTTATTTTTTTTATCATACCACGTTATGATTAATCATATATATTTAAATTAGCCAAAAAGGGAAATACATACATACACACACTCAAACACACACATACATACATACATACACACACACACACACACACACACACACATATATATATATATATATGTATATATATATATATATATATATATATATATATATAGAGAGAGAGAGAGAGAGAGAGAGAGAGAGAGAGAGAGAGAGAGAGAGAGAGAGAGAGAGAGAGATCAGCTTTCAGAATTAATTTTAGTAGATTCAATTTGAAATCTAAACTTAAAGACTATTGTGACAGGGCGGAGGGCGTGGCCGGGTCACGATTCTGCACACCCGTTCACTTATCATGCTAATTATGCCTCTGAGAGGGAAAAGACACAAACATCACACGACGGTCAGCTGCCCGTAAACATTCTCGCACCACCGTCCGCAGTCGCCCTTTATCCCTATCGGAGGCTTAATTAATCTGATAAGGGACCGGGTGTGCAGCATCACGACCCGGCCCCGCCCTCCGCCCTGTCACAAATATATATATATATATTGAATACCTTAAAGTAACAGAAGAGGTAGAGAAGAGCAAAGAATGGCAAGATTTACAATCAGTTAACTATCAAACTCAAGTTAAAAGAAAGGGGTCAAAGCTTAATGACGCATCTAAAGATTTATAAAAGGTTACTTGCATTGACTTTGGTGCTGAACAAGAGTCTAGATGCATTTAGAATATGGAGATTCTCTGAGTTTGTGAGCTTAAGCGTCCGTTGGATTCTTCCGGAGATTGGTTGTCCGCGGGAAGTTTGAACAAAGTTAACTTGAAAGCATGTTGCCAGAAAGTCAGAAATGTGTCCGTCTCACAAGGGAATGAGCACAGATATTCTTGAGCAGAGGTCTCTTAAGGCCAGTTCAGTTCAAAGCCATCTTTTTTTTTAAATGACCAATCATAGGTGCCAACTTTTAGCAGGAGAAATCTTCCTTTGTTCCCCTTCACAGCCAACTTGCATGTTTTATGGTGGTCTACTAAATTATACAGTTTTACACCAAAGTATGGTAAAAATAGTATAATGCACTTTACAGTAACATACAATACACTATTAATTAAGGCATAAAGAGAGGATAATTTCAATACCAAACATATGGGGTTTGCAGACATTAAAACAGTGATACATACTTAAAGCTGGAAGACAGCATTCAAAGTTACCCTAACATAACTCAAGAGGTAAGGGGGGTGACTTGTGGAATGCCTTTGATGTTACAGGAGAGACTTAGAGATGCTTCCGTTTAGCACCTGCAAAGGCAACTAATGTGACAAAAGGGTCTTTAGTGACCATTATCTTGTAGACTGTTGTAGTGATTTAGTGTGAAGGGGAAAGTGGGAGATTTTATGACAAGATGAGCAGATCGAGTGTCTTGCTAATGTCCAAACGTTACAATGATTACTGGATTATTGAAGAATCCCAAAGCCCATGGTAGTCTGATTACAATGGTCCCAAAACTCCTGTAGTGTCAGCCAACCCAACTAGGTCCAATAGGTTGACAGTCACACCATGACTCTATTGCATAGTCTTTGGCAAGCTAGGTGGACTCTGGCAATACACCTAGTACTCTCTCTCTCCTTGTTCATCCTTTTGGCCTGCAAGGGGGAGCCGTTAATTTCCAGATATTACAAAACAATTGTGTGGTGTAGCCTCAGCAATTTTATGCTACTGCTTACCTAGATGATTACTCATAGAGCTAAGTTTCAAATATGAAGAGATTAAACAATGCATCAAAAAATTAAAGTACAAGCATTAAGGCAATTATTTTTTCCTGAGGCAAGAAGCAAGCTACCTGTGTTTATCCTAGCTGCTTTTCTTTCGTCTCCTTGATTTTTTTTGTACATGTATGTGGCTTTGGACTTACACTGACACCTAGGGAGTGGTTGCAGCAGCATCATTCAAGCACAGTTATTTTCAGTTACAGATGTCATTGTACTGTAGAATTCACTATTAACATTCAGCAATTATTAATTTAATCCATGAGTTCAAGTGTCCAATAATAGGGTAGTTAGTGAGATGAAGTGAGTAATATTTGTCAGGCCATGTGATACTAACATGGCAGTCCCCATGAGGGACCATTTCGATGTACAATAAAATAGCTTTTATAAGGTTACTGATATTACTGGAATATTCATCTTATGTGAACGGTCGTTATTGTATTCATACATTTCAAAATTTGTATTAATTTCTAGAGGAAGAAAATATTTTGAGGAAAAAAAAATACTGAGTGCACCTTAAAAAAAGATACATGTACCAAGGCAGGAGAGAAAGTGCACCACAAAGTTAGTACTATTCAGACAAGACTTTAAAGGGATTGCCAAAAATAACAAATATGTTAACATTTATATCATGTTGCTCCAGAAATGCTGCTTAGGCAGAATATTTTTCTCAATCTAGTCACAAAACGGATGAACTTAAGACTATATATGTTAAAATCTGCATATATATATATATATATATATATATATATATATATATATATATATTATACTGTATGTTATTTGTAATTGTGGCAAATGGCACCATTTACCAGTACTGTATATTAGCATGTTCACCTCTTCTCTTTTGAGGTTTATGTCTGATATTGCCATTAACTACGGCAGACATTTATGTTCTTTGGTGTCAAAAGAGAGGAGTTTCTGTTTTTATATGTTCTATTTGTCTGGGCTTTAATCCAACTTTTCCATTAGAAGTATGGTTTAGGTGCCTAGCCATTTGACATGTAGCACAGCTCTTGCCTGCTGTTTGCTTGACTCTATCATTCTTTTTCATTTACATCAGAGGATTTATACTTATATTTTCTTCTCTTTCTTGGCCATGAAAAAATGCTTTGCAATGCACATTAGTTACTGTGGATACTAAAGGATGTCTTGTATGGTCTGTAGCTTAGAATAGCACTGACAAGGTCACAGAGATTTGAGATGGGGAGAAGGAGCAACATATTTACACATTAGAAGAAATCAGAACTGCAGAAGGGGGACGGTAAAGGAAGAAAGGACAGGGGGAATGCCATGTGGGATCATATATTAGACAAGCCAACGTGCTTTCTATTTGCTTGAGGAATGAGAAAAGGAGAGAGAAAAACCATTACGCTATAGTCTGTCTTTATTGTTCGATCACGTGAAACCAAAGACATTTTATATACTTGAATGCGATCACAAAAAGAGCAGTGCTATAGTATGTTAAAGGGATAGTTCATTTGAAAATGACTTAGCCTTATGTTGTTCCACACCCATCTGACTTTTTTCTACCACAAAAAAACAACAAAATAAAATACATCATTTCAGCCTCAATCACCTTTTACTTTTATTGCATTGTAAAAAGATGCCAACATACTGTCTAACATCTTCTTTTTTTTCCATAGAAGAAAGCCAATTATGCAGCTTTGAAACATCTTCAGGGTGGGTAAATGATGACCAGATTAGCATTTTTAGGAGGAGTATCCTTTTAAGTGCTCAACATTATTACATAGGAAGTTAGCATGTTGCTACCGCATGTTCTAGTACTCTGACATCAGCCCCATTCTGCCAAATTACTGACAAGCGGCATCTCCCATCTGTCTTTACCATTTTCCAGTGGTGTGACTGACAGCGTGTCAAGTCAGCAGTGTAAGAGACATGGGTTCTGGTCCCTTGTAGAAACCAGGAAGTAACTGTGTAACTTTTCACGTAATCAGTGAAAAGTGCAGTTTAGAGGTTACATTTTTACAAGAAAGAAAATAAGCGTGTAACAGTGAATCCTAAATATTTATATTTTGTTTTTATTTTAGAGCATTGCATGTTTGTATGTGTGTGTCAGTGTGTTAAGGTCTCCATTTACAATCTCTAAACCACAAGACTGTCCATTAGCAGCCAGACCACAGGAGATTTAACACTGTGCTGAGACTGCAAGAATCAATGATTACCGGGCTACAGCCAGGCCTACTAATCAATCTGAGCACAGGGCAGTTTCCTCCTCAGGATTTCTTCTGTAATCATAGCACAGCATGAAGACAAGCAGGTGAAACTTAATAAAGATTTGTCTATTTGTGGCAGAGGATCATTGGGAAACAGAGGAACTGAGCTGGCTGTAAAATTGGTTTAGCAAGTAAGACAGAGCGGGAGCGGGAGAGAGAGAGAGAGAGAGAGAGAGAGAGAGAGAGAGAGAGAGAGAGAGAGAGAGAGAAAGAGAGAGAATAAGATTGTAAAAGAGGAATGGGATAAAAAAAAAAGTTAGAAAGTGGAAAATAATAAATTGGGTGTGTACTGGTTTTGTGTGTCAGGTTTTGCTTGCATTTTGGAGGCCAAATGTACACAAAAAGGTTGTAAAACATGAAATCTCTGGCATTGTGCGGATTAGCGAACGTTCCCCATGAAGAAAATCTCCGAAAATTAGAATATTACTTAAGACCAATACAAAAAAAGGATTTTTAGAAATGTTGGCCAACTGAAAAGTATGAACATGAAAAGTATGAGCATGTACAGCACTCAATACTTAGTTGGGGCTCCTTTTGTCTGAATTACTGCAGCAATGCAGCGTGGCATGGAGTCGATCAGTCTGTGGCACTGCTCAGGTGTTATGAGAGCCCAGGTTGCTCTGATAGTGGCCTTCAGCTCATCTGCATTGTTGGGTCTGGCGTATCGCATCTTCCTCTTCACAATACCCCATAGATTTTCTATAGGATTAAGGTCAGGCGAGTTTGCTGGCCAATAAAGAACAGGGATACCATGGTCCTTAAACCAGGTACTGGTAGCTTTGGTACTGTGTGCAGTTGCCAAGTCCTGTTGGAAAATTAAATCTGCATCTCCATAAAATTGGTCAGCAGCAGAAAGCATGAAGTGCTCTAAAACTTCCTGGTAGATGGCTGCGTTGACCTTGGACCTCAGAAAATACAGTGGACTAACACCAGCAGATGACATGGCACCCCAAACCATCACTGACTGTGGAAACTTTACACTGGACTTCAAGCAACGTGGATTCTGTGCCTCTCCTCTCTTCCTCCAGACTCTGGGACCTTGATTTCCAAAGGAAATGCAAAATTTACTTTCATCAGAGAACATAACTTTGGACCACTCAGCAGCAGACCAGTCCTTTTTGTCTTTAGCCAAGACGAGACGCTTCTGATGCTGTGTCTTGTTCAAGAGTGGCTTGACACAAGGAATGCAACAGCTGAAACCCATGTCTTGCATACGTCTGTTCGTGGTGGTTCTTGAAGCACTGACTCCAGCTGCAGTCCACTCTTTGTGAATCTCCCCCACATTTTTGAATGGGTTTTGTTTCACAATCCTCTCCAGGGTGCGGTTATCCCTATTGCTTGTACACTTTTTTCTACCACATCTTTTTCTTCCCTTCACCTCTCTATTAATGTGCTTGGACACAGAGCTCTGTGAACAGCCAGCCTCTTTAGCAATGACCTTTTGTGTCTTGCCCTCCTTGTGCAAGATGTCAATGGTCGTCTTTTGGATAGCTGTCAAGTCAGCAGTCTTCCCCATGATTGTGTAGCCTACAGAACTAGACTGAGAGACCATTTAAAGGCCTTTGCAGGTGTTTTGAGTTAATTAGCTGATTAGAGTGTGGCACCAGGTGTCTTCAATATTGAACCTTTTCACAATATTCTAATTTTCTGAGATACTGATTTTGGGGTTTTCATTAGCTGTCAGTTATAATCATCAAAATTAAAAGGAATGAACACTTGAAATATATCAGTCTGTGTGGAATGAATGTATACATTATACAAGTTTCACTTTTTGAATGGAATTACTGAAATAAATAAACTTTTTGATGATATTTTAATTATATGACCAGCACCTGTATATATAACAATATGTTATGTTTTGTATATATATATATATATATATATATATATATATATATAGCAAATGAGTACTATATTTACACAAATGCTATATCACGTTGATTTTCTGTGTGACAATGGTGCATTATAAGTATTCCATATGCGTGTGCACAAATATAGTATACATGTTATATCTTACTCAAGGTGGCGCTGTTGTTTCAGTGATTGAGTTGATTTACATTTGACATGCTGTTTGATGAAGAAGCAGTGTGGAAGTAAACTATAGCAAGTGTAACATATATATAGTATGATTTGGCTACTCGGGTCTTTAGAGACCTTGCAAGTATACAAATTAATCTAAAAATGGGTGTACTACTGAAATGTTGTAAGTTATTATTATTATGTTGTAAGCATATATTTAGAATCAAAAAGTTCCTATGAAAATACACACGTGTAGCTTGTGTTATGTGTAGTTCTACGTATATGTGTAACAGTCAGTTGTGTCTCATGAAATTTGAGTGTGGAAGTAATGAATCCTGTTATATTTGTTGCATCATCTCTATGATATACGAAAAATAAATACATTTAGATCATATACAGCAAACATCAGAATATATTCTATTATTTTTGAATTGTTTTGAAAATATTCTAAAATTTGATACTATCTGGGAATTTTGTAGATTTGTTTGGGACAGATAAACATGCAAGGTCTCTAAAAACCCAAGTATGTACAGTAATATTGTTTGGCAAAACACCCATGCATTTAAGGGTTAATGACAATAAAAATTAATAAAATAAAAAAAAAAAATCAGAAAGGCTTTTGTCAGAGTTCGGTAAGAGTAGTTTAAGGGGATAGAACTTTTGAGCATACAAGCATACAAAAACAAACATTTGTGCATCAGGGAGAATCATTTGGTCCGTGTTATGACATCATGGCCAAAAGCGAGTTGTATTATTATTTGCAACTGATGTTATACATTCGATGGCAATGAATATTAACTCTACCCCCTAACCCATACTAATTTCCCTCTGTGGAGAACAATGTCACTTGAGATTGAAAGTGCATCCTCTGAATTGCGCGCATCATTGTTTATGTGAACATGATTACTTCCTGGTTCCACGGAACCCGAACCCCTGCCTCAGAGTGAACACAGTTACTTCCTGGTTGTGTCCCAGAGTTTTCTCATGCATCGTGTAATCATGTTTCGCATTTTGTTGCTAATGGTATAGCTCAAAGTCAGGTGAACCTTACCAAACCTAAAGGATTTTGGTGGGTCCCAAGGATGTCTTTAATATCTGAAGGGAGATTTATTGGTTAGTTTTGCTAACTACCCAAACATTGATCCCCTGGTGGGTCCTAATAACATTATTAAGTTGTTTTAACATGTTTTTATATTAAATCATCTTATCATAAATGAATGGTCACATTGAATCTTTTAAGAAGTGACATAAAATGTTGCAAGAGATTTGCAGGTTCCCAGTTGCAGAATTTTACATATCAACATAATAATTGAAGCCTTATAAATGAAACCAAGAACTTGCTATGCACTTGCTATGAAAGTATTGCTAGCTGTATGTACCAAATAATGGACAAAGGACAAAGACAAAGGACAACTAATTAACAAAAAATAAACATCTGTAAACAATAAGGGAGGGAACAGGAGCAAAGACAAGGGCTGCGTCCAAAAACAGGCTGTATATGGAGGTAGGAAGTGATCAAGGCATGTCTGAATCCAATGTTTGCATCACGTCCTGTCTACTGAGATACCTTCATCTAAGCGATTATGAAGGCAGCATAGATGTATCCTTTGCTGCCTATAAAATCCCACAATCCTGTGTGATGTTATGCTGCCTCAGTAGCCTGCCCAAAACCAGTTTCTGAAAGTATATTTGTACACAAAATCTGTCTGTTGAGTCATTGACTGATAGGGTAGAGAGGCAGCAAGACAGCTTTGGTTTTTGGACACAACCAAGACGATAACTAGGCAACAGGAACCAAGGATCATGTCATAAAAAAAAAAGAAAAAATCTAAAATAACATAATAAATTATATATTTTTGCTTGCCATACAGGTAGATTTCTTGTCTCTTTCAATAGATGCAAGAGCCTTGGTTTTTTACAGCACTTCATAATTTTGATTAGTCTTTTTATAACTAATTGAATATGCCCTTGGTAGCATTTAAACTGCTTTGTATGATATAGTCCTTTCTATGAATGACTAAAAGCTGCTTAGTTGCAATTGGTGACTATCTGTACTCAAAAAAAAAAAAAAAAGAAGCATAGGCCCAGGGGCGTAGAAGTGTATAACCTGCTACCCCCATAGTTCAAGCCAAATCTGTGCCCTTGCATAGGCCGAACCAATGGCTCCTGAAGGTTTATGCTAATTACTATAAATGTATTTATGTCTCAGTATTTCAGAATCCAAAGCAAGTCTTTTTAAGCATTTAGAAGCTTATATTACATCCTACCTCTGCCTGCTATACGTATATGTGAAGGCTACTGGATAACCAGGGAGATCTAATTCAATAGCTTGAAATATGACCAATAGGCTTAACTGAAAACTAAACATATTGAGTAAACAGAGTTTTTGACACGTTCCTTATGTGTGTTTGTGTTTTTTTAAGCAGCATGATGCATCAGTGGTCATATGATTCTGCTTGCATCAGCTAAATTGCCATTGGCATCTACATAAATGCTGTATTTTTAAAGTTTATACAATCCTCAATTTTATGTTAGTTGTTCAATGTATTCCACTTTGCTTTGTAACAGTGGCATCTGTATTTTAGCGTTTGGCTAAATGGGCTAAATGCTATGCTTCTCATCTGAATCATCATTTGCGCTGTGTTCTGCTGCAACAACAAATATATTGTCACTTGATACATGACATGAAACCATGAACAAAATTATGCTGGATAAAAGGAAATGCGACCCATGCTACAATTAATACATCTTTTTTTAATTTTTTTTTTACTGTGGTGGGTTGCCAATTGATGTCCAATGTAAAATCTGGGTTCAACAGCAAAACCAGTTGAGAACCTCTGACCAAATTCATTATTTTGCTGAGAATTAAAATAACTACTTTCCACCTTTATTAAGATATGTCTCAGTTGTTCTAATCACACGTGGACAGGTGAGACACCTCACTGTTTACACCTTGTCACTTAAATGCATCTTCTGTGACCACTTGTGTTTGGATTTGGAGGGATCTCTGTTTCATGACGACATACATCAATCACTATGTCTGTGTGTTATTGCATGATAATACAGCGCAACAAAGTCAGAAAATACAAAGAAAGCGTGAAAAAAATGTGCACTGTTTCTCCCAAATATGGTTATTTTCTTTTTAAGCCGCTCACAAATGGCAAAGCTTAAACACTTGTTTTAGCACAGTGGTTGATTTACAGGTGAGGGGTGGTGCTTTATTGCTGCTGAGATGCATACAGGATGGATTAGCATTCACACCTCAAATGCATTGTTGTCACATGCGTATTTGACCATATTCAAATGTATTTTTTGTGATCCGAACACAAAACCTGTTAGACCCCGTTTAATCCTGTATATAGAGCTGGCCACATATGATCGGATCACCAGAAACACATCTTAATATCAGGTGGAAATGGGGTCTTAGATTCTGGTTCAAAATTATATGAAGAGCCAAATTTATCGCTTATTCTTACAATAATAATAATAGTGTATTTTTGAATTCTCAAATTGTATTTAATGTAAATAAATAAAAAGGTACATTTCTAGTTTCAACATAACTTGCACTTCAGCTCTTTGTGTTGTTGGATAATTATAAATAGCTTCATGAAAATTTTTAAATGTAACAATTTACACATGGAGCCACACTGAGAGCCTAATATCTCTGGGATTTAACCACATAGGGCCTTAGAAATTAAGATGCCAAAAGAAAGGTTGGTTCTAAACCAGAATATAAAAGAAAATTAAGATATATTTATTATGTCTTGAATTATAGTCACTCCAACTTAATATTGAAATATTAATATTGATTGATGGTATATAATAGTTTGGCTTCATCATATATGTTTGTTTCTTCTGAAAAAGTATATACAAATAAAAAATGTTCAGCCTGGGAAGTTTGGTTTACTTTACATGGAATAGCACAATCTCATTTTTTGTTGACATTTAGCATGTGAAAGAGGCCCACATTTATTTGGACTAATATATATATTAGGGGCGCTATATATATATATATATATATATATATATATATATATATATATATATATATATATATATATATATATATATATATCTGTTTAGGTGTAAAAATCAAATCAAATAAGTGTTCTAAAATGACAGAATAAAAATTATTTTAATTATGTGCAAAATAATCTTTACTTTAATTTTAACCATTAACGTCCATCCCTATGAATCATTAACTTTCTTTTAAATCAATCACCTTCATTCAGACATGTGTATCTGGCTCATTTTTCATGTGGATGGAACTCAATGTGTTTGGACTCTAATATGAGAGCAGTTACTGCTACAGAAAACTGTTCTATAACAACTGAGCCAGCAGATTTGAGCCAGCTAGGTGTAATGCCAAGCCTGGTTGGGCGATGCTTGGTGCAGCAACCAGATTAACAAGTTCAGACACAATATCCCCAGCCAAAATGAGCACCAAAGCCACGAAAACCTCAAGCTAACACAATTATACAAACTTGTACAAAAGGGTGAGGTTCAGTGAATATCTGGAATGTCTCAGATGTGACAGTACATTTGTTGTTAGCATTTATCTGGGGACTTGCAATTCCCTTGGTGCCTCCCAGTCCACAAAAAATTTAAATTGTTGCTGCTCACATTGCAAAGGGAGGCATATATTTGGAACAAAGTGTTTTGTGTGTGTGTGTGTATGTATGTACATACATACATACATATATAAGAAATACAAATAAGCTATGATCTATGCTATTTCTAGTGGATAATGATTCTAAAATACATGCACCCAAGGAGATGTATTATTAAATAAGGGTAAGTGAAGAAAAAAAAATTGGCATTTGTAACAAAGAGGACTAGATTGAGAGGAAACAAGACAAGTGGAAAAAGCAAGTGAAAGCAAGTAGAAGATAGATAATCTAAAGTGTATATGCTGGCAGATGGTGCTCACAGGAGCGTGATTATTTGGCATTTTTGCACCAAAGTGCTCATGAAAAAGGAGGGCGAGGGGAAAATTAGATGTGCCTTTACCTCTCTGTCTTCCTTTCTCTCTTCAACCCCGTTTACTACTCTTTTTTTTTTGTCTTTCCCTCTCTTCATTGATTGTTTTCCTTCTTGTGGTGCTCCACTGACTGGTTGGTTACTTTAATATTCATCAGCACTTCATAAGACATGTGTGCTCCTGGCACATGCCTGAATCGCACAACGTGGCATCCCATCAGCTACCTAACACGCATTGTATTGCAGACTTGCAGTAATGTGAAAATGTCTGCAAAGAATTCAGAAGATGGAGGGTTCCCTGACTATAAAGCTTTGTTCACACAGCACACACATCTATCTGATTTGATTTATGGACTGACTGTCCACACTGTAATTTTGCAAGTGATCAAATCTGATCTGTTTGTTCAGACAGTCTTAACAATATCCGGTATAAGTACATCAGTTTCCATAGTAATGACTTTGTTTTACAACAACAGGGAGAGTCTTCCATGGCAGAAACAGTGAAGAATGCATTTGCTGCACTCTCAGATATTTTTTTTCTTTGGAGTTCTATATAGAACCCTAGGGTAAGAACCATTTATGCCAAAAAGGTTTTATTTACAAAGATTTTGAAAAAAAAATAACCCATTTTGCACAAAAGTTTTCTTTAGTCTGACAAATGCTATGTATGTGTATGTATAATTTACATGATTGCAAGGTTTGTTTATAAATGATTTTGAACACTACACTATATTACTTTGGCATTGGCATTTCACAAGACAGAAAAATAAAACTCTTACAATTTACTTCTTCAGTTTTGGTTTTAATTAAGAGGACAGGTTTATTTCAGTATCAATATACAGTTTACAGTAGAGTCTATTCTTGAATCATAATTCAACAACAGATGCACACAATTGTGTTTATAATAAACAGCAAACAACTTGAGCGTGCAACCCTGGTTATTTTTTGTGCTTACGCAAAGGCGCAATTTATCCGCGGGCTCGCAGACGCGCAACTCGCGCGAGTGATCAAAACGCGCGAACCTATTTAAAATTTCAACCGTCACGGAAAGTCGGTTGAGCTGAAAGCCTGAGAGGGCAATATTACCCTGGAAAGTAAAAGATATACATTCATTTGTTAATTAATTTTATGTTCTTTTTAATTATTGTGACCTAACTCCTTGTCATTTATGACTTACACATTTACAGTGATGTGCACAGACCTTAGCAGGGGCGAAAGAATATTGACAGAGTGTGAAGAGAAATCTGAATTCAATAGTTGTTGAGCAGTGGAATAATTTCACACTTGAATCACTAAAATCTCTTTAGTAATCCTGATGACATATTATGACATGTTTATGATTTTTTTTTTTACTTGTCTTTCCACCTAAAAAAACATGGGAATAAATTAATCAAGTTTCCTGGCGCACATTACAACCAAACATTGAATTAAGCCAAATGCACTGATATAAACAGAATGTTTAATGTCAAAGAAAGTAAGTGATGGAAATTTCAATTGTTCTACTTGTGAGTATTTGGTGTTTGTAGTTTTATTGTATTTTTCAAAAACACATGAATAATTCATAATTTATTAAACATATGAATTATATATTTTAATTGAAGATGCCATATTAATTGAACATGGGTTTTAGCACAGGCCTTCACTTCTGAAGTTCTGGCCATATCTTCATATCTTTTCCCATATCTTTATGATACTACAAAAATTATTCATTTCTGTTTGCGGTAGCTCTGGAGTGCAGCATTACTTATTTATTCATCTAGATAAAACACAATACTCATCTTCTTCATGTAATTTTAAAAATGTGATGCAAATGTCTTTGTTTTTAATTACTCTGCATACTGACACCACATCTATTTCATGTTTCTCTTACTTACAAGTATCAGCACATCCATCCTCAACCTGATCTTTCATGAGGTGTTAAGACCCCTCAGTGCAGAGAGTCAAACTGATGACATGATGGCTGAAGTGAAGTTTAATTTGTTGTATCCAAAATACCTCACTTATTGTATTTCCATATAACCATGTTGTATAAAGACCCCCCAGTGGAAACAAAATTATTCTGTATGTGACACAGTGCTAAAACCTATACAATTTAACAGATTTTCATATTATTTTTTTACTTAGTTTTGTACTTATTTATTAATCCTACTTATAATTTTAATTTATGGTTAGTGTTAGCATTTCCTTGGCGTGATAACTGAAGCACAATTACACTTCCTGGCATTTGACAGCGTATGTACAGTACAAGTACAAAGCATGTGAAAATCGATCTTATTTCATTAGAAGACGTCAATTAAAACACTCAAATCGTTTGGATTACCTTTCTGCTGCCTGTATGTCTTTTTTGGAGCTTAAAAGTTTAGATCCTGAATAGAAATTGACTCAAATTGTATGGACAAAAAGACCTTAATATGTCCTTCAATTTTTTTTTTTTTTTTTTTTTTTTTTTTGGTGTTCTGCAGTAGAAATTAAGTCTTACGAGTTTGAGACGGCACAAGGGTGATTAAATGATGAGAGAATTATAATTTGTGTGTTAACTATTTCTTTAACATATAAAAAGAGTCATCATGTATAGAATGTGTTAACACTTAGAAATTTCAACCATCTTAAGGTCATACATCTTCTTCTCCCCAGGACAAATAAAAATGTGCCTGTTCCTGTTGTTTGTAGCTGCGTGTGTCCCACTGATGAAGTCACACAGATGCTGCAGAGACCTGCTGCTCCCTCAAACCAGCAGTGCTGCAAATACCTCTGTGCAGGGATATGATTAAGAGCACTCTTTTAAAAAGTGTATTAACATGGCCACCACAGGGTTAAGATCATTACTGAAATATGCATCAATCTTCAGTGATTCACATTGTATCTTGTGGCCAAACGTCATGTTGTCAGGTTGCAAGAACCAATGATGTTGAGATTTGATTTCAGCACTGTTTACAGAGATTATCAATGATTTAATTGAACTGAAATTCCATTCTGTTCATCACACAAACTCATTCAGCAATCGGTTGCGTTTAATGTGGTGTTATGGTGGTTTTTTTTTTTCCTTTTTGGAGCTTGACAGACCGAAGTCACAACTAATTTTCATTATATAGCAAATAAACCCTGTGAAGACTCCTTTTTTGTTCCATGGAAAAAAGAAAGTCACGAGTATGTGATGACCGAATTTTCAACTATCCCTTTAAAATTATACTCAAATTTACATGTATTTTACATGAATGGCAGACACTTTCTTATTAAAGCCCAGATTTTTGAGTAGACTTCTCAACGTGTAAAATATCCATAGCTCTTCCTTTCTTCCTCCACTTTCTTCGCTCTTCTTGACCACTTCCATGGAGGTTAAAGCAACAAGGTCATGTTCTGGGAAAGATTGTCCTCCAGGCTGTAATTAGTCTTTTGTAACATAAATAAACATTAAAATGTACTTGGGATGGAAGGATGACTGCTGGATTATAATGGGCAGCATGAGTGGAGTTACTGAATCCTGACGGCTAATTATTAGTCAATAATACCAACTGTGATGTTCCAAGCTTGTACTAAACACAGCCTAACAAAGAAAACTGACAGAATTGGAAATAAAGGAGGCAGTGCGGCAAGAAAAGGAGATCAAAAGAGAGGCATTTGAGATGACTCGAAACACAGAAATGTGAATGGCACACATTTGAAGTTAGAATAAGAGTCACTGTCAATCTATTTACTTCCTTTTCAGAAGTTCAGCAGCCATTTTTTTCCACTCAACAGAAGGAAGGGGAGAAACAGAGCACTTTGGGAATGCTCCCAAATATTCCCATTCATAGAAATTAATCCTTGTTAATGGGTTTGTTTTTATTCAGTAAAAGAAAGATGAATCTGTGAAATTATTAATATGCTACTTGGTGCTGACTATATATATATATATATATATATATATATATATATACACACACACTTCTTCATAAGGAACACTGGTGCACCTACTTATTCATGTGATAATCTAATCAGTGACAGCAGTGCAATGCATAAAATCATACAGATACATGTCAGAAGCTTCAGTAAATGTTCACATCAATCATCAGATTGGGGAAAAAAATGTGATCTCAGCGATTTCGACTTTGGCATGATTGTTGGTGCTAGACAGTCTGGTTTGAGTATTTCTGTAACTGTTGATCTCCTGAAATTTTCATGCACAACAGTCTCTAGGGTTTACTCAGAACGGGGCCAAAAACAAACAAATAAAACATCCAGTGAGCGTCAGTTCTGCAGAAAGAAATGCCTTGTTTATAAGAGAGGTCAATGGAGAATGGCCAGACTGGTTCGAGCTGACAGAAAGGCTATGGTAACTCCGATAACCACTATGTATAATTGTAGGGAACAGAAAAGCTTCTCAGAATGCACAACATGTTGATCATTGAGGTGAATGGGCTACAACAGCAAAATATCACATCGGGCACTTTATTTATATACACACTATATATTTTCTATAAGATTCTATTTGTATTAAATATTTCTGTTGATATAATTTTCGTGTAAATAGCCTTTAAATTAATTTTTACAGAGGGCCAGGGGCATGTTCACATAGACAGTCCATGGTCTTGGTTATGCATAGCTAGTAGTATAACTATAATTCATAAAATACACAACTTTAAGATTTTTTCAAAAGCAATGTAGATTGTCAATAATTCATTTAATGCCATGTAATTATGTATCAATTACTTGTGGCCAAAGCTGAATAGCTTTAAATAAGCTTATACTGTTGACCAAAATATACAGTATAGACATTGATTTGATCTTATGATAGCATTTTTAGCTGTTTTATTTGATTATCTAATTTATCTATTTTCCTTCCCTTCTTAATGGTCAGGCAATGATGC
Source organism: Moxostoma hubbsi (assembly GCA_032164185.1). Lineage (NCBI taxonomy): Eukaryota > Metazoa > Chordata > Actinopteri > Cypriniformes > Catostomidae > Moxostoma > Moxostoma hubbsi. The sequence continues at coordinate 14,036,326 of JAVLUX010000003.1, read as the reverse complement.
TGTATCTCAGAAATGCTTCGGCCTATTTAAAAATAAGAGAAAAAAAAAAACTTGGTAGGAATAATTGCCACCTTGATTTGGGCATTCATCTTAGTTTTGTGAAAGCATCACTCACTGGTCAAAATCATACAATTTTATATATAAAGGACTATAGTTTTGAAATAATCTGGCCCAAAGTCATCAGCCTGGCACCTTTAGATTTCCTGTGCTTTAAAGGAATATTCAATACAAGTTAAGCTCAATCAACAGCATTTGTGGCAAAATGTAGATTGCCTCAAAAAATTATTTTGATTCATCCCTCATTTTCTTTAAAAAAAAAAAAAATTAAAATGGAGATTACTGTGAGGCACTTACAATAGAAGTGAAAAGAGGGTTTAAATACAGAAATGTGAAGCTTATCATTTTATAAAAATACTTTTTGACATGATTGCGCCTGTGTGTGTTGCATGCCGTGTCTGCCTTCCTCTTTACCTGTGCTATTTTTAATGTTTCTTTTATCTTCACACAGTTAATCTTTGATTGTTTATGATCATCAGCAAACTGATTTATATCGGCAACTCCATGCACAAGCTATCCATGTCTAATCTGATCAGTCATTGTTTTCACTCATCACCCTATCCTACAAACATTCCTGACTACATGCACTGGCGAGTCTTTGATGTTCCACGTAGAAAGTGCTGCAGGAAACACTGCAAGCAGGGAGGTGTTCAGGGGAAGTTTGTCCTTTCTTTGGGCTGCTCTCCTCTCTCCAGGCCACCCCTTTCGTCGCTTGATCTGGATTGCTGTTGTTGGATCTCATGGTGTTCGTTGGAGCCTCCCTACAAGTGGATTTGACCCATTCTCCCGGAATCATCTGTTGGGCCATCTGTTGGGATGCATTTCATTGATGGTGAACCATTAATATCTGCGCTCGCTCTGCCGAGTTCCTCTGCCTTGTAAGGAACCTTTTTTGCTCAGGATGGCACTTTCCAATGCCTGCTCCATGGTCAACAAGACCTTATTCCTAAATGATTTTATTTCTTCCCATAAACTGGTTCTTCATTTCGTGACTGAGACCTGGATTAAAGTTGGTGACATAAGCACTTTTTGCGATCTACTACCCCCTGACTGTGCATTTTTAATACCCCTCAATCTGCTGGTCATGGAGGGGATCTGGAGACAGTTTTTAAAAATATGTTACAGTGTCGTTTGTTACCCATTACTCTCTATAACAAATTTGAAGCAGGGCTAATTCACCTGGACTCTGCAAAGTGCGTGTTATTTATGCTGATTTATCGACCCCCTCAACTGAACAAGAATTTCATTAATGAATTTGCTGAGTTTGTAAATGACATTTTGACCAAGAACGATTGTATTTCTTTGTTGGGCGATTTCAATATTCATGTTTGTTGTGCATCCATCCCCTTGTCCAAGGACTTTTTAAATCTCATGGATTCTCTGAACTTTGATCAGTGGGTGAATGGCTCCACACCTTCTCAGTGTCATACGTTAGACCTGGTTTTATTGCATGGACTATCTATTGACAATGTTGAAATATGTTATGCCACATTTTCTGACCATAAACCGGTGCTGTTTACTACCTCCCTCCATGGCTTACTCAGTAAAGTTCCAGCCCAGGCACACTGGACTCTCTTTTTTCTGAACATTCTTGTGATTAATTTTCTAATGCATACTTGGAGGCTTGAAAACCTCTTGTCTCAGATCTCTCTTCAAATGGGCACTGAGGAACAACTCAACCTATTTAACTTTACTTGTACCAATATTTTGGATTCTATTGCTCCACTAAAGCTTATTTAACCCAAATGTAAACCTCAGCCCTGGCTAAGTGATAGTGTTTGATCACTTTGACAGCTATGCCGACAGGCTGAACGCAAATGAAATGTTTGGAAAAAGTGGCTCTTACTCAATTACAAACAATTTGAATACCAATAAAATATTCTATATTTTTCAGTCCGGTTTTAAAACTTTGCATAGTACAGAGTCTGCTCTCTTAAACGTCTATAATGATATTTTAATGACCACTGACTCTGGTAGCACTATGGCTTTTATTCTCTTAGACCTCAGCTCTGCGATCAATTTTGTGGATCATAATATTCTTATTTCTCATTTAGAGCATTTTGTTGGAATTAGGGGTACAGTCCTGAAATGGTTCCTGTCAAAAAGAAGGTTTTCTGTCTCTTTTGGAAAACACATCCTCAATGGCACTCTTGTGGCATCTTATTCTCGTCACTATATATGTTACTTATGGGCTCTATAGCAAATTTGGTGTCATATCATTGCTATGTTGTTGACATCCAAATCTACATACCCTTGAAACGCAATGACAATACTCTCGAACAACTTGTAGCGTGTTTACATGAATTAAAATTATGGTTTACTCGTAACTTTCAAAACTTAAATTATATTGTTTGGACCAAATCTTGCTCCCTACTTGTCTTCCTGCATCAAGGATTTAGGTGTCTATTTCAATTGTAACCTTAAGTTTGATAAGCAAATTAATGCCGTCGTCAGATTGAGCTTCTTTCACTTGCGGCGATAAGCGAAAACTAAACCCTTCCTTTGCAGAAAGAGCTTCGAGATTGTTATTCATGCTTTCATCTCCTTGTGCCTCGACTACTGAAATTCTTTATTCTTTGGTTTGCCCCATTCTTCCATTTATCATCTTCAAATGGTTCAAAATGGGGCTGCTCAATTTCTGACAGGCAGCCGTAAATGTGATCATATAACCCCCATTCTGTGCTCTCTGCTTTTGTTGCCAGTCAGATATCATATTGATTTTAAAATGATATTATTTGAGTACAAATCCCTTAATAATTTAGCTCCACAATATCTCGCTGACTTACTATGCACACTCAATCCTTCCAGATCACTCAGATCAGGTAATAGCCAACTGCTATATGTCCCTAGATCCAGGTTACAGTGCAGAGGGGACAGAGCGTTTGCTGTGGCAGGCCCTAAGCTTTGAAGATGTTTGCCTGTGTCAATTAGAGCTGCTTCCACATTCTCGGTTTTTAAATCTCTGTTCAAAAGTCATTTCTTTTCCCTTGCTTTTAATGTTTTGTAATTGTTAGGATTTTTTTTTTTTTTCTTTGATTTTATTGTACAGCACTTTGGTCAACCAAGATTGTTTTTAAATGTGCTTAAAAAAGTAAACTTTACTTACAGTGCATTAATTATTTTGTCAACACCCATGTATGTTTTGAGCAGTGAAGTTGTTTAAATCATAATTTTTACAGTCATTTTAGAGTTTGTTGACATTACATTGCAAATAACATTGACTATAACATTACACAGAACAGGTTAGTAAGTAATTTTATCACACTAAAATCATGTTAACATGCATATTGTTTATGTCTTGGAGCTATCCACTTGAAATAGTGAGTATTTTAGGGTTTATAGATTGAAGGATTTACAATGGAAGTAAATGGAGCCACTGGCAACACAGATATTTGCTTTTCTTAAAGTCAAAATAATTTTTGTGGTAAATCAATATGATGCAACAAATGCTGTCAATTGAGCTTGACTTGTTATGCACCTATAATATTCCTTTAAAGGGCTTTCACATGACAGGCTTCAGGGCGTCAATCTCCTCGTGAAAAGAGCTGCAGACAATGTATTTTTTTTAGTGCTGACATTACCCAGGTAAGTCGGGTGTACAAGGTGCGAGTTGAGACTCAGGAGGCTGTGAGCCCCTGTACACGTTATGAGTCAGTTTAACTGCTAATCGTATACAACCTTCAAATTCTGATGCAATCTTATTAATTTTCATGCTATTCTAGTCGTGACATTATCTGTTGTTTATAACATCATCTAACAAACAGTATCATTCAATTCTACCTACTCTACCTAGGTAGGCTATCTGTAAATTAATTAAAAACCCTTTAGAAGTTGTAAACAGCATAGTTCGCTAGCTGTAACACAGTACAACTCACCTGACAGCTCTAGCTCCTGATAGTCTCTGATAAACCTGTCACAGTATACATTGCAGGACACAACATACAGTACTAGCTGCTTCTGATAAAGTTCGTTCTTCTGTGGTTTTTGTTGCCTCCTGACTGTTCAACCACACACACACACACACACACACACACACACACACCTCACAAATTCCAGTTTTCAAAGTGTTTAAAAATTTACGTAAAAAGGTTGTAAGCTGCTCGTAAACTTCTCTGATCTACTCATAATACTTGATCTACTCACTTGCATACCACTCACTTGCATGGCAGGCAAAAATCACACTGTGTATGCCTGGCCTTTATCATTGGCTGATACTTGGCCAAAAACCACCAGGGGCAACCATATTGCCTGTTGCCATTTTGATTTTGTGAAATGCTGCCTTTTACCAATGGTTTGGAATATGAAACTTCAGAAGTTGCATTGTGTCAGTGCTCTAAGGTTACCTTAGCAGTTTGAGGGCAGTGCAACCTAGTGGTTGGATAATCATCAAATACACCTTATAACTTTGAACATCATTGTCCTAAAGTCATGAATCTACTCTGTTAAGATTCACTGGTTCATACAAAGTACAATAATACCCTTATTATTAATACAGTGATCCAAGTGGGCCGGTATGCAAAGGGCGGAAATTATGTATGGAAATGATGCCAAGTTTGTGTAACAGACTGGTTCCTTTTCTTGCATTTGTTTTAGTTAGACAATATGTATACCATGATAATCAAAAGATATGAAAATATTTTACAGAGCTGACAATGAAGACAAATGTGTGGAGTATTTTGGCAACCTCTTGGCATAAGAAAATAAAACTTGTGCAGAGAGAATGTGAACTTTGGACCGTGTAGCACTATGTACATTGCAATTATACCTAGGACATTTATTATAACAATGCTTGTCTCCAAAATTAACACCCATGCGTTTTGCTACGTTTATGCCTCTCATCCACACTGGACCAGTGTTTCTGTAACGTATTGTAGCTGGCAATAGCAATGACGAAGAAATGAAGAACCCAAGTGCAGTTTAATAATCAATGTGAAAACCAAAAACCCAAACTATAAACATGAATGAAATCTAAAATAAACTTGAAACTTAAACATGAACATGGTAGGCTAGGCTTAAACTTGACATGAACCTGAAATGTGCTAAACAGACAAACATCAATACTAGACAAGAGACAATGGCAAACATGAGGGCTTAAATACATGGACATGGGGAAACATAAGCCAATAAACAAACATAACTCTAAACAAGATAACAAGACAATAAACCAAAACCAATGACAAACTAGAACTGATAACAAAGTAATCAAACAATGAACCAATGAAAACAAGACACATGAACATGGAGGGAAAACAGGACATCACATGACTAGGAAAACACATGACATGAACTTTTCAAAATAAGAGACATGCAAAACAGGAACCAACAGAATAAACATGACAGTTTCCCTCTACCGAAAGTGAAACTTTTGAAAACGCTCTTTAGTACTGCATATTTTGGAAAACTGCAACGTTTTCAGGCAAAATATTTTTGTATGGATGTGACCTGAGTCTTTCTCAATTCAGATCATATATGAGGTTTTTCAGAAGCAGCCCTGTCAAAGAGCAGCCCAGATTTATTTCTGACATCCTAGTATTCTGTTGCAGGAAATGTCGACAGAATGTTTGTGACAGAAAAGCTTGGTTTGGGAATTCAGCCAGGAGAGCGGGCATTTTTCAATGTGGCCTGTGAAACACTCGAGGTTGTGGGTCAAAGGGGTTCAGGCACACTCACACAAAGGAAGCTGTGGGTGGTTGCGGTTGAGTGCCAGCAGCAGCATATGCCAGTAGTTCTGGGGACAGACTGAAAGCTCTGGGTTGTACACTCAAAATCAGCTATTGTAAATATTTAAGTGGAACTCCCTGAATGCAAGCAACCGCTTAGTCCACTTTTGTGGAGATCCAAGAACTTCTAAGTTATTTAGTCAGGAAGACATCATGAAATAATACTTGATACAGTATAAGAAAGGACATGGGAGAGTTTTATTTAATGAAACATGCTGCCTTTATAATATGTCCCTGAACTATCATAATATAATGATATGAATAATTCAGACATATAAACATATATTTCAGAGCTCAACAACACTGTTTTTTTTTTTTTTTTTTGCTGGCCTAGGGTGCTTTTCCCAAAAGTATTGTTAGCCAACTATGGTTGCAAGTTCCATCATAACCAACATAGTTCAACAATTTGGTGTTTCCCGAAACCACAGTTTGAATGAACAGCTTTCCACCTGTGGTTAGAAGCATAGATCCTTGTTATTTTGCTGTGTAGACATAATTTGACTTCGCTGAGACTTCAATATTTTTTTGTTCCATATATATATATATATATATATATATATATATATATATATATATACACGTATATATAAGCTTTCATTCTGTCAACACTTTAACCGCATTTACATGCATTTAAGTAAACTGCTTATTTTATACAGTTCTTACTGTATGTGTTTATGTTAATGCATAAGTAGGGTTTATATGTTATTGAAAAGTGTGCATGTGCATATGTGATCTAGTGTGTCAAGGGAACCCCTAAGTCTTATGTAAAGGGAAAAGTATTGGTTACGTACATGACCTCGGTTCCCTGAGACGAAGGGAACAATACATATAGGGAGCTGTCCTTCCACATGACCTAATTGAAACCTCTCTACAATAATGCCAATATTCTAATATTGGCTATGGTGTTTGAGCTCCACCATTTTAGGTGCAAAGCTGTCCGCTATAATAGCAGGTGCACAAAAACCATTCCTCAGAATTTTCTTACTGAGGGACAAAGAGCACATCACTCGCACCTGAGAGGAGTCTTGTAGTGGAGCCTGCATTCACAATGTCTTGGATCTTTCATCGCAGGGAACTGAGATGCTCCCTTACAACTCAGGACACTTGATATTGAGAACAGAATCCCATCAAGCCACACTACACGACATAACCTTCCAGTGAGGAAACATGAGTCCAGTGGGACGGTGACTGACATGAGTATGCCGCAAGTCAGTGTCCCTCATGTTGGGCCAGGAGGGGGACACTAAGAATGAATATATGAACTACTAGTCATATAGTATGAATTAACCCCTTCATGAACCCAGTCGGGAAGGTAGTTTATTTTATAATGAAAGTGCTTGTAACTTTACAACAGCCTGATGCAGGCGGTTGTGTAAAATGATGGGGAGCCTGTTCTTAAGTGGAGGGGCTTAAGTATTTGTTTGGTAAACTAAATAGCAAGCACTCTAAACAGAGAGGACTTGTGAAGAGTGCGATGTTACGTCTAGGTTGTAAAACCTTGCAAATGTGTTTTGAGAAGAACATCCTGCTGCAAAACATATGTCTTGTAAAGACACACCGTTCGTCCATGCCTCTAGTTGAGTGTGCTTTAACACTAATTGGGCAGATCTTACACTGTAACTCATTAGCCAGGGGAACTGCAGTATGGATCCAGTGAGAAAGTTTTTGCTGGGAGACTAACATTGCTTTCATGCATCATCCACAGCACACAAAGAGCTGATCAGACAGTCTGAACTGGCGGGTGCACTCAACGTATGCATGTAGCGCCTGCAGAGAGAATAACAAATGCAAGGATTGTTCCTCATACAAATTAAATGGAGGAGGGAATAATTCTTGAAGGTGAACAACCTACGCTCTTAAGGGCATGGTTAGAACCTTAGCCACATAGCCTTTTCTGGGTTTGACAGTGGCTTTTGAAAGACCGTGGCCAAACTCCAGACATGAATTGTCATTTTGAAAGTGCATGTAAGTCACCGACCCCTTTTACTGAGGCCAGATCAGTAATGTGGTCTTAAGGGAGAGCATGCTCAAATCAACATCCAAAGGCTTGAACTCCCAAGTCAGAATTGTAGATGGCCAATGTGGATTTAATCATCTTGCTCCTCTAGGGAACTTTATTAACCATGTATATGAACCACATTATTGTGACCACAAGGAGGTTAACCCATGTGACTCTACCCTCCTTAGCATCTGGGCCAATTTGGTTGCTAAGGAGACCTGGCTGGAGTCACTCAGCATGCCTGGATTCGAACTCGTGACTCCAGGGTTGGTAGTCAGTGTCTTTACTTGCTGAGCTACCGAGGTCCCCCCAGGAGCTTTATTATTAAATCATGCTTGCCTCTAGTTGTGCTGGCTTCAAGTGTGTGATACACAGATATAGTCACCAAAAAAACTTTTAGTATTGACGGAGTGAGTCTTGCATCTAATCGCTAATGAAGAAATATGCGTCTGAGAGAGGAGATCCCTCATCTGTTGTATTTCACATGATGAGCTGTATAATATCTCAATCATTTCTGGAAACCATGGCTGATTGGTCCATTTCGGCGCAACCAATATAATTGTTTCCTTGTCCTCTCGTATTTTGCATATGACAGAGTGAATTAGGCATTCCGGGGGAAATGCACATTTGCATTTCGCCGGCCATTTGTGTGCCATTGCTTCCATTCCCAGTGGTGTTTGGGACTTCGAGTACCAGAGGGGACAGTGGGCTTTCTCAATTGAGGTGAATAGATTGATTTCTGCTTTGCTGAATATTTCCCAAATCCTCTGGACAGTTTGAGGATGAAGTCTCCATTCGCCTGGAACCACCTCATCATGTGACAATACGTCTGCACTGTAATTCAGACGGCCTGGGACATATGTCAGTCTCAGGGAAAGGAGATAATGCTCACTCCACAGGGGGAGGTGATGCATCAGTCTATCCAAGGTGCTAAAGCATCTATATTGCAACAAGATACAGTGGTGAAAATGTGCCCATAGTACAAAGCATGTCGTGGCACACAGCTCTTGAACCAACACTGAAGAGATCTCATATGTTAAAGACCAAATTAAATGACCGCGGTTGCTGTTGCCATAAACCCCAATGCTTTTTGATACAAAGTCAAAGTGTTGTCGGCTTGGAAGGATGAATGGGGCGTGATTTCCACACCCTGCTACTCGTTGGGCAGAGGTGTGCCGCTACCGCCTTCTCCACAGGGGGTAGTTGGGCATAACATTTTCTTCCCCATGATCTAGCCGAATGAGACAAGGCCTTGCACTCCGGCAGAGGGGCTCACAGGGTGTGTGCCGGCACGAGGTCCTCCTCAAATTCACCCTGCTTGACCTTGCAGTCCTGCCATGCCTCCTCATGTGACCCCTTGGGTGGGAGGGAGCATATATAAACATATACGCATATATATATATATATATATATATATATATATATATATATATACACACACACACATACATACATACACACACACACATTATGTCATATCAATGACTATTAATGTCATATACCGGTGAGTTGTTAATATGAGCGGATAGTCTCTCTCCATGTGGAATGTGAATGGGTTGGGGCACCCCATAAAAATATGGAAGGTTATTTATCTTTTTAAGCATAAGAAATATGACATAGTGTTTCTCAAAAAAAAAAAATCATCTTTCCCCACTGGAAGCTGAAAAATTGGGGTGGACATGTTTTCTTTGGTGCTGGCTCAATTAAGAGCAGGGGGATCATTACACTGTAAGGATCTTCAATTCAAATGTCTCAAACAGATTAAAGATAAATTAGGAAGAGTCAATATTGCTTTAGCAGAAATTCAGGGGTGAAGTCTAATTTTGGCTAATATTTATGCACCTAACGTTGATGATCAGGGCTGTTTTATAGATCTTGAAGGGATTTTGCAAGCCGCTGGCACCCCTCATGATATAATATTGGGAGGAGACTTTCATTTTTGATGGACTCAATCATTGATCATAGTGAAGAAAAATTGTGTAAGCCCCCTAGAGCAACATTGATGCTTCACATGATGTGTAAAAATCTTGGTCTTACAGATATTTGGAGACTTTTGAACCCATCTGTTAGGGACTATACAATTGTATCTTTAGACCATAAGATTTCTTCTAGAATATATATATATATTTATTTTATTATTTTTTTTTTTTTCAAGTCCCTCATTTCATCTGTAATTAATTTCTCAATTGGAAACATTTTAGTCTCAGATCACACCCTGGTGAGGTGTTGCCACATATGGAGAAAAGGAAATCATATAGTTTACACTTTAATGTATCCCTTTTGCAAAATCGTCTGGGTTACTATCGTAATCTCCATTTCCTGATGGATGGAATGAGACATTGTGTCGGTGAAGTGACACCAGATGCCTTGCAGCTACAGGGGGACGTCCTCGGCAAGCAGATGGGTGTCGGCTTGAGTTGCAACAGTGCTGAGGCATGATATGCTGGATCGCCTCCATCTGCGTCTTTACTGCCGAGAACTGCTGGGCGAAGTCCCCGACAGGGGTGCCAAATAGGCCAAGCTGGGAGATGGGTGTGTTGAGAAAGCAAAATGCTTTGTTGAAGAAACAATCTGACTAAACAGATGCACGATTCCCTCCTTTTATACTCGTATGTCCGGGGGAGGGACATACAATTTCTGGAGGATCATTTTCCAGGGGTGGTAGCGGGAGTTGTGGGCATAAGCTTTTGCTTTATGCAGATGATATTTTATTATTCATCTCTGACCCAACTAAATCTATGCCTTGCATCCACAGAATTAGTAATTCCTTTTCTAAATTCTTGAGATACAGAGTTAATTGGTCTAAATCTGAAGCTTTGGCTCTGACAGCGTACTGCCCGGTAACTGCTTTTCAGCTGGGTGACTTCCAGTGGCACAAACAGGGCATTAAGTATTTGGTTATTTTATTCACAACAAATTTGTGTGATTTAGTTAGAGTTAATTTTGACCCTTTAATGAAAAGTTTTTCGAGCGATGTGGGAATGTGGGCTTCATTACATTCATCTATGATTGGGAAGGTTAATTTTATTAAAATGTATTGTATTTAAAAATTCAACTACCTGCTACAGTCTCTCCCTGTAGATGTCCTCCTCTCTTATTTCAAGCAATTCGATGGCATAGCGAAGTCCTTGATTTGGAATGGTAAACGTCTCATATTACATTTCAGTAAGTTGCATAGGCCGATTGACAAAGTTGGACTAGACCTACCTAAGATTTTGCTTTATTATTATGTATTTATTCTCAAAAATTTGGTGCACTGGTTACCTGAAAGAGCCCCTCACTGTATTTGTATTGAATAGGAAGTCATTTCCACTATTTTGCCATTGCAAAGTCTTTCTATCAAATTAATCAGAGAAGTTACTCCCTATTATGTTACTCACATTTGCACTCGGTATGGACAAAAGTGTCCAGAGTGTTTAATTCTGACATTTATTTAAATGTTGCCTTGAGCAAATGTCATATGGGGTTGTGGGGGTTAAATGTTGATTCTGTGTATATGTGTTTTCTTTTTCTTTGTTTGATGTGTGAATCAATAAAAATGTTAAATTACAAAAAAGAATGCATTTAAATGTAATTTTCTTTATAAAGTATCATCATATTCAGTGAAGAAAAAAAATTGTCCTGCAAATATTTTGAATTTGCACACAATAGCTAGTGTAGTTTTGGTTTGTGTGCAGATAATTACTGGCAAAATAAGAACAAACTGAGTTGATGCTGTTCGTGATTGAGATGGCTGACTCACAGATGTATAGAACCAAATCTTATCAAGATATTTGCAGGTTCAGTTTCATATAATTATTGACAGTGTTGGGTTTGAGTCCACCTTAGTCAAGTCTGTGTCTTTAAACAGTCGAGTCAGAGTTGATTCTGAGTCCAAAAGAGGCAGAGTTGGACTGAAGACTGAGTCCATAACAGGCCGAGTCCGAGTTGAATCAGAATTAATCTGTTAATGAATCTGAATTAAAATTTTAACCATAAACTCAACATCAGTATTTTAAGCTTATTTTAAACTTCACAACTAAGAAAAAGAGTTTGTCAAGAGAAATATAACAAAAACACCTCTGTTGCATTTCAAATACACATTTTATGATGGGTGACTTGACTCAATGAAGTCCTTGATTTTAAGTCTCTATCCAAAATGAAACTGCAATGCAAGCACTGTCTTGGCTACACAAACACCACACGTAATTTTACCAGTTGTCAGGTCCCATGTTATGTGAAACTGCCTTGTTTAGTTTCTATTACATTGGATACATACCCGTCTTTATGTTTTCATTGTGTGAGCCACCTCGTGGTTGGTGTTATACAGTAGTCTCTGTAGTAACATTCAAGCGTATTGATTGACTGATGAGTGTGCCTGTGCACGTGCTTATTAGTGGGTGGCTGTGTTTGCTTAAACACAGTGAAACAACTCTTGCTACGTCTACGACTTCAAGGGCTAATTCTGCATTCTGAGATGTATTCATTAATTTCTGTTTTGTTATTTTTTTATTGCATCACAAATGTCATGGATTGGGCTGGACTCTTCGAGTCCTTGTCCAAACTCGAGTTCTCCAAACGTGCACTCCGGTATGGACAACTGATCAAAGCTGAATGCTGTTACACTTGCCAATGAGCATTGTTAAACTCCCCGCTAATTGCTGAGGCACACACCTATGAATGATGAGTCTTGCACAGAAAGCACTCTGGTATTTCAGAGGGTGAGACAATTTGTTAAAAAAAAAAATCAGTCGGACGGCCAGACAAAGATGATTAGCAGGTCGGATTTGGTCTGTGGGCCACCAGTTGACTAGCCTTGGGGTCCTTTTAAAACAACCTTCTGTCATTATTTATTTTCACACAAATTATGTTGCTCGAGTAATATAAAAAAAAAATAAATAAATAAAAAAAAGAACACATTAGGTCCTCGGCCACTCCTTCACCCTCTAATGCTCTTAGGCGGCCAGGCTCCTCCGTCCCCTGGCAGATGGCCGCGGCTACTCCGTTGGGGTGGATGGTAGTGGCGAGGACTCTATTACGACGCATCCCTCCTCCTTCCCGGTTTTCGGCACCAGTTTAATGGGGTTAATGGAAAGGAGGACGTGAGAACAGGCTTGAAAATATAAATAATAGTTTAATAATAAACTGAACCAAAAAGACATGCACACACACAGCTGCCCGTAAATCTCTCTCGCTCTCGCACTGCCATCTCCGGTCGGCCTTTATCCCTCTTGGAGGCTTGATTAGCCTGATTAGGGGCTGGGTAGGTAGCATCACAACCCAGTCTCATCCTCCGTCCTGACACATTTACATTTAAATCAGCAAAAATCACAACAACCATCATTGTTTAATATATAAAGCCATCATTGAGCCCTGCACTAATAAGCACAAACATAGTTCATTCTCTCATTCAAGTTGTTTCTACTACTACTCATTCTACTACTACTACACACACACACACACACAAAACACACAAAAATCAGTATTTACAAATTTGAATCTTTGCTCTTCCGTTCATAATTATATCTCCCTGTCATCAATACAAGCACATTGCAGGCTCTCCGACACAGCTGTGCAGGATCTAGGCTCTCTATTCCTCTTTCTCACCCCCCCCCCCTTTGCCTCTATCTGCCTCCACAGCTAGAAGCCAATTATTCTCCACAGATCCGCAACACCATTTACAGCGTCTTTCTCTTGTGAACCGTCACTGTCAAATAAATTTAATTCTTATTGAATTCGATAAAAGATCAATTATCAGTGATTTTGGGGGGGGTTTACACATTTTTCTTCATCCTCTTTTTCTTTTGTGTTTCATAATTTTCACTTCTTTATCTTGTCAGATTTTCAATCGCCAATTATCCAATGTCTTGGCATGATGACGGCCGCACCTGTGATGGCATGGGGTGTGTGAGAATGAGAGGATAAGACCTCCACATGCACATTAGCACACTTACATCATGTTCTTGTCATGGTTGTCCATTGCCCCCCAACTTGGTGTCATGAACGGGACTATGTTGCTTCATTTTTTGGCTTGATTTCTGCTCAGACATTAAGAGACAACCATTGGCATGCTGGCTGCCTTGAGCCTCTCTGCTTCAAATGTGAATACTCTACATCTGCACTGAATTCATAAGATTAAGCATGGCATATCACTGTACATTTGTATATATACAGTAATCTATAAATTATTATTGGTACATTAACATATTTCAGATAGATCTACATCAATACACTTCACACTTTGATTCAATATCTGAATGTATCCATTAAACAATTATCTGCAACACTTTACAATAAGGTTGTACTGTACATGCTGTATTAACATTGCTTAATGCACTAGTTAATAGTAAAAAACAATAGTTTAACAGCATTTACTATTTTTAATTAACGGCAATTGCCAGTCTGCAGTAATTACTTTTAATAACACTTTACAATAATTTTAAATGTATTACTATTAGATAATATGAGTTAACAATGAACAATACTTGTATAGCCTTTAGTAATCTTGGTTAATGTTATAGTCTAGTAATACATTTTTTCATAAAATGAAAAGTTGTGCTGTATTTGTTAAAATTAGCTATGAACGGCCATAAACTAACAATGAAAAATTGCATCTTTATTAACTAACATTAACAAAAATCTTACTAATTTTATGTTAAAAACTGTCAGATGTGGTTGCCAGAAATTCACTGTAAAAATACAGTAACCATGTTTCTGGCATTACGAGAAATAATTTTGCTGCCTGTAATTTTTATAGTTTACACCAGTAGGGAAGCAAATGTGACACTAACATAATGAAATACATTTTATTTTATTTTTTTTATAAAAAACATAAAAATGTAACATTAAACATCCCAAGCCATACATAACTGATATCCAAAATTAGAAGAAAAATACATATTTCAGTAAAACTAAATAAAATGTGATTTTATTGACTTGGGAATGGCCAGTTATTGTTTTTTTTTTTTTTTTTTTTTACCATAGTTTTAATAAATAAAAGTACATGTATTGTCTTTTTAAACATAATATACATTTTGTATATGAATTCTAAAGGTAAATCATAAATATATATATATATATATATATATATATATATATATATATATATATATATAATATATTTTACAGTAAAATTGCATGCATTATCTTGTTAAATAAAGTAGAATTTTTCACTGTACATGGACTAAATAAATTCCAGTTAAACAATTAAAGGAATAGTTCACCCAAAAATGAAAATTATCTGTTTATTCACTTTACAAAAGAAGAACGAACATCACGCAAGAGTTCGGCCATTTCAAACAGCATCAGAGCCCTGGATGGAAGTGTTTTAATTGTTGATTTGTTTCTTATATAAACCTATCAATTTACTTCAGAAGACATTCACTAATCGACTGCAGTCGCATGGATTACTTTTATGCTACCTAAATGTGACTTTTGGACCTTCAAAGTGCTGACACCCATGTACTTCTATTATAAAGGACCTGAGAGAGCTCTATCTTTTTCTAAAAATCTTAATTTGTGTTCTGCTGAAGAAAGACAGTCATACACATCTGGGATGGCATCAGGGTAAGTGAATAATGAGCTAATTTTAATTTATGGGTGAACCATTCCTTTAAGTCATATTTTTACATACTTTTTTCCTGTAAAAACGTTTTTAAAGTTAATTATGCAAATGTATTAATAACAATAGAAGAGGTAACTACAGTAACATGACCTAAAGGTTTAAGCAAAGTTTACACTTCTCCTGCAAATGCCTATAGGGTACCATATTGATATAACAAAACCCAACAAGCACTGGAAGATGTTTTTTGTTGCTGTTTGTTGGGACAGTGTGGACTACACATTGAAGAACAATATATTTAGAAATTACGATTGTAGCGCTTCAGTAACGTTTGGGTGACAAGGAGGATAGAAGACGCAGAAGTAGGTACTTAAATCCTTTAATAATTAAACACTGGAGAAGTACACACGCTGGAGTAGAACATACACGTTGGAGAAGTACACACGCTGGAGCGGAGCAAAACACCGGAGCGGAGCAAAACACCGGAGCGGAGCAAAACACCGGAGCGGAGCAAAACACCGGAGCGGAGCTCAGACTTAACATTCACATTCAGCATACTTAACCAAGGACTGACCAAGACTGACAAAACAAGAGGGAATATATACACTTAGAACTAAACGAGAGAATGACAGACAGGTGGGGACAATGAAGGAGTGATCAGGGCAGTGGCTTGTGGGAAATGTAGTGAGGGACAGACTTTCAAAATAAGAGTTCTAGAAAAGAGGTGCAGACAGAACTTGACAACGATCACCAATAGTAAAAAAAAAGAAAATGCTCATTGTTAGTTCATTGTTAATTTTTACGTATTGAACCTAATTGTAAAGTGTTACCCAGTTGTCTGTGCATAAATTCCTGTTAAGGGCTTTCTCTCTAATTCTAAGTAGCAGTTTACACCCCCAACTGTTGAGTCTGAAGTAGTCCAGCCTAAGAGCCTGCTGCCTGGTTTCCTGACGAAAAGCTTCAGGCTTAGTTATCCTGGCTTCCTTTGGCCCTCGCATAGAGGGGTTTTCATGATTACCGGCACCACTGAAGCACTGTCAGCTATTATCAGCCTCAAAGCCACTGGGTTGCTATGGCAGCTAATAGAAGAGAGGCTTGCTTTGACATCAGGTCAGTTGCTGGTTCCCACAGTCACAACAGGAGCTGGAGACTGATTTTGATACTTTTCCTGTTGCAATGTTTCCTTTGTATTGATTATGAGATGATTCTTAAAGAGAGTGAACTAAAGGGTTCAAACTAGCTTTTAATTCAAAGAACATAGAAATCAAAGACAAATTAGATGATGATGGAATGTTGTTAGTTTATGTTAGTTTACTACATTAGTTAACTTGAACTAACAATGATTTTTAATAATATTATTAATATATTAATTAGTTAATAAAATATATGAATCATATTTTAATTAAACATTCTATATGTTAGCATTATTTGATGCTTTATGAACTAACAAAGAGCAATTTTATTTTTATAAATTAACATTAACCAATATTAATACATTTTGTTATATTGTTTTTTGATAGTTCATGATACCTATTGAATTTACTAATAAACAAAAGTAACCTAATTGTAAAGTGTTACCGATTATAAAAGATGCATATGCTATATTAAATGAGACAATTTTGGTTTCGGAATTCACATGTTCTATACAGTTTGACAACCAGAAAGAGTCCAAACACTGTACGTCATAATTTTGAACAGTAGATGTACTGTTTATTTTTTATTTGAGACTAATAAACTAAGGCCAATTTTTGTGAAATGTTTTGCTTAAAAAATTTGTTTGTGCTGTGTTTCAAAATACATATATTAATATGTGTAATTCATATTAATTTATATTATATTGTATTCATGGCACTGTATAACCTTCTCATTTTTATTTGGCTGTAAATGTATGCCAAAATGCCAATAACTAAACTGTAAATTGTACTACTACTGTATACAATATTATTCTCTATTGTGCCTTACTGTAAGATTTGTATTGTTTTTTTATGGGTTATTACACATTGTGCTCTTACACCCTTTCTTCTCTTGTTGCTGTGGTTAAGAAAATGGCAAAATAAAGAATAATATTGTATACAGTATTATAGTACAATTTACAGTTTGTGGTTAATATTCAAATAGAGATTCTTTACATTTTTCTCATTTTTAAACACAGTGGCTGAGGGGCCAAAAGCTAGTTTATTTTTAAATAAAAATAACAAAAGGTCAAGGGTTTATTCACATGTATAAGTTGAAGGTAGTCTGACTGCTCTGTTTAAAAGTATTATTTTTATAAAACTATGCATTTTTGGCGGTTAAACAATATTTAATAATAATAATAATAATAATAATTCCATTTGGCATATTGATTTGTTAGGATTGGGGTAAAAATTAGTTTTGGTTAGTTTTTTCCATGCAAGGTGTTTGTTGTTGTTGTTGTTGTTGTTGTTTTATGCATGTTTACACAGCCAAGCACGTACTGTAAACCCACATGGATACATTCTGAGTGTGCAAATGCAAACTCCTTTTGTATTCATATTTTAACAACCATAACAGCATGCCTGCCACAATATTATAACCGTGACATTATTCCCAGCTAAAATGTTGTGTAAAGTGAATTCAAGGATATAAGACATGGTGAACTTTAAAACTCATTTTCACTTTATGTTGAGCCACTCTGAGAACATAAATTCAGCACTTGCAGGATGTTTATGCTTCCATTGCATTCTCTCAATGGTAATTAGCTGTTGATGATTGTCCTTATGCACAAGCAATGCAAATCAGCTCTGTCCGAGCTGTTACACAGTGGCACATACTCCAGCTATGTTGAGCTGTGGTGCTCATTTGGGTGAAGCAGGTTCAAATCTGGCCTGCAATATATCCCAATTATATTCCCCACTCACTCCCTCATATAATTTTTCCAAGCCTCGTTCTGCTGAATCAAAAATATAATAAAAATAATATTAATTCTAAGAAAGAATAATTACATTTTTTAATATCATGTACAATCACATATGCAAATTATCTAGTTATTCACCAAGGTGACATATAATTACATTTAGGATCACCATTTTATCACTCTTCTCTAAAAACATCCAACTAATCCTAGTGTGTAGTTTTTCTATCTCTGTATGTCTGCAGATGCTTGTCCTCTCTGGCTGGGAATGTGGCCATCTGCTGTAGTGTTTCTGGGTGGATGAGAATGCCTACAGTGCAGCTACGGCATCTGGTAAAAGTTCTGATCGTGTCAAAACTGTGTATGCGCTCTAGGGAGTAACAGATAGACTGGGGTACAGACAAGGACACTGGAGGATGCGTTCTGTCCGGAAACATCCCAACTTAAAGACTTGATGTACAGGGAAGTTTGAAAATGAAGACATTCACCAATGGAAGATCATCTTTTTTCATTTACTTGCACTTGTTTCATTATCACATATTTGCTAATGCACTCATTCACTCCCTCATTTATTCTTTCACTCCAAAACTCCTGCACTTGCAAATGTATTCACTCACTGACCTGTGTAATTATATTTATATGAGCAAAGGTCTTGCCTCACTAATTCACGGACATGTG
The DNA here is from genome assembly GCA_032164185.1 of Moxostoma hubbsi. NCBI lineage: Eukaryota > Metazoa > Chordata > Actinopteri > Cypriniformes > Catostomidae > Moxostoma > Moxostoma hubbsi. Next base: position 14,017,460 of record JAVLUX010000003.1, on the reverse strand, counting down.
GCCATCTTTTGCACTGTCTGTTTTATTCTCTCATTCATGTATGCCCAAAGTGTAGAAATTTCTCTCTTAATCAAAAACTCATTCATTTGTCAATGCCAATCTTTCAACTTGCAATTATTCACATGCCCTACTGTACAAAATAATGTGGAAATAGAATTTTGACCAAAGAAAGCACACAACCATCCACTTGATCATAGTCTTTAAATTCCTCTCCTCCTATCTACACCCCCTTCATTTAACAATAGTTCACTTCTTTTTCCTCATCCTTCCATTTGCATATCAACATTTTTTTTCTTAGCTTTACATAAATTGGCCAAGACACTTGCTTCAGCAGAATTTTTTAATATATGGGGCACATTACAGATTAGCACTAAAAGTCCTCATCAGCACTCCAGGGGCGTGTGTGTGAGGGAGGGAGAGAGAGAGAATTAGCAAAAGAGGTTGTGAGTGCATGTGTGTGAGAAAACGGGAGGGAGAAAGAGAGGGAGTGAAAATGGTGATAGATTTTGGAAGGAGAGCGTGGTTGGGCCTAATGAACAGGAATCTAATGGCGGGGAATGGTTTTCCATCAGTCATGGCACTAAACCCAGGCTCAGCATTTAATTAAATGGCGCAAACATACAGTGATAAACATGCATGGACATGAAGAACAGACAGAGTTAGACAGAGTTATTTTTTTGAAGTCTTTCTTCACATCTAAAATGTAAACTAGAACTGTTCAAAGTTCCAACCTAGTAATAAACCAAGTTTTAGGATAAACAAAAAACAAACAAACAAATACATGAATAAATAAAAAGTTATCGCTTAAAATTGAGAAATATTAAAGATTCTGCACTATTTCAAGTCAAATAAGCAAATCTGTAGCATTGACCGTGTTAAACCATAAATTCTCCTCCCTGCCCAGTAGGTGACGATATGCACGAAGAATACAAATCACCCAAAACAAAAGAAGAAGAATGTGAAAGTGGAGATTGACAGTAAAAAATTACATAAATATTTATATCTGTTTCTCACCCACATCTAATATATCACTTCTGAAGATATGGATTTAACATCTAGAGTCTGATGTTGGTATCCATTCATTTGCATTCTGAGGACCTACAGAGCTGAAATATTCTTCTAAAAATCCTCTAAAAAAGTCTGTGTTCTGCTGAAGAAAGAAAGTCACACAGATCTGGGATGGCACGAGGGTGAGTAGATTATAAGAACAATTTTATTTTTGGGTGAACTATCCCTTTAACTCTTTTGGACAAATGGACAGATTTCTATGGAAGCACACAAGATGCTTTTTGGAATATTCTCAGATCATGCTGGAATAACATGGATCATCAGGGTTTGCACAAACTTGTGGAGTCAATGCCAGATCTGGTATATGCTTATATTTTAATGTAAACGGGGGACATACCAAATACATATAAATGTTGAATTATGTTCATACTCAAATTGTTATGCTCATAATATATTTTTAACTATTGTGGAAAGAAAAAGTATGTGAACCCTTTGGAATTTGCTGGTTTTCTGCAACACAAAATGTGATCCTAAAATCACAAGTATAGACAAAGTACAACGTGCTTACGCTAATAACACACAAACAAGTATAATATTTAATGTCTTTATTGAACACATCCCATTAAACATTCACATTGCTATGAAAATAAAAGTGTAATAACCGGTCTATTCTCCATTGGCTGCATTTACCTCAGCCGAGCATTTCCGGTAGTTGCAGATTAGACATGCACAATGTTCAGAAGGAATTTTGGACCATTCTTCCTTACAGAACTGCTTCAGATCAGCCATATTCTTAGGATTTCTGGTGTTTCGCTAGTACAATATTTTCCAAGTAGCTTTGTGGAGTGTCATGGTGACTTCATGCATGCAGCAATGATTTTGTTTAAAAGCAGCGTCTTCTTTCATGGTGTCCTGCCATGTATACCAAGCCTGTTTAATGTTTTCCACATAGTAGACTCACGGACAGAGATGTGAAACAGTTCCAATGATTCCTTCATTTCTTTTGCTGTCAATCTAGGTTTTTATAAGAATTACAATTTAACAGTCTGTGATGTAGGGAAATTGAATTAATGTAGATGTACACAGCACAGATTAAAGTGCTGTGCACCTCCATCATGATGTAGGGAACAGTATGTTTATTTGTTATGGAATTAGTCAAGTTTGACAACCATTATAAGAAAGATAAAGGACAAATTGTCCTTTATCTTTATTATAATGGTTGTCAAACTTGACAAATTTTTATGATCGTGGATAGTTTGTTGACTGTTGAGTCGATGGATGATGAGGCGGGCTCTGAAGCGAGGCCTTCCGCAGGGAGGACTCTCACGTGTGTGTATCATAGAGAAGAGAAGGGCTACCTCTGAGCTTTACTCCGAGCCTTCCTGGACTTTAGGGGCAAGAGGCTACAATCCACAAGGGCCAGAGCGCCAAGCTGAAGAGGTCGTGGAGCATGGTGAAGCAGAAGAAGAGAACAGCAGAATGCAAAACTCAACTGGATTTGTCCAAACTGGCCTTTTAACCCATTCGGTTTGCTCACACCCCAAAGAGGCTCTAAGCCAATCAGAAGTGGCTTTCACAGTCACATGATCGATTTGTCTGTCCTTTACCAAGTTGATTTACAATCCTTTTTGTAAAGGATTCTTGAAAATTCCTGGTCAAAATAGTACATGCTATTTGGGATAATTAAATAGTTAATTTTATATTTGGGATACAACTGAATATATGAAAAATTTATTAACAAACATTCCTGAAATGTAGAAAGTATCTCCACAATAGTAAACATGATGTGCTTTATTATGAATAGCACAATATTAAAGATTATAATAATCGATTTGTCAGTTATAAGTGATTAAAAATCACTACACATATTTTAAAAGGTACATTAGTCTATAATCATTAATTTGTCAGTTATAAAAGTGAAGGCTAGATATTGTGTATTTAGAGGGTTAACTCAGCGAAGTACTGTGACTTTGTGTGAAATGTACCTGTATTAAGATGAAATGTCTTCGTATTAGAATTGTGCAAACATGAGGATCTTTAGCTGTGTCTTGGGAATTAATTTTTTAGCATGTGACAGGATTTGTCTCATTATTAAGTGTTCATGTGTTACTAAATGACTGAATCTGCTGTTTGCAGAATACTGATCAGAGATGATGTCTCATGACTAATTTAGAGCCTAGAAAACTGGTTATTGTCCAGAATAAAGAGACATTGGCATTGTTTTGTTCATTGTAATTCAGGATGGTCTCACAAGGAAACCTGCTTTAGCTCTGTGTGGAAATTCAGAAGGTAATGCTGAGTCTGCCCCAGTAACTGTCCCATGGGTTGAGGGACCAATGGCATTTTTTTTTAATCATGCTGTTTTGGTTTCCTTGACCATTTTATCATCCAAAAGGCAGGCCTCAACTAGACTCCTTGGCGCCTAGCTGAGCAGATTCTTTTAATTTATGACTCTGAGGAATTCCTGGGTTAAAAAGTTATATTGCCTTGTGGCAGCGGGGGCGTGGTCAAGCGCCCGTCCGAAGGGAGAAAGCGGTAGGGGCGCTTGCACCTGAGCTAAATTATGTCTAACACCTGTCTCTAATTGCAGTGAGTATGGGGAGAGCGGCATAAAAGGGCCACAACATCACCAGTGAGAAAGCTTGAGACAGACGCCAGTCTAGTGTTGGCAACCCAGCAAGCTGTTCACGTCCATATTGTTGTTCTTTGTTTTGTAAGATACTTTGTGAGCACATTAAAGGCCCTTACCTGGGTGTAGAGAGAGAGCTGTCTGTCTTCATTGAACCCTCGTTACACTGGTGCCGAAACCCGGGAAAATTCACCGAACATGGAAGGTCGTCCCGTAGATTCCTCCCAGCTGGCCGAAGTCCTCCAGTCCCTCGCGGCATTGCATCAGAACCACCAACAGTCTCTGCTTGAGCTCCGAGAGGACCAAGACCGGCGCTTCTTTGAGATCATGCGGGCTCAAGCAGAGGACCGGCACATCATCCGGAGCCTGCTCAGCCAGGAGGTCGCTCCCGCAACAGCCGCGACCCCGGACAATCATTCTCCGTTGCCCCCCCCCACGTTACAGAAGATGGGGGCAACGGATGATCCGGAAGCATTTCTGGACCTGTTTGAACGGACCTGCCGAAATTTGGGGTTGGCCGCACTATCAATGGGCAGCCCGCCTTGTTCCTCTTTTGTCCGGGGAAGCTCAACTCGCGGCTCAACAACTGCCCGCAACGAACCTCCTGGCCTACTCTGACTTAAGGAGAGCCATCATGCAACGGGTTGGTCGGAGTCCTGAGGAACATCGCCAACTTTTCCGAACCATGAAACTGGAGAAAGCCGACCGCCCGTTCGCGTTTGCCCAGCGGCTCCGTGATGCCTGCAGAAAATGGCTGCTAGCGGGGGACCGCGACGTCGAGGGACTGATCGATCAGGTGGTACTGGAACAGTTCATCCAACGATTGCCCAAGAAAACGGCGGAGTGGGTCCAGTGCCACCGCCCGGCGTCGCTGGAGGCGGCCGTTCAGCTCGCGGAGGACCACATGGCGGCGATCCCAAGGCTGGACGAGCCTTCTCTCTCTCTCTCTCTCCTCCCCCTCCCCCTGTGTTTTTTTCTACTTTCTCCCATCCCCCGCCCCCCTCTCGCTCTGTCTTCTCTCCAGGGTCCGTTCCTGTCCCCCGCAGGCAAGGAGTCTGGCAGAGACCGTCTACGGCAGCTCACTCCCCCTCCACAACATTTAACCGCTCTCCCCCTCAGGTGGGAGCGTCCGCCGACGCAGGTACGGGGGTGGCGCCTGGGCCGGCCTGTTGGGGGTGCGGGGACACGAATCACCTCCGCGATCAGTGTCCGATGATGGAGGTGGGGACCGTGGTTCGGGTCTCCGATCCCCAGCATGCTGCCCCCGATCGGGCTGGAGCATACCGGATTCCGGTAAGAATCCAGGGGGGTACACACCAAGCTTTGCTAGATACCGGTTGTAATCAGACCACAATCCATCAACGCTTGGTTCAACCCGGGGCTTTGAGCACAGCTAAGCGGGTAAGGGTGAGGTGTGTGCATGGGGATGTTCACAACTATCCGTTGGTGACCGTGCTGATCAAATTTCAAGGGAAAAAACACAGAGTGGAGGCAGCGGTTAGTTCCCGCCTCACCCATCCTCTGATTTTGGGGACGGATTGGCCTGCATTTAAGAATCTATTAGGGAATATTTGTGAGGATGGGTCCTGCACTAAAATGGGGAGATGTGGATGTGCGATGCTTTGGCAGGGGAGGCGGAGCCAGGTCCATCCTCGGCTGCTCCAAATCGAGATCACGAGGAGAGGGGTGAGGGTTTCGCCCCTCCCCTACGCAGGGAATTCCCTGACGAGGATTTCCCTTTGGAGCAGTCGCGCGACGAAACCCTTAAGCATGCCTTCGATCAGGTGAAAACGATCGATGGTCAGCGTCTTCGGCCAGACATCGCTCTCGCACATCCCTATTTTGCAATTATAAATGACCGGCTATATAGAGTGACGCAGGACACTCAGACCAAAGAAAATGTAACACAGCTTTTGATTCCACGGAGCCGCCGGGAAATGTTATTCCAGGCGGCCCATTATAATCCCATGGCAGGTCACCTAGGGGAAAGGAAAACACTTCTCCGTCTAATCGCCCGTTTTTATTGGCCGGGCATTGGCGGTGACGTCCGCAGGTGGTGTGCGGCGTGCCGCGAATGCCAGCTGGTAAACCCACCGGCCACCCCAAAAGCACCATTGCGCCCTCTTCCCTTGATCGAGGTCCCCTTCGAAAGAATTGGAATGGACCTCGTCGGGCCATTAGAACGGACAGCACGCGGACATCGCTTTGTGTTAGTCCTAGTGGATTACGCAACGCGATATCCGGAAGCAGTGCCGTTAAGCAACATCTCAGCATGTAGTGTTGCTACGGCACTCTTCAAAATAATCTCCCGGGTGGGGATTCCAAAAGAAATCCTCACCGACCAAGGCACAACATTTATGTCACGTACACTTCGCGAACTCTACGATCTGTTGGGTATTAAATCGATTCGCACTAGCGTGTATCATCCGCAGACAGATGGCCTAGTGGAACGTTTTAACAAAACCCTCAAAAACATGATTCGTAAGTTCGTGCACGAGGATGCTAAAAATTGGGACAGATGGCTCGACCCCCTGTTGTTTGCAGTGCGAGAGGTCCCGCAAGCCTCAACCGGCTTCTCTCCGTTTGCGCTGTTATATGGGCGTCGCCCGCGTAGCATCTTAGATGTTTTGCGGGAGGGCTGGGAGGAAGGACCTTCCAATAGCAAAAACGAAATTCAATACGTTCTTGACCTCAGAGCAAAACTTCACGCTTTGGGAAAACTAACACAAAAAAATTTGCTCCGGGCCCAAGAATGTCAACGCCGGCTGTACGACAGGGGAGCACAGCTAAGGGAATTTGCACCGGGAGATAAAGTCCTTGTATTACTCCCCACATCGAGCTCCAAATTACTCGCCAAGTGGCAAGGGCCCTTCGAGGTCACACGACGAGTGGGGGATCTCGATTATGAGGTTAAACGGACCGATAGAGGAGACGCACGTCAAATTTACCACCTCAACCTCCTCAAATTATGGAGGGAGGCGGTCCCTGTATCGTTGGCCACGGTGATTCCAGAGAGGGCGGAGCTCGGACCGGAGGTAAATCCAAAACCTGATCTCAATGCCCCGGTCATTTGTGGAGACCACCTCTCCCCGTGCCAACGATCAGAGGTGGCCAGGTTGCAAAAGGAGAGAGGTCTTATCGTCTCCCCGAGCATAAAAAGAAAATTGTTCGGGACGAATTGGATACCATGCTTGATATGGGCGTAATAGAAGAGTCCCACAGCGACTGGTCTAGCCCGGTCGTTCTTGTTCCCAAGAGCGACGGGTCAGTGCGATTCTGTGTGGACTATAGAAAAGTCAACGCGGTGTCTAAATTCGACGCGTACCCAATGCCCCGGGTTGATGAACTACTCGATCGGTTAGGTACTGCTCGCTTTTATTCGACCCTAGATTTGACGAAGGGTTATTGGCAGATCCCCTTGACACCAATCTCCCGCGAAAAAACAGCCTTCACCACGCCGTTCGGATTACACCAATTCGTGACACTCCCGTTCGGTTTGTTCGGGGCCCCAGCCACGTTCCAGCGTCTGATGGACCGTATCCTCCGCCCGCACTCCGCTTACGCCGCTGCCTACCTAGATGATATTATTATCTATAGTAATGACTGGCAGCGGCATATACAACATCTGAGGGCGGTCCTGAAGTCGCTGCGGTGGGCGGGGCTCACGGCAAACCCTAAAAAGTGCGCAATTGGGCGTGTGGAGGTGCGGTATCTGGGGTTCCACTTGGGTCATGGCCAGGTGCGTCCCCAAATTGATAAGACCGCGGCGATTGCGACTTGCCCTAGGCCCAAGACCAAAAAGGGGGTGAGGCAGTTCCTGGGGCTGGCTGGCTATTATAGGAGGTTCATCCCTAATTATTCAGACGTCACCAGTCCGCTGACTGACCTCACTAAAAAGGGGGCTCCAGATCCGGTCCAGTGGTCGGAGCAGTGCCAACAGGCGTTCACACGAGTTAAAGCCGTACTCTGTGGGGGGCCGCTTTTGTATTCTCCTAATTTCTCTCTCCCTTTCCTATTACAGACGGACGCTTCAGACAGAGGGCTGGGGGCCGTACTCTCGCAGGTGGTGGAGGGGGAGGAGCGCCCCGTGCTGTACATTAGTAGAAAGCTCTCCTTAAGGGAGACTAAGTACAGCACCGTGGAGAAAGAATGTCTGGCTATCAAATGGGCGGTCCTCACGCTCCGCTACTACCTGCTGGGGCGGGCCTTCACTCTCTGCTCGGATCATGCCCCACTGCAGTGGCTCCACCGCATGAAGGATACTAACGCCCGGATCACCCGTTGGTATCTGGCTCTCCAGCCTTTTAAGTTCGAGGTGGTCCACAGACCGGGGGTGAAGATGGCTGTCGCCGACTTCCTTTCCAGAAATGGGGGGGGAGTGGTAGGCAGGCCGGATGACGCCCCGGCCTGAGTCGGGCGGTGGGGGTATGTGGCAGCGGGGGCGTGGTCAAGCGCCCGTCCAAAGGGAGAAAGCGGTAAGGGCGCTTGCACCTGAGCTAAATTATGTCTAACACCTGTCTCTAATTGCAGTGAGTATGGGGAGAGCGGCATAAAAGGGCCACAACATCACCAGTGAGAAAGCTTGAGACAGACGCCAGTCTAGTGTTGGCAACCCAGCAAGCTGTTCACGTCCATATTGTTGTTCTTTGTTTTGTAAGATACTTTGTGAGCACATTAAAGGCCCTTACCTGGGTGTAGAGAGAGAGCTGTCACCGTGTCCTTCTTTCCCGTCTTCATTGAACCCTCGTTACATGCCTATACTTTTTTCGGCCTTCAGTCACTACATAATCCCCCCTTCGATCGCTGAAGGTTGAAGTGGAGACAATCATCTGCAATCGCTGGAAAACAGGCAGGAGAAGAAGATAAGCACAAACAAACAACAAGACAACAGGTGCAGAATAATAAATTATTCAGTCGTGTTCTAACGAATCTTGGGATGCTTTGGTGTTATTTGGATTCCTCTATGATTGTTCGTGTTTTAGAGTCATCTTGAATTATCCTTAGTGGTTCAAATAAACAGTAAAGGGTCATTTAGATTTGATTGGTTAATTGTAGTGAATATGAGCAATTGTTTATGAAACTTAATCTATAAAAGTCAGTTCAGTTAGGTGAATTCCTTCAGTTTTGTTTCTGTCGCTATTCAGAACCAAGGGTGAAGGAGTCCCCATTTAAAACCAGAATGATTGAGCTTCGTTTGAAACTCTTCACTCGGGAAGTACCGAAGGCGAAGTCATAAACATGAAGGATTGTGTTCTTTTGGAAATTGATCTACATGGTTCAACTGTGTTGCGTAACATGATAAGTTCCTTTAATTTTGTTGGAACTGGTTTTTGTCCACATTATCATGGCATATCACAGATAAATATCTTATTCGCACAAGGCTTTCTGAATGCTCTGTGTATTCATGGTGAATGAAAAGCATAAGGAGTCAATGCTGATATAGTGCCATTGACTTTCTTGCTGGCTAATTGGAATTTGCCTATAAAAGAGTGTTTTCTATCATAATGTGTAAGTTAAAACATAACCAGTGTTGAGTGGTTAGTGTGAACTTGTATGAACTTAGTATAGGGTAGCTAGGATTTTCAAGTACCTTAAAGTAATTTTGGAGGACAAGAGATGGATATTTTCCTATTGTGGTTTGGTGTGTTGTAAGCACAGTTTGAACAATTTCACACAGTTTTAGCTGTATGTGAGACTGTTGTAAACGGTTTCAGACTTTTTTTCAAGCTGTATGTGAGATTGTTTTAAACTGTGTCAGACTGTTTCAAGCTCCCCCCTTTTCTGGTCTTAGAGCTCTTGTCTGTCAACATGGTTTTAGTGGACTTATTTGAAGAATGGCACTTTGTGTCTTGGCTAATCTCGATCCTCCAGGTGACTGTGGGTGATGATGAAGCTACAGTTTATAGAAGTCTTTCACACAGTTCTTGATGTCTGTATATGACTCGTCATGGGCTGCTGTATGACTGAGTTTCTGTCATGTTGTGAATTAGGATGTGGTTGAGGTTAGGCTAACGGCTGAGGTTTTTTATTTTTTGTCCATAAGCTAGTTCTGTGTCGGTCACTGTTGTGCCTGGCAACTCTATTGCTGTCATTAGTTGTGACAGGAGGAGTATGAAACGTCTTTATGCTTGGCCTTGGGTGGATTCTGCTTGAAGTATGCTGTGAGTCACTTTAGCAGTTCTGGTGAGGCTTCTTCAGGTGGCTAATCTGGTTCATGTGTAGGCTTAGTTCAGAGTTCATGTGAAGACTCAGTTCGGTGTTTTTCTGCACAGTGTTGGCTTTTGTCACCGGTTGCCTTTAAACGTCCATCTGGGTTCCCATGTCATCCTTTCTTTTGATTGCTTGAGGGATGTGGTTTGTTCCACAGTTTCTCCCAGTGGTTGAACATGCATATGGGTCTGTCACTGATGTGGGGGTCACGTTTTTGATCACTATGTGGTTTACTCAGTTCTATGCTGAAGAGCCTGGCTTTGCTGTGATGCCACATATCTTCTGATTCCAGCCATTGGTTTTGAGAGGTAAGGCATGAGACTGATGATGCCTTGTGGGCCTTTATTGAGGCCATTCTTTGTTTAACATAAGCCCTATGTGCCAAGTCTCACACAGTTGTTGAGCTGTCATCGTGCAAGGTCTGGCTGCGACTCCTAGATGATAGCTCACCATGGGATATATGTTTGGGAAGAAAATGGTTTTGAAGTTGAATTCTTCTTCCATCTAATCTTCGTTCCAGGACTGGAAGTAGTCTTGCCATAGTCGGTGGTAGTAGGCTTGTATGGTCTCTTTCAGTCCCTGTTTGGTGTTCAGGATGGTAAACATTTCTTGCTCAGACTTTGGGTCTAAAAATTCTTTAATCAGGCCTCTCTCAGAAGTTGGTAGTCAGACTTTGTGTGGTTTGACTGTGTCAAGAAACATTTGTACCTCATGGCTGGATGTTATCCATAGAAGGCATAAAGTGTCTCTGTTAGTCATCTGAGGTCTCATGTTCAGGTGGAAGTCTATGTCATGCAGGTAAGCATGGATCTTGTGACCCCCAGCAGGATTTGGTGTGAACTTGTCAATGTTCCTTGCCAGCTTTTTGAGGTATTTAAAATCCATTCCCGGTGCTGCTTCAGGGTTCGCTGTTATGTTTACCCTTTCATTGCTGTTGGAGTGTGGTTCTTGGAAGAGTGCTGCTGAAGTTTTGTGTTGTGGGCCTTCATTTCTCTCTTCACGTGGCTGCTTTTGGTTGTAGGATATTGCTTTGTTGAACAGGGGTGCTGCTGTGGGATGCCTGTGCATTTTAAACTCTCGCCTTAACCTGTTGATACACAATTTCACCGCACTCGGGAGTGACGTCACTCTGCTTACATTTACAATATAATTTACCGTCTATACATTTAATTAATGTTAACAAATTATACATCTTTTCAAAGGTCTAAGGGTTCAATATTGATATCCGATCTCTGTTTTATGATAGCAATGCTCCAGAAACAGCAATTTAGTTATTTGTGCCAGGAGTACAAATTAAAACATGCAATATCAAAACGGGACTTCATACCTTTGTTATGAAATCGCGATTACAACATGCAAATTAAAACATGCAATATCAAAACGGGACTTCATACCTTTGTTATGAAATCGCGATCGCCAGAGGAATCCAGTTCGCCACACTTGGGTCAATTGTCCATGTCAAACGTTCATTGTAAAACATCCAATAGCAATTTTTGTCCATAAAAGTGATCAGTCTGGGAAATTTTTATATATTGTTTACATGAGATCTCGCCTCAAAGATTTACCCTTAGTCATCGTTCTTCAACAAACTATGCTATCTGAGCAGCATTCATGTTGTAAAACTGTATATTATCTTATATATTAGAGTCTCATAAACAAAATGAACGTGTCTCCAAAGTCTATTTTAAAAAATGCGGCATAGTTTTATTCATAATAGCTGAGCAGTGTAGTCAGATTTTGTGTTGTCTTGAAAGGCGGATCCTTAATTTTACTCTGTACACCGGCAGCGATTTTCAGAGAATAAAGCTTGCAGGAACCTCATTTGTTGTTAGATCATCTTCAAATTTGAAACATAACTTCTTTAGACTTGTGGATTTGAGAACATTTGAGAACATTGTATTTCTGGGTTGTCTTGGTACTTTAGTTAAGTTCTTGATGTCTGTTCTTGATATGACTCGTCTTATACTTTTTATAAAAAAAAAAAAAAATACTTTTTTTATTGTTTTTTTTTAGATTATAAAAATATGTTCAGCACAAAATATTTCCATTACTATAAACTTCAGCTTCACTAACTTTAAACAATAACAACATAAATTAATTTTGAAACTTGGGAAATAAAGCCCAAAGTGTCTTCTTTCAAAAAAGGGTCCAGTAAATACAACCATTTAAGTTCAGGTATGTCATTTTCATGGTTTGTGCTCAAAAAGGGGGTGCGTATCAACAGGTTAACTCATAAGAGTCTTTCAGTTCATCTCTGACCATGTCAAGCTCATATTTTTGATGAGGTCAGTTTGTTGGGTCAGGGTTTCGACTTCAGTTCTATACATATACAGATGGCCTTCCAAGGCCTTGTTTCAAGAGTTCATGCCTTTCAAATCAAACCCAGCTTTTTCCAGTTTCAGTTTGCTGGAATTTCTTTTCCAGGTCCTCTTGGGTGGATTTAGCCTGCTGCTCTCTGTGCTTGGTAGCTATCATTGAAGCATGATCCAGTTGTTTGGACACCTTGCGTCGATCTTGAGCTTCAGCTTCTAGCTGGTCACCTTTTGGGTCTTTGTGGACTGCAGCTTTATGTCATTTACATCCTGTGTCATATGGGTGTCATTGTTGTTACTCTGTTTCATCAGGCCAATGAGGTTGGGGGCCAGGTAGTTTGTGATTTTTCCATCATAACACTCAAACGCCGTCAAGTCTTTCCAGTGGGCTGTAGGGTCAGTCTTCAGTGACATGTTGGCATACTGTAGTGGAAGACTAGGGAGAGAGCTGACACAGATCTTTACAGGGTTAAGGGCCAAGGTGTAGTGTTATAGATAGGTGTTGGCATCAATGTGCAGGGACACAAATTAACGGTAGTAACAGCTAAGTGTCGATTCTCACTGAATTTTATTTCCAGACGTGGTTGCGTTTGGATGCCAGAATTTGGATTGTGTTGGTAGTATTTGTGTCACGAACGCCGGTGAGGACGCTCCCTCGACCGATCACCAGAGATCCGCTTCACCTGAGTTCTAACACTCACAGATCGCCAACAGCTGTTGCCCATCATCTTCCCTCTATTTAAGCCTCGCTTCCCCGTGCCCTCACTGCGAAGTCTTGTTTGCCCCGGCTGCATCACCGAGCGATTACTTACCTGAATCTAGTCTTTACCGAAGCCAACCTTAGTCTGAACCCGATCATCCTTCTGTCCGCTGCCTGCCTCGACCTCTCGCCCGTCTGACCACGAACCAAGCTGCCAGTCCCGACCAAACGCCTGCCCGACCACGAACTCTTTGCCAAGCTAAGTCCCCTGCCTTTCTTCTTTAATAAAAAGCCGCAGATGGATCCTGATTTGTCCGCGTCTTCATTACAGAAGACTTCGCAACTAACCGATCCAGCGGTAACTTCACGTATGTCCGAGGAACTCACTGCCCAGGCAAACCTTCTGACTACACACCAACATCAGCTCAGCCGCCTCACCGCGCTGATGGATGAACTCATGAGAACCGTCCAGGAGCTGCGTCAGCCCGCATCACAGCCTGCGCCCTCCGTGCCCACAGCCAGCGCGGCGATCGCCGCCCCGCCCATTCTCGGCGCCGCCGCCGCCCCTCGATTGGCGCTACCAGAAAAGTTTGACGGCGATCCTACCCAGTGCCGGGGGTTCGTCATGCAGTGCTCCATCTTCTTGTCTCAGCAGCCAGCCCTCTACCCCGCTCATGACAGCAAAACCCACTTTGTTTGCTCCTTGCTCACCGGGAGGGCGCGCGAGTGGGCAACTGCCGTCTGGACCAATCAGGGCCTAAGCCAAACCCCCTTTGACACCTTCCTGCGGTGCTTCAAGGAGGTTTTCGACCACCCCGAGGGCGGCAGAAGCACCGGCGAACAACTACTGGCACTCCGCCAAGGAAACCGCTCCGCGGCAGATTACGCGCTAACCTTCCGAACCCTAGCTACACAGACCGACTGGGTGGAGAGTACGCTCAAGCTGCTCTTCTGCCAGGGGCTGAGGGAGGAGCTACAGTCAGAGCTAGCCTGCCGTGATGAGGGCACATCTCTTAACCAGTTCATTACCCTGGCCATTTGTGTTGATAACCTCCTCCATTCCAGGCGACCAGCCCCTCCCTTCCAGCACAGCCACCCCACGAAACCAGCGAACCCATGCAGATGGGCCGGGCGCACCTGACCCAAGAGGAGCGCCAGCGCCACCTCGCCAACCACCTCTGCCTCTACTGCGGCCAGGCGGGCCACCTGAGAGCCAACTGCCCCACGCGTCCAGCCCAGTCGCGACAGCAAGGGATGAGTTTGTTTATCTCCTCCACTCCATCAACCAAGCTTCTAGAGGTACCTGCTAGGCTCTCATACCTGACCCTCAGCGTCGACACCAGGGTGCTGTTGGACTCGGGAGCGGCAGGGAATTTCATCGATGAAGTTTTTGCTCAACAACATTCAATCCCCTTAACTCTTTGTACCCCTCATTTAACAGTGGCTGCGCTAGATGGACGGCCGCTGGGCACCGGCCAAGTCCGCCACTCCACCACTGACATCTCCCTGCAGGTGGGGGCTCTGCACACCGAACACACCCGTTTCTATATCATTCACTCCCCTCATAACCCAGTCATCCTCGGTCTACCCTGGTTACGCACCCACAACCCTCAGATCTCCTGGCGGGAAAACCAGATCACACAGTGGGGATCGGACTGCTCCTCCAGATGCCTTAAGCCCGTTAACCCGACAACTCTGGGAGCCACTAGCGTCCAGGAAGGGCCAGTCGATTCCCTAGGCATTCCACCTGAATACGCCGACCTCAGGGAAGCTTTCAGCAAATCTAAGGCTCAGCAGTTGCCGCCCCATCGCCCTACCGACTGTGCCATCGAGCTCCTTCCCGGCGCCTCTCCACCTAAGGGTAGGATTTTCCCCCTGTCTCAGCCCGAATCAGACGCTATGGAGCGCTACATCAAGGAAGAACTCGCCAAGGGTTTCATCCGTCCTTCCACCTCATCAGCCGCCGCCGGGTTCTTCTTCGTGGGCAAGAAGGACGGCTCCCTACGCCCGTGTATTGATTACCGTGGTTTAAACGATGTTACGGTCAAGTACCGTTACCCACTACCCCTGGTCCCTGCTTCACTAGAACAACTCCGAACTGCCAAGATTTACACCAAGCTCGACCTGCGCAACGCTTATAAGCTCATTTGCATCCGGGAGGGGGACGAGTGGAAGACAGCCTTCTCGACCACCAGCGGCCACTATGAATACTGCGTCATGCCCTTCGGCCTGTCCAACAGCCCCTCTGTCTTTCAAACTTTCGTGAACGACCTCTTCAGGGACATGCTCAACCGGTGCCTCATTGTCTACATCGACGACATACTCATCTACTCCAACACTCGGTAGGAGCACGTCGCCCACGTCTGTGAGGTCCTTAAATGGCTAATCAGTCACCAGTTATACGCCAAAGCAGAGAAGTGTGAGTTCCACCTAACCTCCGTCTCCTTCCTAGGGTATGTCATCAGCCCTGAAGGGGTTGCGATGGATGAGGGTAAGGTACGCGCCGTCCTGAACTGGCCACAACCCAACACAGTCAAAGAACTCCAACGCTTTCTGGGTTTTGCCAACTTCTACCGAAGGTTCATCCGGAACTACAGCTCGGTCGCTGCGCCTCTCACCACCATGGTAAAAACAACCCAGTCCAAACTCCACTGGTCCACCGATGCCCTCCAGGCCTTCGGCCACCTGAAAGAGCGCTTTACCTCAGCCCCGATTCTTCATCACCCCGACCCGAACATCCCTTTTGTGGTAGAGGTTGACGCTTCAAACACAGGCATCGGCACAATCCTCTCCCAGCGCCAGGGAAGCCCTCCTAAGTTGTTCCCGTGTGCCTGCTATTCCCGAAGACTCACTCCGGCTGAGAGCAACTACGATGTGGGTAACCGCGAACTATTGCCAATGAAGGCGGCCTTTGAAGAGTGGAGACACTGGCTGGAGGGAGCGAAACACCTCTTCCTAGTCCTCACTGACCACAGAAACCTGGAATACCTACGTTCAGCTAAACGACTCAACCCCAGACAAGCCAGATGGGCACTATTTTTCACCCGCTTTAATTTCACCATCTCATACCGACCCGGATCTAAGAACACCAAGGCCGACTCCCTCTCCCGACAGTACGACCCTACACCCCAGAACTCGGCTCCCGAACCCATCATTCTGTCCAAGCTTCTCCTCGCTCCAGTCCAGTGGGGCATCATGTCTGAGATCGCTCAAGCCCACGCGGCGAATCCACCTCCAACCAACTGTCCACCCAACCATACATTCGTGCCACCGGCCCTGCGGGAGAAAGTGCTGCACTGGGTCCACTCCTCCTTTAGCTCTGGCCATCCGGGCGTCGCCTCCACGGTCCAACTGCTGCGGAACCAGTTCTGGTGGGAGACATTACGGGCCGACGCAATCTCCTACATACGCGACTGCCCCACCTGCAACACAGCTAAATCTCCCAGACAATCCCCAGCAGGCCTCCTTCAGCCCCTGCCCATACCTCGTCGGCCATGGTCTCACATTGCCATCGACTTCATAACCGATCTACCAGTCTCCCAGGGGAACACTACCATCCTCACGGTCGTAGACAGGTTCTCAAAGGGATGCCGCCTGATTCCGCTTCCCAAGCTCCCTACCGCCCTCGAAACCGCGGAGCTCCTGCTTCAGAATGTCTTCCGCTTTTACGGCCTCCCCGAGGACATCGTCTCTGACCGAGGACCCCAGTTCACCTCCAGGCTCTGGGCAGCCTTCTTCCGTCTCCTAAACATCAACGTCAGCCTCACCTCCGGTTACCATCCCCAGACTAACAGCCAATCGGAACGACTCAACCAGGAGGTCATCAAGTTTCTGCGCGTATACTGTCAAGGGAACCAACCAGACTGGAGTCGCTACCTCCCCTGGGCTGAATACGAGCAGAACTCCATCCTCAAACCCTCCACGAACCTCACTCCGTTCCAATGCGTGCTTGGGTTCCAGCCTCCTCTATTCCCCTGGTCAGGAGAACCCCCCGAAGTTCCCGCGGTCGACAGCTGGTTACGTCGCAGCGAGGCCGTATGGAACCAGGCCCACGTCCACCTTCAGCGAGCCACGAGAAGAATGACGGAACAAGCGAACCGTCACCGTCGCCCCTGCCCCAACTATGCTCCAGGACAGTGGGTATGGCTCTCTACACGGGACCTCCGCCTCCGCCTGCCCTGCAAGAAACTCAGCCCCAGGTACGTGGGTCCCTTCAAAATCATTAAACAGATCAACCCGGTTACTTTTCGTCTCCATCTACCCACTAACTATCGTATTTCTCCTACCTTTCATGCATCTCTCCTGAAACCGGCCGGTGCCCCACGGTCCGAGGAGGAGCAAACGAACTCCGCCCCCCCCCATGCTCATAGACGGCGAAGAGTCATTCTCAGTACGCTGTCTACTGGACTCTAGACGCCAACGAGGTCGCATGCAATACCTGGTAGACTGGGAAGGGTACGGTCCGGAAGAAAGATCCTGGGTCGGAGCCGACGACATCCTCGACCCCAAACTGATCACAGAGTTCCATCGTGCCAACCCGGACAAGCCGGCCCCACGACCCTGGGGTAGACCCCGACGCCGTCTGCATCCTCGCTTCAGGAGCCGCTCGCAGGAGGGGGGCTCTGTCACGAACGCTGGTGAGGACACTCCCTCGACCGATCACCAGAGATCCGCTTCACCTGAGTTCTAACACTCACAGATCGCCAACAGCTGTTGCCCATCATCTTCCCTCTATTTAAGCCTCGCTTCCCCGTGCCCTCACTGCGAAGTCTTGTTTGCCCCGGCTGCATCACCGAGCGATTACTTACCTGAATCTAGTCTTTACCGAAGCCAACCTTAGTCCGAACCCGATCATCCTTCTGTCCGCTGCCTGCTTCGACCTCTCGCCCATCTGACCACGAACCAAGCTGCCAGTCCCGACCAAACGCCTGCCCGACCACGAACTCTTTGCCAAGCTAAGTCCTCTGCCTTTCTTCTTTAATAAAAAGCCGCAGATGGATCCTGATTTGTCCGCGTCTTCATTACAATTTGCGAGAGGATAGACTAAAGAGAGCACACAAAATTTGGTTAATGATTTGACATTTCAAGATGACTCTTAATGATGACAAATATTTTAACCAGAAATATCTGTGGGTCAACAGGATTTGTCTCTAGAGGGAAAAGTCAGAGGGAGACAGAGAATTTAAAATAAAATGGAACATAAACAAGACCAAATGAACAAAATCCATGATTGTATAACAGAAAAAAGTTACACAATCATGGAGAAGCTGCTGGGGTCTTATAATGTTTGGGTGGGAGTCCACCACATGAATGAATAAGCTCAATGCCAAACACACAAAAGTAAAATAAAACAGCCAATAAGTAAAAAAAAAAGAAAAAGAAGTAAAAGGTCTGCACTTATATAGCACCTTTTTTAACCTTAACGGTGACCAAAGCGCTTTACACTGTGTCCCATTCACTCATGTACACACACACACACACACACACACACACACTCATACACACACACCAATGATGGCAGAGCTGGCATGCAAGGTGCTAGCCTGCCATTGGTAGCCTCCAACATGTGGAGTCATGTGGGTCGGGAATCGTACTGCCAACCCTGCGATTAGGGGCAAACCCGCTCTACCACCTGAGCCACAGCTGCCCCTAGTAGCTTAAAATGGATGGGTTGGAGGTAATAATACGAATGATAGGCAGCTGTAAGTTTTCTGTAAACTTACACAGCTTCAGACTTGTTAATATCTAGTAGTTCATCTTTGGTAAGAAATTAATAAAAGTGGTAATAAGAAAGCAAACGTGAATAAAAGATACATTTTAATCAGCTCTTCAAACTAGAGATGGGCATTCCGGCTCTTTTCAGTGAGTTGGATCTTTCGGCTCAGCTCTTTTGTCTCCCAAATGGCTCTTTAAAAATGTTTTGGGTATTTTTTGTTTTATTAAATCATAATTTACCTTAACCACAGTGTATTTAATAATGCATTGGTTTGCATTGCAACTTTTTAATGTATATAAACAAAGTGCATATATATCTAACCATTCAAAACGAATACATTCTGAACAGCATAATAGAATACAACTATTGCACCATATCAAAGAAAATAAATAACAATTAGCAAAAACTGCAGCATTCCACATATTTAAATAAATGTAATAAAAAGGATGACATTACACATTTGCATTTAAAGTATAAAAATTAAAAATGAATACAATCTGAACAACATAAATTGGCTCCTCCCTCCCTCTCGCATCTTTGGTTCATTGGTTGAAACTGCGGTTCATTGGTTGACATTGATTGACAGGAACAACATGCGAGTTTGTTAGTCTTAGCAGACAGTCAGAATGAATGTGTGTGCGCATGAGCATTTAGGCCTATATTATTTTCTTTCTTTTTTCATTCTTGGAATTCATTAATTCTATTTATTTAAATCTTTTGTTTACTAAAATATAATTTTTTACAATATTTTTATAGATGTCCACGAATGACCCATCACTACTTCAAATTCAACTTAAATAAACTTCCAATCAATTGCTCATTGAGAGACAGTAATTTGTGTTATGAGACAATGGAGGAGAAAATTTGAATAAAATGCATAAGAGAGAGACAAATAGTGTTTAAAATGTGAAAAGTTACAGAAGTTACAGGGTTAAATTGCTTCAAACACAATCTGTATTTAACTGTAACAGACCACAGGGTGCCAACAGCTAGCTTTTATGCTACTTGACCTGTTTTATGCTGCCAGTGACCTGCAGCCCCAACACAAACACTATGAATTATTCACATGGATTGTAATTGTGATTTTACTACTCACCAGCTTGCAAACTAGCCTGGTTGGTCAAAAGGGATACCAAAAATGTTAGACAACTTTTTTGTAATAAATAAAATACTCATTTACAAAGAAAAATCTCTTTTTAAAATGTTTTAACCTTTAGAGGGAAATTCCATATTTAGCATGGAAACTGAAATTATTTGTATGATTGTATTATTACATGTATCATGCTTTTAAACACACTAGTATCTAACATATTTCAATGAAACGACAAATTAAATGGTGTGTTCGCAACTTCACAAGAATTTTGTGTAACTGTCATTTGTTTCATAGCAGATAGAAGTCAAATATTCATATAAAAACTATTCAGTTGTGCCTACATTTCACACCAAATTGGATTAATTACAGCAGGTAATTAAATCATCTCAAATTAGAGTTTGATTCACTCAGCAGGATAACCAAGGCCATATCATTGGTAAATGTAATTGTTCCCCGTATCGTTAGTCTCTGCTATGTTTAGCTCTAGAGATAGAGTATGTAGTTTAACAGAGAGCCAAAAACAAGATCACTTTAGTGTACCCTTTATTTCTATGGTATTTGTCATGATGAAGATCAACTTATCTCACTTCTAGTTTCACTAAAAAAACCTCCACAATGTTTGAATCAAAAGATGGTTTAAATATAAATCTTCCCACAATCAGGCTTTAAGTAGAATTTTAAGTAAAGTGTTTTAACAAAATAATCTTCTTTTCTCATTGTAGATGATGTTTATAAGGTCTAATTGGTGTACTACTTTGTTTTTCATTTCATATGTAAGAATTTAGGTCCAGAAGCACTTAAATGCTTTGCAAAAGGTCTAAATAATCTTCATATTATCAGGATCTAGAATACATAGTTTGTACCCTGTGAAACTGTCCACACATTTTAACTACATTAATTGTTTTAACTGAACTTGTGATTTTAGCTACAGACAGGACATTTTTGCTAAAAAAATTTGCTTATTAAAATAATTCTTGGCAAAGTGCTAATGTCTGACTTAGCACAGATAATAGGATTACAAGAAGATCTCTAGGAAAACTAGCCTTGGTTTCAAAGCCCTGACAAGCTGCATTTCCATCATCTGCTCTTATGATATTCTCTGTTCTCACTCTGTAGTAACCCTGTACTCTTTTAATCTCAATCTCACTTCACAGATTCTTCCTTTTGACAGATAAACAAACAGAGATAAACAAATATCCCTTTGAGACACATTGACAGTTTGTTAACCCAGTTTTCTGGAAAATGCAGGCATAGATCAGAAAAAATGTCACATTTAATGAATGAATGCACAAATAAATACTTTATACAATAAAACACATTTAAAGTTGTAGTGTGTTTGCTATACAGTAGCACACCAAGGACTACATAATGCCTACTACTCAGTATCTACTGAATTCTGCTTGCTATAAAATAGTATTGAGAGAGCAGAGATGGACTTGGACTGAACATTATTCCTTTTTTGAAAAATCATGGAAACAGCTCGGTTATGGAGACATTGTGTTGATGTAGTGGTCGATCTTGGGAGCCCAAAACACCTTCAAATCTATGAGAAAAGGCCAAGGAGAATTAGTGACTAGTATTTGCATGCCACTCCCCCGGACATACGGGTGTAAAAGGAAGCTGCAATGTAGAGTTCATTGCTCATAAAATGCACCAGGGAAGGCATTCTTTTCCTTTTCTATTCTTTCAGGGGGAAAAGACCCTGTGGAGACCACACCCTGACCACATCATGCATGGCAGTAAGTCCTGCCCTTTGAAGGGTAGGAGCTCTACAAACACAGCGACCAGGGCACAGAAGGATCTACCCAAGGGAGACGAGGGTCTACAAAGGGAGACCGTGCCTTTTAAGATATATCATATGAGCTTACCAGGGTAACCGACACCTGTGGAGCACTTACCCCAGTACAGGGCATGTTAGCACACGTACTGGGGTCTGACTACGAATTCCTCCGCTGAATTCGTGAACCAGAGGGCTTGGAGGAAGGACATCTAGGGTTAAAGGATCGTGAACACGCATGGAAGAGAAGAGCGCACGGCTTCACCTTATGGAGGGGAAAGGCGCTATACACAAGCAGTATACCTGGCAAGTTAAGAATCTTACCTGTTCGCACCTAAAAGAACACTGGACGAAACCGGCTGAACCAGGAGATTGTAAAATCTCGAAGGTATTGGGTCTTGCCCAGCCCGCTGCTCTGCAAATGTCTGCTAAAGGTGTCATTGGCCAGTGCCCAGGAGGATGCCAGACTCCTTGAAGAGTGTGCTTGTATTACCCGAAGGGGCAGGCATGGCCTGGGCCTGGTAAGCCAACAAGATGGCATTAATTACCCAGTGGGCAATCCTCTGTTTGGGGACAGCGTTCCCTTTCCGCTGTCCACCAAAGCAGGCAAAGAGCTGCTCGGAGCATCTAGAGCTCTAAATGCTATCCAAATAGATGCGCAAACTATGCACAGGACACAGCAACTATAAGGCTGGGTCTGCCTCCTTCCGGGGCAGATTTGCTTGCAGGCTCACCATGTTCCCACTAAGGGGGACATGGGAACCTTGGGCAAATAGCTTGGTCAGGGACTCAGGATCATGTGAGAGTCTTCCGGACCGAACTCCAGGCACATTTTGCTGACAGAGAATGCTTGCAGGTCCCCAAACCTCTTGATGGAAGTGAGCACAGTCAGGAGGGCGGTCTTTAATGAGATGGCCTTTAACTCGGCTGACTCTAGGACTCAAATGGGGCTCTCCAAAGGCACATAGTACCACGGAGAGGTCCAATGAGGGAAGAGGCGCGGCCTAGGAGGATTCAACCTCCTTGTGCCTCTCAAGAACCTGATGATCAAGTCCTGCTTCCCTAAAAACGTACCATCTACTGCATCGTGCTGCGATGATATAGCGGCTTCAAACACTTTCAAGCTGGGGGGGACAACCACACCCCCCCAGCCTCTCCTGCAGGAAGGAAAGCACTGATCCGACTGTACATCTCTGTGGTTTTTAGCATCATGTAGAACACCACTTAATGAACACACACCACTTCAGAGTATACAGAAGGAGTACCGGCCTGAGCAATTGTGTTTACCACTGTGGGCGGCAGACCAATTAAGTCTTCTACCTCCCATCCAGGGACCAGACGTTGAAACTCCAGAGGTCTGGGCGTGGGTTCCACATGGTGCCCCATCCCTGAGAAAGAAGATCCTTCCTCAGGAGTTTTTACCAGGGAAGAATGTCACGAGGAGCATGAGGTCTGAGAACCAAGTCTGGGTGGGCCAATACGGCGCCATGAGGGTGACTTCCTCGTCCTCCCTGACATTACACATGTCATGGCAAGTAGGATTACTAAGACCACAGCTTAACTTGGAGGCATCTGTCATAACCACGACATGCCTGGACACTTGCTCTAGGGGGACTCCAGCCCGTAGGAATACAAGGTCTGTCCAAGAGCTGAAGAGGCGGTGGCAGTTGGGAGTGATAGCCACGTGATGTGTGCCGCGCCGCCATTCATACCTCAGGACTCGAGTCTGAATCCAGTGCTGTAGTGGTCTCATATGCATCAACCCAAGTGGAGTGACCACCGCTGAGGATGTCCATGAGCCTCTGAAGGTATTTCAGTGGGACCGGCGTTCTCCGCCTGGATAAGTTCAGGCTGTTCAGCACTGACTGCAAGTGCTCACTTGTGCGGCATGTTAACATTTAGACTCTATGTTAGAGATTCTAACTCCATATCGAGAAAAGAGATGCTCTGAACCAAGGTTGACCTAAAGACGGCTGAGGTAAGTGAGCACCAGGTCCCTGTGCACATAGTAATTCTCGAGAGTGCGCTATAATCAGCCAAATATCGAGTTAATTGATTATGTGAATGCACGGGGAGCAGTGCTCTGACCCGAGGTGGCTGTGCTGAGGGAGCCTTCAAAGCACTTACCTTGCTCTGCGTGCCTGGCGTAAGGCGGGCCAGCAACTGAGGGCCTCTTCGGCCATCTGAGACTCATCACCACCGGCTGGCCGGGTTTATGGCCACATTCGTGAGATCCTGGCTGTGCACGCTCTGTGTCCGGTCGCCGAGTGATGCCGACCATAGGCACCGGTGGTGTGACCATGAGAGAGAGGAAACTTTTTTGACAATGTGTGTTGAGCAGCCCATGCGGGGTGCGGCAAACATAAAAGAAAAGGAGAACAAAAGATTCTCCTCTCTCTCAGATGCACACATACATGCAAACAAACTTGTCATGCGTATCTGTGTCATGTCCCTCTGTTCATGCCAAAGCTCATCCATCCGCTCAAATCCAACCATTTAGCCCATTTCAAACACATGGATAGAAAGTACTACTGCCCAGAGACTTGTGGAGAGAAACAGAGTGGAAGAAAGAGAGACAGAGAAAGCAATTGAGAGAAAAGGGGCATTTGAGTGAGGATGGAGGGAGAACAAACGGGGTTTGAAATGAAGAAATGGAGACCGACCAAAACATGACTGAGAGAGGGAGAAAGAGAGAGTGAAAGTGAGTAAAATAATAAATGGGCATAGAGAATAACAGCCTAGATCAAGACTAAACCCTGCAGCAGCTTCACTCTAATTGGCCTTGGTGTATCAGCTAAGTCCCCTGGTGACATGGCAACAAGTCCACATGGATCTAAACCCTTTTGTGTCCGCAAACGTTTACAAAACCTTTCCATCGGTGGAACTTTCCATCGACCTCTATTATTTTAATACTGAACACTCACTCAAACCTTCTGCATTTTAGATTTGAATAAAAATGTTTACCAAGTAATTTTGCTCATGGAAATCAATTGCTAGTGTATTGAGGTCCCTTTAACAACGTTTCACTTTTAAGAACGTTTCCCTTTTAAGAACCTTTCCCCTTTAAGAGTAAGTATATGAATTGGCGATATAGCAAATTGGGGAATGTTTCGAGATGAGCCATACACTTTATAAGGCATATAGATCTTTTTCACCCTCTGGGCTTTGGAATGCGCAAATAAACCTTTGCAGGGTAAACTTCAAAAGTGATAAATGAGAGATCACATCAAATATTATTTTCACTTTCCCATTTGCTCCAAGACCAATAGAAAAAATCTGCCATTACATTTGAATGCCTTTCCAGAAGAAGAAGAAAATAGAGAGCGGTGGATTAATACACTAAAATGGGAGAAGATGCCAAATCTCTCAGCAACTGCAACACAATCCCTCATGCAGCTGTGGTAATTTGTTTTTTAAAACTAATTCTAGGGTAATATAACACAAAGCATAATGTTACAAATTTACACTCAATATTTAAAAGTATTGAAATAAATTTTTTTGCAAGATTTGCGTTGATAAATAAGGCAGAAACATGTCATTACGGTATGACTTAAATTCCCTTTTCTCTCCTTTTTTAAAGCTGAACATTGAAGTTGCTGTTGTCTCAAAAGGTTTTCTGTACTTTATAGCCCTTGCTTAGGAGACCTGGCTGGAGTCACTCAGCACGCATTTGAATCAAACTCGCGACTCCAGGGGTGGTAGTCAGCATTTGTAATTTTCTTTGGTTTTCATAATTTTGTAGTATTTACTATTTGATGGTTTGTGAGGTAATGTGTTGCCTCGCAATATGATTTAGCCTAAAAGGCAATACATGGACTTGTTTAATCAGTTGTGTGATTTTATTAGTGTTTTTTTTTTTTTTTTTTTTGGTAACCAATTAACTTCCCTTATGACTCATCGGGGCATCGGTTGTATTGTGGGTGTTTGCTCTTTGATGGTAGGTTCTCCCTCCCATTTCACTGCATGCTGTGTGGATAGTGTACTCACGGCATGTTGCACTTATATTTTGTGTGTGTGCACGCGTGAGCATGTGTGTTTTCTAGGGCTGGGCGATATGTCAAAAATATTTTTGTGCCCATTGCCTTAAAAAATAATCGCAAAACCCAATTACATCACCAAGGGTCACTTTTGCTTTGTTGATTTTGCTTTAAAATTGTATTAATTTATTGAAGCACAAAAAAAATATATGAAATTTCTTAATTCAAACTGCTCTTTAAACTAAATGAAAAAAGCTATAAAATAACAAAGCTACCAAAATCATATTTAACCACTTCCCCAAATCCAAACATTTGCCATCACTAATGGCTCCATTTAACATCACACAACACAGATGGAAAATGATTAATAGACTACAGATTAAGAACTAAAGATAATTATACATTTAAAGACAATAATAATAAAAATAAGCTTAATAAATCCCCTTGTGTTCCCAAAATAATGCTGATAAAAGTGTGTTCTTATCAATTTTAGGTTCAAGGTGAATGTGTCTTGCATTACTTTATAATTTAATCACTTTTGTCTTTGTTTATTTAATATATATATATATATATATATATATATACACACACACACACACACACATACATATATATATACAGGTGCTGGTCATATAATTAGAATATCATCAAAAAGTTGATTTATTTCAGTAATTCCATTCAAAAAGTGAAACTTGTATAATGTATACATTCATTACACACAGACTGATATATTTCAAATGTTTATTTTATTTAATTTTGATGATTAAAACTGACAACTAATGAAAACCCCAAATTCAGTATCTCAGAAAATTAGAATCAGAACCTCTCCATGTAGAAAAAACAGCTTTTATAAGGTTACTGATATGAGAGTCTCCATTTTAATGTGAGTGCTCATGATTTCCTAAATATATTGCAAAATTACATTTCAAGTCTTTAAGAGTTCAACTTTTTTTAAATGAGAAAACAATTAGTGGGATAACCTTTAAAGGAATGGTTCACCCAAAAATGTAAAGTCTCATCATTTATTCATCCTTATGCCATAATGGATGTGTAGGACTTTCTTTATGCAGCATAACACAAATTACGATTTTTAGAATAATTTGGTCCATGAATGGGTTCCAAAATGTTGAAGCTCCAAAAATAAAATACAACAAATATTGATTTAGCTTTTTTATGTTTACTAGACATTGTATGACATTCACTTGTAAATGAAAACTACTTATGGCATTATTTGTAATTTTTTTTTTTTAAATGAAATCCTCACTATGCAACATTTTTCACAAGTGCCTAAAACTTTTGCATAATACTGTATGTGCATTTTTTATTTATTTTTTGGCTTATGTCAGCATGGATTAATTGTGATCAGACAAAACAGATTCAAGATTTAACACTTCATGATTCATTTAAATATTGGGATTGTTTCTCACCCACACCTAGCATATTACTTCTAAAGATTTTACCACTGGAGTCTTATGGATTACTTTTATGCTGCCTTTACGCGCATTTTGGAACACCATTGACAACCCATTCACTTGCATTGTATGGGCCTACAGAGCTAAAATATTCTTCTCAAAACCTTAATTTGTGTTGTACAAAAGAAAGAAAGAACACATCTGGGATGGCAAGAGGATGAATAAATTATGAGATACTTTTCATTTTTGGGTGAACTATTCCTATAAGTTGATGTACATTTAATAATTTTACAACTTAAATTTTTTGATCTTTGTGGTCAGGGTTAGGTAAATGAGTAGATATAGTTGTAGGTCTAGGGTTGCTGTGGGACTCAAACACAACAAACACAGTGTATGAATGTGACATCCAACTGTTGTAAGAGTTTATTATTTCGTCTGTTATTTGAAGAGGGTGTAACATGTAGCGGACGTGTCTTGTAGTATTCTTGTAGGACGCAGCCAGACCCTTCTTCATTTGGTTGCCACAATGTAGGCCAGCTTGACTCACACACAAAGAACAAGTTTATAAAATACATATAAATAAATAATTCCCTCTGGTGATTATTATGTTGTGTATGAGTATATGAGATGACATTAATATCTCTAAAGTTAGTGCATGACTAATAACAGTGTCTCATAAGTCAGTGAATTCCAGTGGAATTATGACAAAATTGAAATTGGAGTGTGGCTGGGTGTATCCAAAATGTGATTTTATTGACAGATAAACAAATAGACAGATAAACATTATCAAGAATATTAGCAATATATGTAAACAAATTAGAGAGAGAGAGTGAGAGAGAGAGAGAGAGAGACTGATGACATCTCTATTTCTGTATAATACAGACACTTTAATTGCTTTTGTGCTGCACAGATGGGAACATTTAATTTTTTCTGTATGTAATACAGCTGATGCATCTATGCAAGGCTTATCTGAAACTCAAATGCCCACATGCCAAGCCATCGCTAATCAAAATAAATGCAGAAAATAATTATCAAGTTGGTGACTATCAGTTTTGGTGCTGATAATTAGGCAGGGTTTAGAAAGGGTTATGACTCATAGATGATAACTATTTCCTGTGTCCTGCATGTCAGACAGGGTAAGACATAAATAAAGAGAGGGAGGATAGGGAATGAGAGATGGAGAGACAGAGGACTTTATTTATAGAAGACTCTTGAGGCTTCATGTACTGTATATAAATTGCCAAGATTTTATATGACTTGAGACTTTATGATTAGCTATTTATGAAAAATACGTGTGTGCCCCTAGCATAGACACAGATCCCAGTATGTAATAGAGATACATTGTGATCATAACTTTATGAGTGACATGGCTGAAGAATTCGCTCTTTAAATTTTTGTTGTTAAAGCGGAAGCTCTAATAATGTCAAGTGCCAACAAAAACACTTATATTTTAAGTAGAAATAACCCTGTACTCTCAATGGCCATATTTTGCATGCCCTATTTCATGGCTGACAAGCACATTTTCATATTTTCACATTCCTCATATTTGATTTTCATGAATTTACACTTTAGTTTGGACAAGTGATGAATGTAATATTGCCAGTAAAATCTGTGCATATATAATTATATTAGTTTTGGGGCATGGCTGATAAACATGCAGGGCTTCCCTGATTCATTTAATTGGCTTGCTATAATAAATATGTCATGGAAGAAAATTGTTAGAAACTTTAAAAGGTGCGGTTTTATATTGTTTAACACAGATACCATTAAATGCATGAAAATTTCACCAAACACTATTATATATTTGGGTCTTATATTGGCTTACACATATCTATCAAAAATGTATTTACAAAATGAAAAGAGGGTGTATTTGAGGTTTTATTTGTCATATATCAAAGAGATAATGCAACAAATTACAACAAATCTAGAACAAGGTTCATTACATTCACACTGAAATTTTATGAGACCCAACTGGCTGTCAAACACACTGAGCTACACATAACATATAATCTACACTTAAGATACACATAAGCTACAAATAAGTATTTTCTCGAGTCTAAATAGATGCACAACTTCATTTCAATAGTACACCCAAATGATGGTCATATCATACTGTTCATGTGTAACACTTGCTATAGTTCACTTCCATGTTGTTTCTTCATCAAATAGCAATGTTATTTGTAAATCAAGTTAATCACTGAAACAACAGCACCACCTTGAGTAAAAAATAGCATATATATATATATATATATATATATATATATATATATATATATATATATATATATATATATATTATGTATGTGTACATGAATATATAATACAGATAATTCACCATTGTTGCACAAAAAAATCTACGTGATATAGTATGTATTTGTATAAATATAGTACTAAGTATTAATATAGTACTAATTTGTATTGTAATAAACAAAGAAATAGATATATTGTGATAATAAATGTATATAGACATGAAATAAGCATAAATAAATATAATTTATGGAAGTGCAAAAAAGAAAAAACTATACGACCCCATTCACATTTGGTACTTAAAACATTGTATTATTATTATTATTTGTGGCTTTTTTTTTTTCTTTTCTTTTGGTACTTATAAGAGATATATTAAGGAATACTAAAGAGGTGTGGGCACAACTCCTTAAAATGGATGAGGTACAGGAGGTGAAATGAGGTCCCGGGTCTTTAAAGACCAAAGGTATGCATTAAAGTGTTAAAAAAACAGCTGAAAAAACAGTGAGGTGGTCCACAATGGTAAAAACATCTGTCTAGCCCATGTTTATAAAAAAAAAAACTATTCAAAGATTTTCTGAAATCACTTAATCATAGCACCTTTAAGTAAAACACAAGTGACCATTATATTATGCTATTGACTTGGCACTTATTTATGAGTTTTGGGTTAAAATCTTTATTGATACTGTCTTCTGTATATTTTACATTCTAGTTTGTCTTGTGTTAATGTCACGTGTGAAATCAATTGTATTAATCTGCAGTAAATTTTGGAAAGTGTGGGAAAGGCCATTTATCTCCATTAATTTAAATCAGGGACTAACCTAGAAACTGGAAAAAAAAGAAAAAAAGAAAAAAATACAATGACAAGGAATTGTTTTTGTGTAGAGAAATACTGATCAGCTGCCATATTAACTTTATTCAGGTCACACTGTAACAGAATGCTGCACTCTCCGCTGCAGGAAACAGGCTAAATTAAGTCAAATCTGTTTTTCATGATGTTCTCCATAATTGAATTAGCTGCATTGACACTCACCGGGCCACATTTGTTAAGGTTATTTTATTTGTGTCTGCTCTGCCCAGATTTAGTGGAATTGCTTTGTGTTAACAAGTTAATCTGGTCTTAGACACTTTAAAATAAGTCTCACCTCTGTCCCTCTTTGTTTTTTTGTCATCCTGGTCTCATAGAATCACGTTACTACACCTATATACTGTATATTATATTGGCTTATACATTATAATTAAAATAATGAGATGAACACATCCGCTGAAGCAGTATCAGCCAAGCACACACGATTATGAACAGTTTTCTGTAGAGCTGGGTTAGGCCTACTCGAGTTTGGAAATTTTTTTTCAGAGTCCAGCTGTGTCTATTGCATTTGTGATGGAATGACAAACAAACCAGCAAAGAAATAACTTAAGGGTGACCATATGTCCTCTTTTTCAGACCTGAAAAAAAGCATCCATCCAGGATTTTTGTTTTCAGATTGGTGTGCTCTCTACAGTTAGTACTATCGTACATTCTGTGTATTTGATACTGCACATCAGTTTTCACACGTATATGTCCTTATATGTGATTATTCTGGCTGAGAGTGTATCAGGGACATTTAACCTAAAATAACAAATGAAACAGACTGGAAATTGTACAACTCGGTATGTTACATATTTGTAGCACAACCTCTGTGTGTAACCTGTAAAGCTAGCACTTGCGTTTCAATGACACCTGGACACAGCAGGAGAAGTGTAGTAGAATAAAAATAAATTTTTAATGGTATCTATTCTTTTCTGTTTTTGTTTTCCGTTTAATTTTATGGGCATTATTGAATGGTTTTAATATTACAATTTATTAAATGTATTAAACGCATCAATTGTATTGAATTGCATTAAATGTATTTCACCCATAATTTAGATAAAACGAAACTTAATTAAATAGACAAATTGAAAATTAAGTAAGAAAAAAATTGAAATATAATAAAATAATATATAGTAAAGCTTTCACTTTTTTTTCTTTGTTTGAGTGGAGGGGGAAAGTAACAAATGATTTAAAATGTCAACAGAATGCAATAAGAAATGCTTTGAAGGACAGTTTAGTCTTCATACACCTTAAGCATGCTTGACTCGGACTTGGCCTGTTATGGACTCGTCCAAGAGACTCTCGGCCCCTTTTTGACTCGGACTCAACTAGACCTCAATAGTTTAAATACTCAGACTTGACTCACATTCTACTAAGGTGGACTTGAACTCAACACTAGTTTTCTGTAAAAAAAAAAAAAAGAAAAAAAGAATATTGTCCGATTTACAGATATGTCCTGAAGTCAAATATATTTGGATAACTATACAAAGTGGTACGTATGTTTGTGCAAGAGTAAAATATCCAAAATTGTTCTACAAAAATTCTTAGAAAGCAAATTTTTCTCTGTAAATAAAACATATTTAAAAAAAAAAAGTATTTTCCATAATAACCCTCCTACTTTTTGTCTCTCTTCCTTTCGCATTTATTTTTCTCTATGGTTGAGTCTTGTACAGAAGACAGAGTGACATGTACAAAGCAGAAGCAATTCCACAGACTTTGTTTCTCTCCATCTTCTTTTGCGATAGACCCCCCCCCCCCAAAGCATTCATCTCTTTCTGGTCAGGACAGTGCATCTGTCATATTAGCCCTTGGGCTCAAACTATGCGTGAGGAGTCAAAGATCTAAACTCCCACAAATCTGATGAAAGAGGTTCAGGGATGAGATTTTTTTTTTTATTTCTCATTATTTCTTTCCACATCTGTTCAGTTTATTTGTCTCTTTCTGTCTCTATCGTCAGACAAATAATCCCTCTCTACAAAATATTTCCCTTTTAGCCCCTTCCTTTCACTCTCTCAATCTCCCCCAATGTCTTTTCAGTCATAAAGATGCTCTCTCCAAAAAACTATGTAAAAGACTGGCCCATTAAGACACATTTGGAGATTAATCTTCCTAAGAACTAACATAAGACAGCTTGGATGAGCTTTTTGTCATTGGATCATGTGTAAATCCATTTTGTAAAGACATGAGTCCCCCAAAAAATCCATCGCTGCTCAGCGGGAGGAAGCCCGACCAGACAACCGAGATTAAACAAAATCTTATACAGATTATATAAACAATTGAATTGCCTGCTTCTCAATTAACTGTGGACTATGATCTGATGGCTTAAGAGTGTAATTTTCTTAGTTACACACACACATATAGGCATGTTCATGGACTCAGTCACACATACAGAGCCTGATAGTCCAAGCTCAATTATTTTGTGCTTTAGGCAGCCCGTGAAATCCAGAGAAGAGGACAACAAAGGTTAGTATTGGCAGTCTGTTATAAGCCAATGCGCCTTCCCTTTAGTGCACATATCAGTTTGACATTTATCTGCTCGTCAACAGAGAGCTGAAAACATCTGGTTTGCCCCTTTTTTTCTTCCCTTGGGACATCCATTTGAGGATGCTACCTATAAAAGTGTATCTTTCCTATTGGGAGAGTGCAAGGAAAAAGATGCACGTTTCGCCTGTGAGACCAATGAAGAACTTTTATTTACATTCTAGTGAAAACAAAAAGAGCCTCTGCAGTTGAAGAGCATGTTTGAGCATGCATTGTGTGGAGTCTGATTTGTAACCTTTTTAAGCAGTATTTGAAAGTTTCCTTGATAGTTTATATGGAAGATCACATAAATTGTCTTTATAAAGTCTGTTATGTTTCTAATCTCTTTCAAAAGCAGTGGAGGATAATACCCTCTCATGTGCTTCTGTTTGTAACAAAACATAAATGCCATGCTGTATATGCTTCTCCCTTCAGGCTAATTCATGAAAGATATTTCCAGATAAATATTGCAAACTTTAATTATGCTATGCAATATAAGTTTGGTCTCAAAGATATACCACTGAAATGCAAATTATACCATAGCTCTCAAAACTTGAACATCAGCAAGCATAACTGAAGCATAGAAAATCATACAACAAAACCCACAGACTGTATACGTTTGATTACAATGTTATGTATTGATATTGAAATGGCTATTTAGTTAAAGGTGCAATATGTAACAATTTTCATGTAATATTTGCCTTTTTTGGCAATGTGTGAACATCTTAAAAATGAACACATCCCGGACTTCCTATGTTGCGTATTATAGCCTGTAGACTGATTTTCTTGCAAAGGGAGTGGCTCGCTATTGCCAGGAAAATCCAAAGGATGTGACGTTTATGTGTGCTCCCAAGAGCCTCGCCTAAGTAATAACTTATATTTTATGTCAACAGACAGTCTGCAACACTAGGTAATGTTATCTTAGGGATGGAATCCAGCAAACGTCTGGCTCCCAGCACAACATCGACTCCTACACAAACTCCAAGTAAGCCAAAAAACAAAAACAAATAAAAAACAAAGAATGTATCTACTGAATCCAGTCTGGCTAAGCAGGAACGTGATTGTTGTTAAGTGAAAACTAGAGTGAACATCGGCAGGGCATTTGATTCCTGGAGGGACTTTAGTTTGATTTTGGGGAATAAACCGACCCTGAATTGGTGTTCCCTATCAAAAAGCTACACTTTGATGCTGCGCTGATTTAGCGCTTTGGGAACATCTTTAGGTGTGACTAGCTGTGAATATGTGTGCAACACGTGAATGAAATTGACAAAATTTATAGCCTCCACTGGTGACATCATCAGGATGCGCTGGTAAAGGGGCTATAAATTGATGTGCCACAGGTGCATTGTCAGCTCTTTTGTCTTCAGATCATTCTGTGTGTGTTGTGCTTCTTGACTGTCAGAACTTTCTACTTTCCTCTATTAGGAATTAGTATTGTTAGGCAGTGCACGGAAACCTTTCTCTTTATCTATTCTCTCTAAAAAATAAGAAAAAGAATGACTGATAAACAAAGAAAGCGGTGTTTGTTTTGTGTGTTTGGGGGAAGAGCATGCTGCTCTTTCATTGGGGCAGGGCGGGTGCGAGCATTGCGATCTGTTCTCAGTCAAAATGCTTCGCACTCTTGCTTAGTCTTGCTTACTTCCGAGAGTCAGCACCCACTCTTGCATCGTGGGGCTCTCGTATGGATCTGGCTGAGGAGCAAGAGACGGGTCCGTCCCTATCACTCGCTCTCTCCCCAGATCCAGCTGGTCCCTCCTGTGATCCTTAAGCGCGCTCTGGCGCCTCTTCGGTTCATGAGGGGGACCATGAATCTCTTGAGTCTGCGGACTTCGAGCTACCCACCTCTGAGCATTCTGCGCATGATAATAAAGCGACAGAGGAATTACTCAAGGCTTCAATTAGACTGGCCATGCGAACAAGAGACCCCCAAGCGCTCCAAACTGGAGGACAGATTTCTGTCTGGTGGCCAAGGGAAGGGAATGCCTCATCAGTCCCTTCCCTTATTTGATGACCTCCATGACAAGCTCTCTCGTTCATGGAGGAAACCTTATACTTCCTGTGTCTTCGTGCCCTTGATGTCGACATATTCGACTATCGTGGGTGCTGAGGCACGCAGGTATACAGTGATGCCGCCGGTAGAAGCGACACTTGCGGGTTATCTCTCGCATGGCTCTGCATCATCGCTAAAAAGACCTACTCTCTCCACAAAGTCGTGCAGGACCACCTCTACGCTTGTGGTGAAGGCTTATCAGGCAGCAGGTCAGGCTGGTGCTGCCCTGCACACTATGGCAGTGTTACAGGCATACCAGGCTGACCTGTTGAAGGACCTGAGTGCGGGCACCACGGTCGACGAAGAGGCTTTCTCAGAGCTTCATCGAGCCACAGATCTGTCATTGACAGATTGCCATTGGCTGGTCTATTGCTGCCTTGGTTAGCACTGAGAGACAATTATGGCCCAAACTGTCGGGCATCAGAGATAAGGACAACAATTTCCTCCTCAATGCCCCGGTTTCACCTTCTTGTTTATTTGGTGATGCCATGAATTTGGTTATCACCAGGTTCCAGGATGCAAAGAGTCATGAGGAAGCCTTTGGGGAATTCCTTCCTTGCGCACACAGGTGGAGGGGCCGTAGGCCACCCTTCTAGACGGGAGGCTCAAAAACAAAGCATGGCGAATCATGCCCCCCCTTGTAAACACTGGGGGTCGGTTTGTCGCCCTCAACAGCCCCCAAAGTAAGACCTCAGGGCAGTTATTTCTATAAAGAGAAAACCCTGACGGTTTTGCACCCAGCCTCGTGGGGGTAGCCCCCTCGGGTCAGGGCACGTGAAGCATTCACCTGTACCTTCCCGATACCCCAACGAAACCTCTCCATTCCTGCCTCCTCTGGCAAAATGTTGGGTGTTCCGTTGCTTCCTGCCTTAGTCCAGGACACAGAATTCTTGACATCACCTCAACAGGAAGTGTCAAAATTGATTCCCATCTCAGAGAACCTGGCAGCGTGGAAGCTACTGCCAGGTGTTTCTATGTGGTTTCTATTAACTGTAGAAAAGGGCTACAGAATTCCATTCGATCGCCGTCCACCGCATTTCAAAGATGTGGTCTCCACTGCCGTGAAACCGGAACAAGCATGTCTACTGTGGAATGAACTGCAAAATCTCTTGGTCAAAGGGGCAATAGAACATGTTCCCCTTCCAGAGAAAGAGTCAGGTTACTACAGAAGATACGTCCTGGTTCCCAAGAAGGGTGGGGGGTTGTTTCCAATTTTAGACCTTCCAGTCAAGGCGTTCAAGTTCAAGATGCTAACGGTCAAGACGGTCGTGTCTCAAATCCAACATCACGATTGGTTGGTCACGATTTATCTCAAGGACGCATATTTCCATATAGAAATTCTGCCACAACACAGGAAGTTCCTGAGGTTTGCTTTCGGGGGCGAAGCTTTCCAATATCAGATTCTTTCATTCGGCCTAGCCCTATCACCCCACACATTCATGAAATGCATGGATGCAGCACTGGCTCATTTGCGACTCCAGGGCATCCGCATTCTGAATTATATAGACAACTGGCTGATACTAGCACAGTCGCAAAAACTGTCTTTTCAGCACAGAGATATCATTTTAGCTCATCTGGTTTCTGTGGAGACTCAACTTCAAAAAGAGCGTTCTCTCTCCTACTCAGGAAATTATCTATCTGGGGTTTGTATGGAATTTTATCATGATGCCATACTGGAAGCAAAATTACAGAAATGTATTTGCAGTGCCTGAACAACAGATGGAGCTGCTACAAGTAAACAAAAGGGGTCGGTTTAGGTAACTGAATTTAAGATTATTATTATAACTTTTTCATTATTTAATAATTTTTTTGGCCACCATTTATGTGGTTTATTTTGGACGACATGTCAGCAAGGCTACAATGTTTCTTACTATAGCTGTAGTTCTAATTAAATTAGAAATTAGTTCTAATTAAATCTGTTTTTCAGTCGAAGAGAAGATACTGGCCTGCAAGAGGTTATAGCAGACCTTGAAGAGGTTGTTGAAGCAGCCCAGGTACTAAAGGAAGATAATGAAGGATTTGAGCGGATTTGCACATTCCACACTGACAACCACCCTGTCTCTTTCAGAGGCTGAAGTAGCTTCCTTAAGAGTGGTCTTTGCCTGTCTTGTCTGCAAAGGTTGATACTTTTTTTACTATAGATCAGTGGGAAGATGGAATGAGATATCAGATAGCTTCTTTACTGCTAGACCAGCCATCTATTTAACACAATTAAAATAAATAATAATTACAACTTATTTTTATATCAACAGGTCCTTTAGACGGGCCAATGTTTTCGACCTGCTGCAGAAGCCTAATCGGGTGTAAGGCATGTACTGCTGAGTGGAACAACAGCCAGAGTTACTGCCCGAAGTGTTGTGCTGTGGATTTGGAGAACAGCATCCACGAAGTGGATGGACTGAGGCGCTGGCACCACTGGAAAAGTTATTCCTGTAGAATGTTCTATTCTTTCTGCTATGGTGGCAACAAATGTTTATACAGTTCTTCAGAGTATTGTTTTGTCATTTATAACATTGCACTGTATAATGTTAAAGCACTTTTTATATTTCTAAACTGATTTTATACTGGTTACACTTGAAGTTTAGTATGGTATGATACAAATACTATCATAGCTTACCAGTTCTTCAGAGTATTGTGTTTTGTTATGTAACAATGTCTAATGTTAAAGCTTAGAGCAGGGTTTACAAGAAAATTGTATGTTAATACTTTTTATTTTATATATTATTGTGAGGAAACGGGACGAGATGGATTAAAATGCAGAAAATGGTTTAATTCCAGACTTCCAAAACACAGAGGGCAAATCCAGAGAAGCATAGTTATACAGAGTGCAAAGTCAAAGCCAAGAGATCAGTTCAATAAACAAACAGGCGGAACAGGGCAAGGGAAAAAACAAACACGAGAAAGTACAAGAACTACTTGAGTTATACAGATGTTAGCAAAACAAGATTACTTTCTAGCAATAACCAACAAAAAACCAAGGCAACAGGCAGGGTATAAATAGAGAACAAAACAGTGCAGGTGAAACTAATATTCGGGTGATTGGGAACGAGTGTGGGAACTGGAAGAAGCGGGGTGGATTATGGAACTGGAGTCCATGACAATTATACTATTTATTTGGTATACTTGTATTTTGACATTAAAAGAAATATGCAGAGTTCTGAACAAATTCTGTTATTTCTATGTGCAGTTTATTCATCTGCAATTGAGCTTATAAAATCAGTTCAAATCTCCGTACAAATAAATACATATGGCTAGTTTGACATATCCCCCCACCTATATTTATCTTGCATGTCTTTCTGTAATATTGATCAGGTAGAACAGTGCCTCCTGAAACACACTATGGACATTGTGAAACACGGTTCCAAAAAGAAGAGACATGTCTGGAAACCTCTCTCCGAACAGCTGCTCAGCACGACATCGGTCTTGCTCTGATGAAAACGGATCAGAGCCAAAGACAGATACCCAAGTCAGGGAGGACCCCAACTCCTGCTCATACATGTGTGGTGCCTCTGCAGCATTGGGCAGCAGCACTGTGGGAATTCTTGCTGGACAGCTACCAGCTGCAAAATGGTTTGGTATCCCTCTGCCT
This sequence comes from Moxostoma hubbsi, assembly GCA_032164185.1. Taxonomy (NCBI): domain Eukaryota; kingdom Metazoa; phylum Chordata; class Actinopteri; order Cypriniformes; family Catostomidae; genus Moxostoma; species Moxostoma hubbsi. Next base: position 13,979,373 of record JAVLUX010000003.1, on the reverse strand, counting down.
AAAATGGGTAAAGAATGTCCAAAACTGTATATACTGTATATACAGTGTATCCGGAAAGTATTCACAGCACTTCACTTTTTCCACATTTTGTTATATTACTGCATTATTCCAAAATGGATTACACTCACTATTTTCCTCAAAATTCTACAAACAATACCACATAATGACAACATGAAAGAAGTTTGTTTGAAATATTTGCAAATAAATAAAAATAAAAAAAATCACATGTACATGAATATTCACAGCCTTTGCTCAATACTTTGTTGAAGCACCTTTGGCACCAATTACAGCCTCAAGTCTTTTTGTGTATGATGCTGCAAGTTTGGCACACCTATTTTTGGGCAGTTTCTCCCATTCTTCCTTGCAGGACATCTCAAGCTCCATCAGGTTGGATGGGGAGTGTTGGTGCACAGCCATTTTCAGATCTCTCCAGAGATGTTCAATCGGGTTCAAGTCTGGGCTCTGGCTGGGCCACTCAAGGACATTCGCAGAGTTGTTCCGTAGCCACTCCTTTGTTATCTTGGCTGTGTGCTTAGGGTCATTGTCCTGTTGGAAGATGAACCTTCACCCCAGTCTGAGGTCAAGAGTGCTCTGGAGCAGGTTTTCATAAAGGATGTCTCTGTAGATTGCTGAATTCATCTTTCCCTTGATCCTGACTAGTCTTCCAGTTCCTGCCGCTGAAAAACATCACCACAGCATGATGCTGCCACCACCATGCTTCACTGTAGGGATGGTATTGTCCAGGTGATGAGCGGTGCCTGGTTTCCTCCAGACACGATGCTTGCCATTCAGGCCAAAGAGTGCAATATCTGTTTAATCAGACCAGATAATTTTGTCCAATCCTTCAGGTGCCTTTTGGCAAACTCCAGGCGGGTTTTCATGTGTCTTTTACTGAGGAGTGACTTCCTGACTGGCCACTCTACCATACAGGCCTAATTGGTGGAGTGCTGCAGGTATGGTTGTTCTTCTGGTTGTTCTTCTGGAGGTTCTCCTCTCTCCACAGAGAAATGCTGGAGCTCTGTCAGAGTGACCATTGGGTTATTGGTCACCTCCCAAGAACCTCAGAAATTTTTATATACCCTTCCCCAGATCTGTGGTGTGAGTTCTACAGACAATTCCTTGGACTTCATGGCTTGGTTTGTGCTCTGACATGCACTGTTAACTGTAGGACCTTATATAGACAGGTGTGTGCCTTTCCAAATCATGTCCAATCAACTGAATTTACCACAGTTGGACTCCAATCAAGTTGTAGAAACATCTTAAGGATGATCAGTGGAAACAGCACCTTTTATTTTTTTTTTATTTTTAATACATTTGCAAAGATTTCAAACAAACGTCTTTCACGTTGTCATTATGGGGTATTGTTTGTAGAATTTTGAGGAACATAATGAATTTAATCAATTTTGGAATAAGGCTGTAATATAATAAAATGTGGAAAAAGTGAAGCACTGTGATTACATTTACATTTAGTCATTTAGTAGATTATTTTTCCCATAATAAATGATGAGATCATTTTTGGGTGAACTATCCCTTTAAACAAGCACCATTTAAACCCAAGGTACAGCATACTTGGTATTTCTAACACTAACAATAAAAAAATAAAAAATAATTCCTCTCAGCAGAGACTCGCAGTTCTCTGAGATTTTATTTAATTTTTTTAAATCCAGTGTTTTGAACGTGACATCTCTTCCTGAGGAATTATAAACTCAGCAAAAAAAAAAAAAAAAAAAAAAAAAAAACTTAAAGGTATATATTTTTTTAAATAAGCTGAAAGATGCTGGACTGAGGTCTTGTAGGCCTGTTGTAAGGCAGGTCCTTAGCAAACATCACCAGCAACAACATCGCCTATGGGCACAAACCCACCATTGCTGGACAAGGTAGGATTGGCAAAAAGTGCTTTTGTCTCACCAGGGGTGATGGTTTGACTCGCATTTATCATTGAAGGAATGAGCGTTACACCGAGGCCTGTAATCTGGAGCGGGATTGATTTGGAGGTGGAGGGTGGTGTGTCACAGCATCATCGGACATCATCGGATCTCAATGCTGTGTGTTACAGGGAATCATCTTCCTCCCTCATGTGGTACCCTTCCTGCAGGCTCATCCTGACATGACCCTCCAGCATGACAATGCCACCAGCCATACTGCTCATTCTGTGTGTGATTTTCTGAAAGACAGGAACGTCAGTGATCTGCCATGGCCAGTGTTGAGCCCGGATCTCAATCCCATTCTCCCCAGAAATGTCTGGGAACTTGCAAGTGCCTTGGTGGAAACATCTCACAGCAAGATCTGGCAAATCTGGTGCAATCCATGAGGACATGCACAGCAGTATTTAATGCAGCTGGTGGCCATACCAGATACTGACTTTTACTTTTTATTTTGACCCCCTCTTTGTTCAGGGACACATTACTCCAATTCTGTTAGTCACATGTCTGTGATCTTGTTCAGTTTATGTCTTAGTTGTTGAATCTTTTTTTATGTTCATACAGATAGTTACACATGTTAAGTTTGATGAAAATAAAAGCAGTTGAAAGTTGTTTTTGCTGAGTTTAGGTTAGTAAAGTGTCCAGTTGATGAGCTATTCAGAATCTTATAGGAAATAGTAGGTCTTCCGAGTTTTTCTCACTATTCCATTGGCATACTGTTTTTGGCATATTACATAGTTGGGAAATATTCATATTCAGACACATCTCTCCTTTTGTGTTTCACCGAATAAATAAAAATGTGAGTAAATAATGACAGAATTAAAATTCTGTGTGCTTTTATGTCCTTGTTACTTGATTGTTGATGTTTTAAAACTGTGTATTAATGAGAGTTGCATTAAATTAAATATGTTGTTGCTCGGAGGTCACCCCTTAGCTTTTGGTTGGTTTGTTTTATGTTTGACAGGTTGCAGGTTGAACTTGTGCAAATATTAAAATGCAAATATCTTAATCATCTCATAAAGAATGCAATTTTAATTAACGTCAAATGCTTTGTCTACCTTGCCAAAAGAATTAAGCCAAATATTTGATCAGAATATCAACACTGGGAAACACTCTTGGGTAATATCCATAGGGTCAGAATTTATATGATTTTGCTCTATATACCTCATCATTCCATCACGGATATTAAAGATGGCACACAAACGTGTGTTATCTCTAAACATGTTTTTTTAGATCAACAAACACATTGTCACACCCATCTGCCAAGCTGTCATTCTGAGATGTACAGCAGCTGAAATTGGCTCAGAATTACTAGCACAGGCCTGGAGTAGAGCAACATAAAAAGAGGTGTAATTGCCATGTTTGGGTGCAGAAGGAAACACAAGCATCAAAACCCAGAAATCTCTGCCTCACAGTTCCAGAAACAGAGTGGCACCACACCGAAGAAATCCATAATTGCCACCTTTACCACATTTGAATGGAAACTCCAGAGGCTCCTAAATAGAATTGTGCTGCATTGTGAGAGTCATAAAATATAGGTCTTAAATGAGATGTGTGCTTGCATTTTTTGTTTTTCTTCTTGATTTAAATTAGCACAAGTATATTAGATATTAAAATAAATAAGACTCGGTTCAACGACAGGTTAGCATGCTGTTGTTGGTGTTGCATTTTTTTTTCTCTCCCAGCAGAGAAAAAATCCTTGATAATTGGTCATAAGGGGAGGATTGACCTTTGCTAAGGCAAATGACTTTGCAGGTCCCTATGAAACTCGACACAATGTCCAACGCCATCTGCCATGTTTATCTCTCTCTCTCTCTCTCTCTCTCTGCGTGTGTGTGTGTGTTGCCGTATCTATTTTTTTTTTTTTTATTATTCTTTTGTGTTGTGAGCAAACACTCAGCAAATTAATGGAAGTCCACAAGTCAGCAGTTCTCTTTCCAGCTAGAATGGCCCCAAAGACTAAAGCATCATGAGGTGAGAGCTGTAAGGTGCCATTATTGTTTTGTTTTTTTCGAAGAGTGCTTTATAACCCCTCTGAAATCAGTCTGCCACACAGCTTTAGTCATATACTAGAACAATACATGGGTAACACTTTTCAGGTTGTATTTGTTAACATTCATTAATCTGGACAACACTTTATAGCACTTATTAATCTTTGTTTGTTATTTTCAAAATATACTAATATATTTTTTATTTATTTTTTATTAAAAGTTGTACATGTTAAATTTGGGATAACGTACAAGGAAGGGCCTTGAAAGACCAGTCGATTGTAGATTATTCCACTTATTACATGGCCACTTACCAAATATTTTAGTAAAATTACATGAAATATTGATTTGAGTTTAAATTACATTATTATGTGTGAAGAAAGAGACTGCAAAGCCTCCAGAAATAGCTAAATCCAACTCTGGTTTGTGTCAGAGTTTTGTTGGTGTTTATATTGTGAAAATGCCCCTGACTGCTCATTATCCTAATTATTACAAAACTGCTTGCAAAATAATGAAATAAATGGACATAAAATATTGATTTGAGTTTAACTTATTTTACTAGCTTACTTATAGAGATCGCAGAGCGATACGAGACGTGGGAAAGATGACATGTCAGATGGCCAGTAAAATATCACTATTCCTGAAATATGCGTTCATTATTCAGAAATATCAGAGCACTGGATGGCACAATTGACGAATAAGAATTGGGTATTCCAGAGAGCTTCATAATAACGTTAGTTAATGCATAATTAACTAACACTCACTGAGCACTTTATTAGGGACACTATGGTCATAATAAAGTGCCTAGCTTGGTCTTCTGCTGTTCTAGCCCATCCGCCTCAAGGATCGACGTGTTGTACATTCTGAGATGCTATTCTGCTCACTACAATTGTACAGAGTGGTTATCTGAGTTACCGTCTGTTGATCCTCTCTCATCAACAAGGCATTTCCGTCTGCAGAACTGCCACTCACTGGATGTTTTTTTTTTTTCCTTTGGCACTATTCTGAGTAAATTCTAGAGACTTTTGTGCTCAAATCTCAGGAGATCAGCAGTTAGAGAAATATTCAAACTAGCCCGTCTGACAACAACAATCATGCCATGGTCAAAATCACCGAGATCAACATTTCCCCCATTCTTTTGGTTGATGTGAACATTAACTGAAGCTCCTGACCCATATAAGCATGATTGTATGCATTGCACTGCTGCCACACGATTGGCTGATTAGATAATCAGTTCAATATGTAGAGGTGTACAGGTGTTCCTAATAAAGTGCTCACTGAGTGTAATCTAACCATTAACAATTGTATTTTCATAAATTAACATTAACCAAGATGCATCCTTTCACACGTATGATCAAACTGGTGTGATCACACTAGGCTCAGCGCAGACACGTATGATCAAACTTGTGCGATCTGAATTTGTGCTGCTGTTTACCAGCAAAAGAGGGACTGAAGCAGTTGTCATAATAAACCAGCTGCTCAAATAGTCTTTTCAACATCCCAATAACGTAATTTTTATATGTTACAAACATTCAAACGATCACTAAATACAAGTTTACTGCCGTAACCACTGGAGCACACTGTTTTTATGCAGCAATGTGTCCATGTTTTCTGATGTAAACCAAAGAATACACAAACTAGTAGGGATGGGCGGATCGATCCTAAAGTATTGATACAGCCGATACTGATGTTGTATCAAAATTATCAATCCTTACACCAAAATATCGATTCTAAAAATTTGTTTTATTAAACTAAGGATATTATTATTTGGTTACCATTAACATGAACAATAAACAAGCTTCAAAGAGAAATAAAAAGGATTAGGCTATTAGCAAATGTGCAGGATGGGAACTATTTCTTCATCCACTCACCTTAATGTGGATTCTGAAAGAACATGGTTAAACTATAGTTGTTATAGTAAAACCGTGGTTAGTCTTTGTGAGGGTAAACAAAATAGAAGTCTAATAATTTTCTGTTTAGGCTTATAAATGTAAAAAATAATGACTTTATTTTAATATTTTAAATTACCCATTTTATCCCAAGAAATCACAAAAAAAAATCAATGTAATATAGGTATTGGTATCGGTATCGACTGTATTGGACTTTACATTATTGATATTGGATCAATAAGAAAATATGAGGTATCACCCAGCCCTACAAACTAGTCAGTCCACTCAAGCTTCTTTCATTCTGTCCGTCACTCATTCTAACTACTTCCGGTGCTGGGAAAGTTTTTTGAGAAACTCACACGTGAAAAGGTTAATACATGCAGAAAAAAATATGCATCATTCTCAAAAAATACTGACTTTCCAACTTACAAAATATTGAAATTCCAGTTTCAGTTCACCCATGCAATCTGAGGATATATATATATATATATATATATATATATATATATATATATATATATATTGACATTATTTTTACTTGACTGTTTTTCTTTATTTTATTATATTATTTTGTTTAACAAATGAAGCAAGGGTTGTAATATGACTGATGATAACACCAGTGACAAATTCTATTAAAAGATGCATTTCTGAGATGGTGTCAATATCATCACAAAACATACACCACTGATCAGACTAAAACCAATTAATAATAGCATTACGTCAGTTTTTTTTTTTTTTCATAAAAAATATGTCACATGAATATTAAATAATGTAACACCAATGACATACTGTATCTAAAGGAACATGTGAAAAAAATTACAGTTAAAATGTAAATGAATATTTTTTTCAACATGGTGGGGAAATCACCCCACACATTTGAGCAGCTTCTTCTTCCTCTGATTTTTTACCTTAAAAATGTATTTTCCACAACATTTTTTATGTTTTGTTTTGCTTTATTGTTTTTATATTGATTACACCAATGACATGAAATCAATTATAAATAAAGTTTGTCCGTTGAATTAAATTATTAATTTTGTTTTGCTCACTTGTTAGGCCTTGCACTATAATGCTTGACTAGAGAAAACAAAACGAGTAAAAAATAAACACTAAATACATAGAAATACAGTACATAACTCTTAATTTTGTAGAAGTGGTTTACCACATGAAATGGACAAGGGATTTTTGTAAGGAAATTGACAAATTCAAATATATTTTCTAAAAAATTTGTAAAACAATATAGAAAATTTATTTCATATTATTTAATAAAATATTAGGTTATAGATAATTACTTTTAAATTGGTTTATTGACTACTATCTTTTAACATGAATAAAAGGTCAAGTTTGCCACCATATTTTGATAATGACCATTCATGACATCTAATGCATTTACTAATTTTTACAAATACAGACTCATTTTTAAATAGTACCAGTAAATGTAGTAATTTGCTCGATTTGTTAACATACTCATGAATCAACAAGAATAAATGTATTTAACTGCACATATTTTGAACAATTCCTTCGTATGTTTCTTCTCTGATATTCCCAAGCCTCTTCTCTTCTTTCCTGTATTTATTAGAGTGAGTTATGAAGTTTTGCAAATTGCCACATGGGAAGAAAATGGGGGCTCTGTTACTGATCTGGTCCTTAACAGCTCTGTGGAGCACGGCTCTCTTAATCAGGGGCCTCATCACTGTTTTTGGTTCCACTGCATGTTTGCACCATTAAAGCCATGGACTGATTACAGAGAGAATGGATTGCCGACAACTAGAGATTTGTCTGTCACTGGGGCTGATTGGAATTTCTGCCAAGATTAAATAAAATAAGTTCCAAATTACTAAAAGGCTCAGAAATCATCGAGGTGGTTGGCAACATTTTGATTTCATAGTAATTAACAGCTGGTAGAATTTGTTATGGTGCTCAGGAACACTAAGGCTTAAAAAATAAAAAATAAAATAAAAAGAAAATATATATTTGGAATTAAACGGCATAGATCTTTCATTCAATGGGGGGAAGCTCAAAACAGGGATTGGTCAATGGTTACTGGGGGAGACTAGGATGCTGTCTCTTTGGAAACAACTGTGCATCTAGAGGACATCAGGTTGACTTCTGCAGCCTTGCATCACCTGTGAATCACAACAGTAATGGTGCCACCTGCTTTTTATCATGGCACAAGCTCATTGTGGTTGCCTGGACAGGGGCCTTCAAGGCTCATAGAGCAGCATGCCAAGCGTAAATTAAAATATCAGCCTCAAACAGAGGGAGCCAAGTGACAGGATTATGGCGAAAATGGCCATCCTCAAGTGAGAGAGATGAACAATAAAAGGAAAAGGAAAGACATACAAATGGTCTCCTTCTCAGGCCTTTAAAAAAGGTTCATAAAATAATTTGCAATCAATCAAGCTGCAATACCAAACAATTAAGGAGTCCATACATGTTACTTTGGTTTGTTTGTTCTCTTGTTTTGTCTTTCAAATTGAGATAAACATTATCCCCTCAAGGCTAATTTTAAACTGACTTTGAATGAAAACCAGTATTTAAAGGAATATAACCCTAACCTTTCTGTAATAATTTTCTCACCCTCATGTTGTTTCAAACCCGTGTGACTTTCTTGCTTAAACCCAAAAATATACTTTGGTTTTGATGTGAACGCTGCGTACAGTTGAGTGATAGCTTGTCAAAGTAAACTTAATTAATGACTGTTCATCTTCAAGAGTTTAGACCCATAAAGATGTCTTTATATTTCTTCAGACTCAAGTTATACAAATGCGGATATATCCAGAACTCCTCACACACTCGTTCTTGATGTGCACATCCACTATTGTAGTTTCCGCATTTGTCTCCTGTTGTTAACCGGTGATTACATCTTCTTCTAGTGCTTCTTCGTTACAGCAATGGCTCAAATGTGGCCCGATATACTGCCAGAGAGGATACTACATGTAAAACCTTAACTAATGTGATATTATAATGTGTTATCAATGAGATTATGCCTCATTCTATGAATAGAATTCACATGAGTTCAGTAAAAGAAGATGTTTTAAAGTAATATACGTATATGCAGTAGAAAAGTTTTAATTTGTCTTGTTTACATTTTGAATGCATGGCACTAATGCACTAACATGCTATACATGGCCATAATATATGTTGGTTACACTGTAATTGTAATTTATGATGACCCTGATATTACTGCATAGAAGCATGTATGCATGTGCAGAATAATGACAAAAGAAATTGTAAAGATTTCTACAAGTTCTTACTTGTAGAAATCTTACTATGGGCAGATATATAAATGATTTTCGCTGAATATGACATGAGTGAATGGACACTTAAGAGTGTTTGAGTAAATTTGATTCCTTTTGTAGACTAATTAAACAAACAAACAAAAAAAAAAAAATCACATGATATGGTCTTGAAAAATGTCTCTAAGCAAACAATTGTACAAATGCAAATTTGCACCAGCCTGCTAATAGCTCTGTTCAGTCAGTTAAGTTCAGTCAACATGAACACACCAGCCTGCAATGTAAAAAAAAATTCTAAATGATGTCTCACCTGTTCATTCTTTGATTTCGTATGAAGTAATCACGACCTTAATTATTGAAAATAATTCCAGGAGTACACACGGTTTGAAAATGTTCAGTGCTCGAGCACTCTGTTGATGATGAAATGTACATCACATTTAGGGCCGTATTAACGCACAGGCTTACCGGAGCCCCGAAATCCCTGGGGGGTGGGGGTGGTGGATGTTGACGCTCTTGTGAAGGTGCGCATGAAAACCTATTCAGCGGGAGACACTGAATTATGGCTGAGAGAGGCCCAGTGAAACATTAAGTCCTGGGGCACAGGAGCACTTTAATACAGCCCTGGTCACACGTCCTGTATGTAGACGCCTAGCGTGCACACCTTGTATACTTTTGGCTTTATGTGCAACATCAAAGAAAAAAAATACATATCCTGCTCTTCAATGTATTGGCAGTTAATGATGAATCACTTTAAAGCTTAAAGTTGCACTCAGTAACTTTTGCCTTTGTGTCATCTTGGACTTGATACGTAGCGGCTTGCATGCAGCATCATTTAAAATCAATAATTTTCAGTTTCAGATGCCATTGTAGAAATGTATTATTCACATCCAGCCATGAATTCAATCAACATGTGAAAGTGTCAAATAACAGGGTGGTTACTGAGATTAAGCGAGTAGTATTCAGCAGGTCATGTGATTCTAACATGGCAGCCCCAATGTGTGGACCCTCTCCATGTAGAATAAAACAGCTTTTATAAGGTTTCAGGTATGACTGGAGTCTTCATTTTAATGTGATTTGTCATGATTTCCTACATATATTGCAAAATTACAATTCCTGTCTTTAGGAGTTAAACTTTTCAATGTGGAAAGAAATGAATGAGCGCACCTTTAAAAAACATGCAAAAGAGTCAGAAAAGAATCCTATGTGTCAATTTACAATGACAAATGACTTACATTTTTAGTTGTATGGCTTTCAGAAGACTTTGAATATGATGGACGCATGGACTACTTTTGTGATACTTTTGGGTCCTTTTTTATGCTTTGAAGTGAGGCACTATCTGCAGTCTATATATTGAGAAATCTGAAATGGGATATTCTTTTATTTCACTGGTTGTGTTCCACATAAGAAATAAAGTCATACAGGTTTGGAATGACATAAGGGTAAGGAAATAATTACATAATTTTCATTTGTATTTAAATATTTCTTTAACTTTATCACTGTGTCATTCCGTCTTGCATCTATTTGCAACCTGATGGCTCTAATGGCCTGAATCATTTCAATCACTTCCAACCATGTGGTCTCTGACCGCATCTAAGGTAATAAATGCTTTGAACAGGGAGTTAAAAGGTTGCCCGGACAGCATAAAATGCTACCAAATTAACATCAAATGAGGCTTATGCTCTCATTGCACTCTTGGCCTCCATTTTGCATGCATTGCACATTTCTTTTCCTCTCCCTCATGCATGCCGTAGTAAGAAACATGAGACAAGAGGCTATGCAAATGACCACTGACAGCAGGTATTTGATATGCTAACTGCCTTAGATAAATAGTGTTAGCTTGACTAGACGCTTCCCAGCATACATAAGATGGCTCTCAAACAGAGATTCGATATAAAACATGGAGAGGCAGAGCCAATCACTTGTGAATGCTGACTTCATTCTTAAAGGACCAGGATGGAAAGCTTTGGTCAAAACAAAATGCATATAATTCAAATGTTGTTGCTTTTTTCCATCTCATAATGGCTGCCCTAACACTTTTCTCCACGTACAGATTCAAAATTACAATCAGCTCAGACCACAGCAACCACATCCGACAAAACACTTTCTCAGTCTCTCTCTCTCACGTTCTTTCTGTTTTACCCTCCCTGTGTACAAGAATAAGTGAGTGGCCTTTGGATATCAGTATTTATACTGTAGAAATGTATGCTGCAAGCTAATGAAATGATGATACCTGCTAAGGAACGCTGTCAAAGCCCTTCATCTGCCGGATGTCAGTGTGGCTTTGAAGGTTGCACTTTGAGTTAAATTACATCCAGGGGTAGGCATCATTCTCCTATGCATTTACAAGAAAACAGAAGCTGCTTTTAACCTTCTGCAGGTGGAGATAAGCAAAGGGTGTAGATTTGACTTAACAATTGATGTCGGGGGGGCTCAACTGGTCAAAAAAAAAAAAGTAGTGTTTTCAGAAGAAAACAAGGTCATATTCATTTTTAAACAGCACATTACTAATGGTTTATCTTATGAAGAGTTCAGAAATCAATATTTGGAGGAATAACCCTGATTTTCAAGCATAGCTTTCATGCGTCTTGGCATGCACTCTACAAGTCATTCACATTGCTGTTGGGTGTCTTTTTGCCATGCTGAAGCACCCTCAGATCATCACTGATCCTCCAACAAATTTCACAGTGGGCGCGAGACACTGTGGCTTGAAGGCCTCTCCAGGTCTCCGTCTAAAAGTTTAGAAGACCAGGTAGATGATCGGGGATGATCATGCCAAGACGTATGAAAGCTGTGATTGAAAATCAGGGATATTCCACCAAATATAGAACTTTCTTCTTAAGTAAAAACATTATAATTGTATTGTTTAAAAATTTATATTAACTTCTTATATTATTTCTTTGCAATATTCAAGGTCTGAAAACATCTGCATCTTTTTTGATATTTTGACCAGTTGTCATTTTCTGCAAACAAATGCTCTAAATGACAATATTTTTATTTGGGATTTGGGAGAAATGTTGTAATAGGATAAAACAAAAATGTAAATTTTCCTCAAACACTTACCTATAAATAGTAAATCCAGAAAAAAATATAATTTTGCAGTGGTCTCTTTATCTTTTTCCAGAGCTTTATATATATATATATATATATATATATATATATATATATACATACATTCACCAAGCACTTTATTAGGAACAACTATACACCTACTTATTCATGTGATAATCTAATCCGCCAATCGTGTGGCAGCAGTGCAATGCATAAAATCATGAAGATATGGTTCAGGAGCTTCATTTAATGTTCACATCAACCAACAGAATGGGGAAACAATGTGATCTCAGTGATTTCGACCGTGGCATGAATTTTGGTTTGAGTATTTCTGTAACTGCTGATCTCCTGGGATATTCACGCACAGCAGTCTAGGCGGCAGTTCTGCATACAAAAAACCTTGTTGATGAGAGAGGTCAACAGAGAATGACCAGACTGGTTCAAACTGACAGAAAGTCTATGGTAACTCAGACAACCACTCTGTACAATTGCAGTACCAAGTCTAACCTTAAGGCGGATGGGCTACAACAGCAGAAGACCATGTCGGACACTTTATTTGGACCATAATATTCCTAATAAAGTGCTCTGAGAGTGTATATTCAGTGTGGCCATCAAAGGGACTGAGCAGCATTGGAGACAGACATTAATTGTGATAATATTACATATATAGTACATTATGTTATTATTATATATTATATTATATCAAGTCTCAGTAGAGGTTTCCTTTTTAATGCCTCATAATCTACTCAGGTTTTCCACGTCAGTGACATCAATCTACATGCCAACACAGAGCCTAAATTGGGGCATCTGGCTCTAACAATAGAAGTACAGTATTATATCTACAAAGGGCATTGGGAGTAGAGCATTTGGGAAGTCCAGAGCAAGTGCAGGAGAAAGTGGTGGGGGTTGTAGGGCTGGCATATTGCAGCATCTGACAGCGGGATACTAAAATGCTGAGTGGACACAGCCTGTTCGGTCCAGCACGGACGACAGGTATCCCCAAAGAGCTGACACATTGCTTTCTCTCCCAGTGTCTTCCATTCGTTCCCTGTCTTTCTCTCTCATTCACTTTCTCTTGTCAATAGAACTCTAGCAGGTGTCTGGAAGCGACCAGCTGTAATGTCTTCCAATGCATGTCTTCTTTCCAATTTTATTCTTTGCCTGTTTTTGGTGTAGCTTTGCCTTGCTCTGGCACCTGTCACCTTGTTCCCTTTAAAGGCCTAGTTAATTTCTCTCAGAGCTACAAGGACATCTCATCAAGCCAGATGGACCTGGAATTATCTAGATACTCCCTTCCTTTCTCTTTAACCTCCTCTCTTAAATAAATAACCCTTTATTTGTACAATTCTGTGACAGTCATCTTGAGAAATATTAGCCTCTTGTTTTTTTTTTTTTTTTTATCTATGGTAACAGCTGTCTCTTTAGTGTCCTTATTTGTTATTGCTGTGGCCTAAGATTATGTCATTTATGCCTCTAAAGCCAAAAAAGGAAATTCTGTCATTATTAGCTCATCCTTGTGTTTTTCAAAACCTGCATGACATTCTTTATTTTGTTGAAAACAATAGGAGATGTTAGGTAAAATGTTAACCATTCATTCACCATTCACTTTAGATGTCTCTACAGGCCTGAAGTTGAAGTCCAGACACAGCCAGTACCCGAGACTGAGCGACCCAACCTGACTGGTACTTAATCTCTTTACATTTAATTCTCCAAATAAGTAAAAATTTCTTTTTTACGATTGAGCACAAAAGTGCCTGCCCAGTTACTCAGCTGTCGGTATTCCGGATGGATTTTTTCCCATAGATTTAAAAATAATCTATGAAAGAGTTGTGAGCCATGAACAAAACCAACCAGCTTTTAGGTTAATCAAAAAAGTTATTGAAAATCTGAAAAAAAGACAAAGGTACAAGACTGTGTACAGTGTACAGACTACAATCCCAAGAAGAATTGCAAATTATGTAATTGAATGAAAACAATGATAATATATAAAACTATTGATTTTAGGTTGTTAATTGTAAGTATAGAAACAATATATTTTGTTTATTGCAAAATATTCTAATATGTACAAATCAATAAGATGTTGAAGTGTGAAGAGACACCGACTCGGTTGTGCCATCCACAGTATATCATGGGAGTGTGCGGCCTCTCCACATCACGTTTCGCAGGCTTGGTTGGCAGTTCTCTGATTGGTGAAGCTTTCTCTGTTGGGCCATGGGTAAACTAGTTGTTTACCATGAATTCTGCTATAAAACATGATTTTTGAATAATGACATTGAAATTATGCAGATGGATGGCTTCAACAGAAGCATATACCATTGATGAACAACCTCAGAGCTCAATGTAGGTCTGTCTTTAAAACTTCATAAGTTCTGTTGAAAATAATTTATTGTATAGAAAATAATAATTGGATTTTTAATTACTGAACAAGACTGTTGCACTCTGGAGGCTATTTTATTTAAGCATCATAAGCAACATTCACAACCGTATAGAAACAGTACACATGCTCAGTTTTAACAATGCAAGTCAGCCCCTTAGCATGCCATAGGAAAAGGGGGGAAATATTGGCTTAACGTTAACCAATTTGCTGGGTGAAGAACAATCTGGAATCATGTGTAAAAGTCTAATAGTCACATGAAGTCCTCCTTGCAAGCAGAACTTCTTCAGAATGAACAGCTGAATTTTCATCAAAATCACACAATGCACACAGAAGATATAATGCACTTCCTGTTTTTTCAGCATAAATGTATTGCTTCACCATTTCGACACTACTTCGCAATTTAGCATCTACTATGTCTTGGCTTGACATAGTTTTTCGCCATAAATGTCTTACTTCGCCATGGTGACGCCATTCAAAATATACAAAGTCTGGCCACAATTTAGCTTCTACAAATTCTTGGCATGATGTTGCACAAATTTGGTGCCAGTCACATGAATCCCCTAGGATGAGTTTTTAAAAGTTCAGAGCCTGCGATTTTCAGAACATCCAAAATGTCTGACTTCCTGTTGGGCAGAGCTAATGACTGTGAGTATGAAAGTTATTTGGTTTGATGAGAACTATATATGTACCAATTTTGGTGACTGTAGGTGAAAATGGGGGTGCAACAGAGAACCCCTTACATGTCAATTTTCAAGGGGGCACTACACAGCCCCCCCTGCAACTTTTAACAGCTCTGATGGCCAATGACTATGATGTGTGTGCAAAATTTCAAGAAATGTCACGCATGTTACGTACCCCAAAAGTACCGAAAATCCTGAACAGAATAATAGTAATAAATATAGCTGTGAGCAACGATGACAGGCCCAAGTACCATGGGTCCATTTCCACCTGTTGGTTTTCGGAAAACAATGCAAGGTGGACACACGCATTAGCATTTTACATTATTCTAGACAATTTTGAAGCAACATGGGTAAATATAAGATAACTATTTTAAAGTCTCTTTTAAGAGCCACGCTTTCTGCTGCCCAGTGGTGGCGTGATGTCCATTACCAAAAATAGTCAAATCCATGTGATTAACCGCCAACATACATCTCAATTTTGATCTAAATCACACATTGCACACAGAAGATGTGAGACACTGCTGTTTCCCATTTTTTTGCCATTAATTTAATGTTTCGCTATGGCAACACCATTTGATATTTCATAAACTGTTTGTAATTTAGCATCTTCAATATCTTGGCATTATATTGTCTAAATATGGTGACAGTCTCATGAATCTTTAAATCATGAAAGTATTTAAAAGTTCAGAGACTGCAATATTAAAAAAAAAAATCTAAAATGGCTGACCTCCTGTTGGGCAGAGCTAATAACTATAATATGAAAAATGTTCAGCTTGATGAGAACTATATATGTACCAATTTTGGTGACTGTAGTTGAAAATGGGGGTGCTACAGAGCCCCCGCACTTTCAGTGCATGGGCCCTAATAATCCTTAGAAGCACAATAGTGCCTCCACACTCTCATCGCTTGGGCATTAATAATCCTGAGAAGAACAATAGGGTTTCTTCTTACTTTTAGTGCCCATATACATGCAAAAGCACATTCGGTGTGAACAGCCCCTAGCTCATCTGTTCATGCGCATCATTTTTCATTAATTACAAACCCAAACTGACACAACCCTGAAGTTATATTTGAAAAACAGGCCTGAACATGACCCAAAACTCGACAGTTTGTTGAGTCATGTTGGGCTCGGGTAGTGTAGCAGACCTCTAATTCACTTTCATTGCATCTTTTTTTTCATATAATTAAAGTGTATGCTGACTTAGGATAACATCCTGC
This sequence comes from Moxostoma hubbsi, assembly GCA_032164185.1. Taxonomy (NCBI): domain Eukaryota; kingdom Metazoa; phylum Chordata; class Actinopteri; order Cypriniformes; family Catostomidae; genus Moxostoma; species Moxostoma hubbsi. Next base: position 13,963,015 of record JAVLUX010000003.1, on the reverse strand, counting down.
CTTACATCTCCTTTGGGTTCCACAGAAGAAAGTCCTATGAGTTTGGACCAACATAAGAGAGAGTGAATGATGACATAATTTTCATTTTCGGGAGAACTATCCTTTAAAGTCTGTATAGAGGCATACGTGGCATCATCTAAGAGCTCAGCAGTAACCAAAAAAATGACACGCAAGAGGAAACTTTTATCATAGCAAAAACAAGAGACTATTTTTATTTCACAAGAATTCCATATAAAAGTGCTAATACAGTTCTTTAAATTTAAGAGAGTATGATAAAGTGGATGGAAGGTAGCCTCTAGTCTAGATAGATCCAGGTCCATCTGGCTTGATTAGTAAATAATGACATAATTGTGAACTATCACTTTAAGATATGCAGGGATGTGGCTTGTGACCTGTAAACTAGACATACTTGAATTTTTATGACTTGGATAAATTTGGATACTTCAGCATGTACATGAAGTGTATGAGTAACATTGAACCTACCTAGAGGTATATGTCCATTCAGTCTCAGATAGCACAAGTTCTGCTACAACAGTTTGTGAGCTCAGTGTGAGCTTTTCTGCTTTGTTGTACCTGAGATATTCCAAACAGAATCTACACATTGGAACCAGAGAATACACATGATAGGACACACACATTTCAAGCTGTAGTTAAACTGTTCATTTTGTAATTTATCCTGAATCCTTACTGGGCTGAAAGATCAGCTGTGTCCACTGGAATATATGTATCTTCTGCATTAATGTAGTGTTCATTTAATCCTGTGTCTGGTTTGCATTTAAAGAAACAACCTAATATCCTTACACATCAGTCCTTTACAACTGAGATTTAAGTTGATCTGTATTTAATACAACTTAAAAAAAATTAGTTGTACTAATAGTAGGCTGGCTTGGAATGAGAGCTTTTGTGATGCCCCTAATCAGGTTAAACTCAGCAAGCTAAAAAAAAAAAAACAACAAAAAAGGAAAAATACAAAAAACAAAAAGTAAAATCCACTCATTTGAAAATAGGGCATGGAAATGTTACACACAGGATGAATTTAGAGGCGTCCCAAACACGACAGGATCAAGACTACCATTAACTGTACCACTGGGCTAGCTGGTCCTATGTCCCCTCTCCCAGGGCAGAGCTAAAGTGGGATTTTAGATCCGGGCCTCATTCTGTTTTGTTGTGGTCTATATAGCTCTGCAAATTGCTCTCTAGAGGTTTGAAAGATAAAAAGAGACATATGCAAAAGATTTGCCCATGTGGTCTAGACCACCAGACCTCTCTCCGTACCCTGTTATCAGCAGTTACTGAAGCAGGATTCACCACACAGTATTTAGAGGACAGTTAGGTGACAGCCAATTATAAGTTTACAAATCTTAGAGATCACGAATTGTACTGCTATGTTCTATCTTTCTCTGTATGTACCTGCAGTACCATTTTAATATATTTAGAATCTCATCCAAATATATATATATATATATATATATATATATATATATATATATATATATATATATAATAATAAAAACACTAACACTGCAGAAATGTTTAATCCATTTAAAAGCTCAGTTTACATAGATAAAAACAATTGCCCCAACAATGACACAATAGCCTGAATCCAATTAATACAACTACTAAATCATAACAGCTACTAGAGGATTACAGAGGTTGTGAATCTAAACTACAGCTGTGGTCTTCATTTGTTTGGTCAAATGAAGACCAAAGAGCATATCATTAAAAGTTCAATAAAGTATTTGTTGATTTAATTATCAGGATGTGCCTAGAAAACGTTGTCATAAAAAAAAAAAAAAAAAAAAAAAAAATCTCTGTTCAAACCAGAACAAGACCAGAGTTTACCCAATGCTTAACAGGGACCCAGTTGCCAAGTGGGAAAAGGTTTTATGCTCAGATGAATCCAAAATATACATAGTTCCCTTTCGTAGCATCTCAAGCTGCCTGATCACATTGAGACATGCCCCGAGTGTCATGTGGTCTGAAGCCCCACTTAAGCGAAGCCCCTAGGGAGCTTCTTCAAGGGCTCCATTAAAGCATTCGCTTTGGTGCCATTTAGTGAAATTTTGTTTATCGGTGCAAAATTTTGTCTCAGCCCGTGTATGTTTCAGCGATTCACAACGAAGGAAGGATTATTTATCCTCCCTTATGAGTGGCAAACACATAGGGATGTTATTTATACAGTGTAAATTTAGAGTAATTTGAATGTAGTTTCTTCCAAACATTACAAGGGTCCGACGGGGACAGCTGTGCTTTTCAAGGCTCACAATTTTTCACTACGAGGCTTTATCCCCACTTGTTCTAGTTCCATGGCCTCCAGATTTGGAGCTCCGTGTGGAATTTCAGCTTTCTGTCTAAAAAGTTTGTTGTGTGAAGGGACATTCATTCAGGGGGAGGGTGACAAACACGAGGAAGAACCCAAAGCGTGAGTCTTGTCGGACATGCTCTGAGGCCTAGCTCAGCGGTCATTTTCTGACTAACATAGTGTGTGAAAGAGTTATCATGTGCGTCTTAAGCATTTCCCATTAAAAAACGCTGTGAGAATTCGTCATTGGGAGGTAAGGAACAAATTGGACCCTTTGCCCCCATTGTCTTTTCTGTGTCATTCTGTGAGACTGCACATGAATAAGGCAACGGAGGAGCACCCTCTGTATTCCTGCCATCCAGACAATAACAATCCCCGATCATAACAGAGTCCAAGACATCGACAGAATGAAATTTCTTCAAACGCCAAAGAACCAAGCAACACAAGGAAACACAATGCAAGGAAACAACGACATGAAAGTACATCTCCAGACTTTTGCTGAAAGTGCTGGAGTATTAGTTAAATACTTTGGGTAATCCAACTGCAAATCGATTTAGACTCAAAGAAGGATAAATGGTTCTTAAGGCACTGTCAACAGACTCCATAAAGTTAATTTTCTCTGTATTGATCATTTTCTTCATATTCTGTCACTATTCACTAACCTGTTTCATGTTGTATGTGTTAGATTAGATTTATGTTTAGATTAGCAATAAAGTTTGTCTGTAGTCAAAGACGATTTGCCTGTATTATATTTTGATAAATAATCTCACCCGTTTCTGAAAGATTTAGCTTCAAAGCTGTACCTAAATACTTGTGATATTATTTTCAATAAGCCATGAGAATAATATCACTCCAATAAGTAAATTAATCATAATTCACTTAATAAAGCAAATTCCTTACAGTAGAAATTGTGTTCTGATATAATTAGACGTTGTATTATGTTTTCAATGGTGGAGAATCTATTAAGAAATTAATATAGTTATTTGTCATTTATCTAAAATATAATGGTTGTTGAACATGACTAATTCCATTATACATTTCCTTACCTAATAAGGACAGTTTAATTTAGTTCATAGCTCACATATTTCGAAACCCTAAATTCCCTCCTAAATTTAGCATACATGCAAATTACCCTACATACAATGGTGGTAAAATGTGTGCAAAATACTCATTTTAACTGACCCCTTCCACCTCTCTAAATTATATATGTAATAACCTACAATATATATACATCAAGTTCTAATCATTACCAGATTTCAGAAGCTTGAAGAACAGTATGTCCCTGTAATCATCTCATTCTTAAATATAAAATTAATTATTTCATATTTGAGGTGACCAACTGGCAAACTGTCCTTGTCTACCACCCTGCCAGGTCAATCATGATACTAATAGTAATAATAATACCATACATTGATATAGCACCTTTCTAGGCACTCAAAGCATTTTACATAGTATAAGGGAATTTCCTCTCTGGTGGAGAGGAGAGTGATGTAGCTAATACAGGAATTATTAAGAGGCCATGATATATAAGGGCCAATGGCAAGAATTTTTGCCAGGACACTGGGGTTATACCCTTATTCTTTACGAGAAGTGCCCTGGGATTTTTTATGACAGATCATCACAGAGAGTTAGGACATTGGCTTAACTTCTCATCCGAAAGATGGCATGTGTATTCAGCATGTAACCAGCAGCCCCTTACCTAAACTTTTTCTCAAAGCAGACTTCAGCTGAATACAGATAGATGGTATAAATGCACTAACAAATGCTCTCACAAACACATATTATTTCTCTCTCACAGTCTTTGTGTTTCCTGCTTTACCACCCTCCGCTTCTCCCAGCAATTCAAGCTCTTGCTTAACCTTTTCCAGAAAGGAAGGGAATCACTGCTGAATGCACAGAAGGAGAGCTGACATTAAGCAAAAAGAAACTTGTGGCATTAAAGGCAAGAAGGATCCTCAAGTGTGTGGACCTTTTCCCTAAAAAAAAAACGTCTGCCCTGATCTTCAGCTGCAGCTGATTTGGGGAAAAGGGCACCGGCAATTTGTGATACCCACTGTCCTTAATGATCTGGAGGTGGTTGGTCGTATCTGGCCATGTAGGGCAGAATACAAAACTGTCATCCTGTGAGAGTAGACAAAGGGAGCCAAAATCAGAGAGAAACATTTCAATTAATTTATTAGCTACAGTCAATGAAATCAGCACAGGCACACCCGGCACAAGCTGCAAAGAGCATTGTCAAACGCATGCCACTCAATGGGAAAGAGTGTGTTAGTATGATGAGTATGCTCTTAAATTCCACAATGCACAATCCAGAGAGAGTCAGTAGAAGTTGGTGTGGTGCGAAGCAAAGCCCAGATGATATCCTCCCAAAGACACGGCCAGAGGATGAAGAATCCTCCTCCACATGAATTGGGCAACAGTGCAGGTGGTGGAATAGAAAACAGGAAGATAACCACACCTCTACAGACAACCAACAGACACACAAGCAATCTCCAACTACACAAAAGAGCACAGTTAACACTTGACAGCAAACAATAAACTGGCAAAGTGGGGGAAACAAGGAATAATTTGGGAGTGCAATCAGAGTGAAGCAGGTGGAACAGGCGAGTAAATCATTGCTGTGATCAGCGCCTCCACAAGAATGATCAGTGTTTCCATGGAAACACTGATCACACATGCCTGATGCACAGGTTTAACACGAGAGAGAGAGAAACACAAACAATAGTATGAGCCGGTACAAATTCTGCAACCATGACAGTACCACCTCCCTTAGGGTAACCCTCAGAGTTACCTTGCTCTCAGTGGAAATGGTCGATGACGGCGTGATCCAGGATATCCTGCGCTGGGACCCAGCACCTCTCCTCAGGTCTATAACCCTCCCAGTCCACCAGATACTTGTACCCTCTGCCCCTCCACCTAATGTAGACCAGCCTTCTGACCAAATATGCTGGAGAGCCCTCAACCAACTGTTGGGTGGGGTGGGGTTGGGGGGGTGACAGGGTACAAATTAGAACATAAAACGGTTTTATCATTAGAAAAGTGAAAAACGGGATGTATGCGACAGAGGGGAGGAGGTAATTTGATGCAGACCATCACTGGACTAGTAAAAAAATCCATGTGTGACCAGGGTTTCAAAGGAACTGACAGCGGTTGGAGGAGCCTGGGTAGTTACATAAGGTCGTATTATTCATGCAAACAGGGCATGCAGCAATGAACTGACGAACATCCTGCACAAGTGATGACCACCAGGAATGTTGTCTAATGAGCATTTGGGTACTAGTAGCTCCCGGGTGGCAGGTGATGTTAAACAAGTGCAACCACTGAAGGACGTGTGTTTGAACTTATCACAGAACAAACAGCTTTCCCACTGGGCAGGTGGTGCGGTGTTTTTTAGTGCTGTGCAGACTTTAGCCTCTACCTCCCAGGGTACCATGCCCATCACTTGAGGAGCGGGGGATGATGGTATCCGCTGGGGCGGTGGAGGTCTCGATTTTCAAACATCGAGATAAGAAATCAAGCTTGACATTTTTGGAGACGGACAATATGAGAGGGTGAAATCAAAATAAGTGAAATACAAAGACCAGTGAGCCTGCCTAGATTTAAGATGTTTAGTGCTATGGATGTACATGGAGGTGGGATCCATCAGAGGAGACAGGGGTGTAAAAGTTTACAAACCCCAGAAACCTCTGCAATGCCTAGCGAGAATCTGGGGTTGGTCAATTGGAGACAGCATTTAACAGCATTTAACCATTTAACTGACTGTGCATGAAAAGCATACTTCTCCACCTTGACAAACAGCCGATTCTCCAGCAGCCGCTGAAGCACCTGCCTGATGTGTCACACATGGTCCTGCATACTCTGGGTGAAGATCAGTATAGTGTCAAGATAAACAAAAACAAAATGATCGAAAATGTCTCTAATCACGTCATTCACAAGCCCCTAGAAGACAGCAGGGGCGTTTAACAATCTGAAAGGCATGACCAAATATTCAAAGTGCCCACTAAGGGTGTTAAATGCCATCTTCCACTCATTCCCCTTCCTGATACAGACCAGGTTATAAGCATTGCGTAGGTCCAAGTTTGTAAATACGGATGCCCCTGCAAGAATTTGATGGCTGAGGACATCAATGGCAAAGGATAAACGTTCTTCACCGTGATGTGATTCAGCCCTCGATAATCTATGCAGTGTCTAAGTGAGCCATCCTTCTTCTCCACAAAGAAGAACCTTGCCCCTGTAAATGACAAGAAAGAGCGGATGAGTATGGTATGCCAACGGTCCTCCAGATGTGCCGGCTCATCCTGTAATGAAACAACAGACTAGACAGGGGAGACAGCAGAGTTAAGACAATGTGATGAGCAACAAGTTCTCCAAGCAAGGACAGTGTTGGTTGCCCAATCTATGTGTGGGTTGTGCGTTACCAACCAAGAATGTCCCAGCACAACTGGGGTCAATGGGGACTGTGCAGAGTGGTTGCTGGAGACAAAGGTGACTGGCTTAGTGGAATGGGTGATGACTGACAGGGGTGTGCCACTAAGCATGTGGACGGTTATGGGCTCATTCAATCAGACACTTGGTAGCCGCCATTTGGAGGCCAAGTCTGTGTCAATGACATTCCTTTCAGCACCATAATCCACCAAAGCCAAATTCACATGACTGTTCGCTCCATTCTGCAACTGGGCTGGGAGAAGTGTCAATGGCCCGGGACTTTGTACAAGGGTGTCGCGCTCACTAGAAACCCCCTAACTACTGACCAGCGTTCGTCTTTTAACAGGCATAAATTGCCGAGGTTAACTTTCCTTATGCAAACTGGAAGTCTACCCACCTACATGAGTCAGACAATCTGGTAAGAAAAGTGGTTTGTGGGTGAAGATCATCTGCCCAAGAGGGTGAAGGGCGGCATCGACGATGATCACGATGATGAGTCAGGCGTTGATGGCCAGGTCCACCAAATCATCGAATCTAGGGTGGAAGTCCAAAGGGTAAATCTCAACCTGAATAATACCTGAAAGTCCTCGCAAGAACAGGTACCACATGGCATGATCGTTCCATTTGCTGGAACAAAAATCTATTGCATTATAGGCTACAGATCGATAATCCTGGGACAATCCTGATAAAATTCTCCCAGCGTCCCGACCTTGAGCTGCTTGGTCAACAACTCGAGAGTTCAGAGGAGAAAGCTTCAAAGGTGAAGCAGCACGGATGTCTGTTATCCCACATTGCCATTCACCATTCTCCAGTCCTTTTGGAGAGGAGCATGATTACACATGCATTCTTCATTGTGTCTATAGAAAACTTGGAGGGCTGCAAGGAGAAGAACAGTGAGCATCACAAGAGAAAGGCTCTAACAGATCCCTCACCTGAGAACGCTGGAGGAAGAATGTGTGCCTCTGAGAGTCTGTAGAAGCTGGTGTGGTGCGAAGCAAACCCAGACAATATCCTCCCCTGAGACACAGCCAGAGGCTGTGGAATCCTGCTTTACAGGAATTGGGCTACAGTACAGGCAGGGCGCCAGCAAAAGGGAAGGTAACCACACCTCTACAGACAGGCAACCAACAGACACATGAGCAAGCTCAACTACACAAGAGAGCACAGTTAACATGTGACATCAAACAATAAACTGGCAAAGAAAGAGGAAACACAAGGAATAAGCAATCAGAGAGAAGCCAGTGGAACGGGCGAGTAAATCATTGCTGTGATCAGCGCCTCCCTGAGATCGATCAGTGTTCCCATGGAAATTTATCATGCATGCTGGCTCCACCTGTGCGACACGAGGGAGAGAGAAAAACAAACAACAGTTTAAGCTGGCACAAATGCCGGATCAGTGACAAAAAAGAACTGTCTAAGGTAGAACTTAAAACAACATTGCCTTTCACGTATTTCTCTGGGCATCTGTCTGTGTGAGGCAGTTAAGTGCACACCATTATGAAGAGCGGAAGCGTCATTATTTGAAAAGGTTGCTAAGGGTGGATGGTGAGTGGCACCACACACAGCTTATCTGCTCAGAGGAGCCGTCTGCCCCTCCAAACCTCCAGAGAACGATTACACAGACAGCAGCTTCAGCTAGCAGGACATTGCTAACCCAGTGAGAGTTATCATGGTATTATTGCTGCAGCCTTGATCTTCAACTCAAAGGGGATTTCCTCTTTATTTAATTTTTTCTCACTTTCGTCTTCAGAAAGTCTTTAGTTTCTTTATTTTATTATTATTATTATTAATTTTTATTTTATTGCTTTCTACCATTTTGCATTGGATGAGAATGTTCTTTGGACTTTTCTTGATTCTTTTTTGGATTGTAAGCTATTGCCTTTTAGAATTCCATGGCTCATACACGGAAAACAATCATGAGCATTGCCTGCTTTGTTTGTAGCGGATGACAGCGAGCAGTGCGCTAATTCACTGTGAAGTGCGAGGCACATACAGCACATATTTATCTCATTAAATAGCAGACATGTGCAGTTTACTAATCACATTGGGTCGAGTAGATACCTTCTTTTTCCAAAATTGTGAAGCTACCATCAAAACACAGAAATTAAAAGAGCTTCAAAATAAAAGCATCCACCAAAATAAAAGCTCAAATTAAATGGAAAAATGTATGACAGAAAACTGTATGTAATATATACTGTAATACTACTACAACAACAACTAATAATAATAATAATAATAATAATAATAATAATAAATCAGTACTAATTGTATAATATTAAAGCAATATTTCACATGTGTGATGCTCTGTTACGCAGCACTTATTTGACAAAAATAACTCAGTATTTTGAATTGTTCTGTAAGATTCAGTTTAAAAGCACTTAATTTTATAAATACAATATAATGTTGAAAATGAATGGTTCTATGTTCATTTGATTAAAATTGTATTTTTAAAACACTATTTTGATGATTACATAAAAGTTGATATGGAATTCATATGGAAATCAATGATTGGTGTTTGTTTTGGTTGTCTAAATAGAGTACTTACCAGCTTAAAAAAAAACAAACAAAAAAAAAAAACACTAGTTACACTTTACTCTTGAAATCCAGTATTGCAATACTTCATGAAATGTTCTTAGACTGTCGTTTCACTCCTTTAAATAATGAGTACTGTAAAAAAGAAAGAAAAAAAAGAAAAAGAAATTACAGCAAAATTCTAATGGCAATCTAATTTAATTCTTCAATACAACACTTTGCTGTTGGTACATAGCTGTTATTTGCAAATCATTTTGGGAAAATGTATATAAAAAATCCTTGCTTCCATCTTGGTAAAGGCTAGTGATGTTTTGAACCATATATTTAAAACCCCAAATTTAATTGAGCTGTGGCATATTGTTAGTGTTCATGCTGTTAACATGTTAAAACAATCCTAAAGTAGATCCAACCCTGTCAACCTTACAGCTTTCACTTTCTAATTCTAAAAGTAAAATTTTCTTTAAAATATTAACAAACTTTTCGCAGATCCTACAATGGTGAAATTCAGATAAGCCCGTGCACCCGAAGCTCCCATCCAGTGCATGTAGGTTTACGTTGTCCCTGATGGCCAATGCCTACGGTGCCGCTCGACAAGCCACTGCCACCCTGGGTATCAGGAGCCAGGTAAGTGCTTCGATGTCCCTCAAATCAGCACGGCCACAGGGCTCAGTTCCCTTCGATGTGGCACCTCAGGCTCCACCCCACCACAAGGCCCCACCCACCGACGAGATTGTCCCCTTGCTCCCCCTCGCCCGGAGCTTGGACACATGGCTTGCGCTCTCCAACCCGTCGAGATGGCTGGCATGGACGGTCTGACTCAGCTATGCAATTCAGTTTGCCAGTCGCCCTCCCAGGTTCAGCGGCATCCACTTCACCTTGGTGAAGGGCGAGAACTCCGCTACCTTGCGCGTGGAAATCTCTACCCTCCTAAAGACGGGTGTGATAGAGCCTGTCCCTCTGGCCGAGATGAAGAAGGGCTTTTACAGCCCCTACTTAATTTTTCCTAAGAATGGCGGTGGGTTGTGGCCAATCTTGGACGAACCGGGCTTTACACAGACTCCTACCTTGGTACAGACCCTTCCTGCGGTTTACGTTCGAGGATCGGGCGCACCAGTACAAGGTCCTCCCTTTCCTGTCCTCTCGCGTCTTGCCCCGTTAAGGGAAGTGGGCATTCGCATCCTCAACTACCTCGATGACTGGCTAATTGTAGCTCATTCTCGGGATGTGTTGTGTGCGCACAGAGACCTAGTGCTCACACACCTCAATCAGCTAGGGCTTCGAGTCAATTGGGAAAAGGGCAAGCTCCTATGGTTCAGAGCGTCTCGATGACAGCGCGCCTCACGAATGAGTGCGCACAGTCGGAGCTGACCTGTTCGAAGGCATTCAGACAAAAAACAGTGGTTCCACTGAAACTGTTTCAGAGGCTCCTGGGTCATATGGTTTCCTCAGTGGTGGCCACACCGCTCGGGTTCATGCACATGAGACCGCTTCATCGCTGGCCCCAGACTAGATTCCCAAGATGGGCATTGTGCCACAGGACACATCATGTTGCCATCATGCCGGTCTGTCGCCGCCTCTTCAGCCCTTGGACCGACGTCACATTTCTATGGGCAAATGTCTCCAATGTCTCCAAGACGGGCTGGGGTGCTGTATGCAATGGGCACGCAGTTGGGACATAAACTGCCAACTCAAGTTGTTGGCAATACTGCTCGCCCTGCGGAAGTTCTGGCGGTTGATCCAGGGCAAGCATGTGTTGTTTGAACGGACAACACAGCAACAGTGGCATACATCAACAGTCAAGGTGGTTTAAATGCCCGCTGTATGTCACAATTCGCCCGCCATCTGCTCTGTAGTCAGCATCACCTCAAGTCGTTGAGAGTCACTCATCCCTGGCAACCTCAACACTACAGCGGACGTGCTGTCACGACAGGTTATCCGCACGGGAGAGTGGAGACTCCAACCTCAGGTGGTCCAGCTGATTTGGAGTCGATACAGGCAGGCATAGATAGATCTGTTCACTACCCCAGAATCCACCCACTGGCACACAGCTGGCACCCTGGACTACGCAAATATGCGTTTCCCCCAGTGAGCGTACTTGCACAGACCCTGTGCAAGATCAGGGAGGACGAGGAGCACATCATCCTAGTAGCACCATACTGGCTCATAGAGACTTGGTTCTCGGACCTCACGAATTCCCCTGAGGATGGGGCACCATCACCATCCGCACGTTAACAAGAGAGTCGAGTTCCGGTGTATGATGTAGGCATGCATACATGGGCAGGTTAGTATAGGCCATTGTCTTTCTCTGCCCTCATCTGTTCCTATGGAGTGTGAGTTTTACATTGAGGTAACATTTCAGGGGAATGTCATTACTCTCAGATGTCCTTGCGACCTTGGCAGCCTCCACAGCTGCTCCCTGTCATTAGCAAGTAAGGCAGGGAAGATTGCACAAAGTGCAAAGAGAGAGAGAGAGAGAGAGAGAGAGAGAGAGAGAGAGAGAGAGAGAGAGAGAGAGAGAGAGAGAGAGAGAGAGGATGTCATGCAGGGAACAAACATTCTAATCCATGCTGATATCAGCAAAATCAAAAGATGAGTCAGAATGGAAACTTTCCTGAAACATGTTCACATTTATTTCCCTTTCAATCCCTCTCACTTTCAAGCCTACTCACTTTCTTGCTCTCTCCCATTCAGTCTATGACTTTCACCTTTTTCAGTTCTCTCATCTCAATGGTGTCACTTAAAAATGGTTTTGTCAGCATGTGTCTTAAGTTCAAAGCAAACATATCAAACTCCCTTAAGGTCACAGCAATACACCTTAACATTTTCATGCGTGCTACAAAATGAGGAAAGCGCTTTCAAGTTCTCCCAAATAGTTTAATAACGAAGAAACCCTATTCTAATAACTGTAACCTCATAACAACTTACTACTATACTATTACCTTATTACCTATCCTTTATGATAACCTCTGAAATAATACGTGTCCTGTGTGCTCACACTATATAGTGTTCATGTTACGTTGTCTTCTGAGACTTATGCACTACTTCATATGTACTTATAGTACTTTGAAAAGCTGCTAGTTATAACACATTTTTATTATAGCAGTAATTATTTATAGTGCAGGCAATTAAAGTGAGGATGTTTTAAAAAATAATGCAATTTTTTTTTTTTAATTATCAAATGAGCAAATGGCAGTAAAAACAAAAAACTGTATTTGGTTTGACTACCCTCTGCCTTTAAATCAGCACAAATCCTTAGGTATATTTGAGCACAATTTTTCAGGTAGGTTGCTGGTAGCAGGTAGGTTGTTCCAAGCATCTTAGTGAACCTCCTAGAATTCTTTTATGGATTTAGGCTGTCTCAATTGCTTCAGTCTCTTCGTTTAATCTGTCACAGGACTTTTTGTTCTCCTTCTATTCTATTCTGTTTTGCAAAAGGACTGTTTCAAAGTCTAAAATTGACATATTCCACTGAAACACAGAAGCATAATCATACATTTTTGTGAAACATATAATGATCCTTTACAGTAATTTGATTTTTTGCATGGCAATGTATTCAATGGGCACTGTAAAATAAAGAGTTACACTGTGCTATAAGGATATGCAAAAACAGCAAGTGTTTCATTATTTTCGTGTGCATAGTACCTATGTCAAGATTACCCTTTTAGCACAGAACTCTGGGGTAAAGAGCAACTGACGATGCATTTTCCTCAATGTTTATTTTCTTGGCTCAGCTCCTTACTTTTAATAAAATCAAATCTCTGAAAGAAACAAAGATGGTTTAAGATCACTCCTACGTCATCTATATTTTCCCCTCCCTGTGTGGCCTCCAGCTATTCCAGAACCATTAATTAGCACTGAGTATTTTATGTATTTGCTGTAGCATGAAAAAAAATTGCCAATGTGAGTGAATAGGTTAGGAATTGCTTGTATGGAAAGAGTTAAAAAAATTCACATGAATCTGTGTAGTGCTGGCCTGAGCCGGTGAGCTATGCCAAGCTGATAAATTATTTATCATTGCTAACAGACGTGGTTCTGATAAAGCATTGAATGTGTAATCAGGGCCCTTAGTATCAGCGTTCACCAGCACTGCTCCGACACTTAATACACTATGAATGGAGAGCACTTGTAGTTTTGTCAACTATATGTCATTAGCTGCTTTAGATGGTTCTTTGGCAAATATAGCCATGTTCATGGTGGGTCCATACAGAATTACTTGAGTCACAGACTATATTTTTATGGACTTGGTCTTGTCATGGATTTGGTGAGCAAATGTGGACAGGGATTTTACCCCAAGACTAGTCAAGTCCATTCAAAACTGATTGACAATATCAGCTATCTTGACATGTTTCCCGGACTTCTGTCGGCTGAGTAGAAACAGAACTAACGATGTCCAATTCACAAATGAATCGTTCTTTTGAGTAGATTCTTTTCAGTGAATTAGCCAAACGGGATTGAAAAATCGATTTGCGATTCAGTCCAATTCTTTCAGACTGCTATCTCACAGAGTCATTTGCAGTGGTTTCTCACTCAACAGTGTCAGGATATTGAAGAACACTCTGCTGGATGAAGTGGATAATTATCTACAATCATTTGAAATAAAAGGGTTAGGTTACTTCTCTCAATGTTATCAGAATTGAACGGTTTGGTGTTGTTTTTGTAAAAAAAAACAAAAAAAAACCCTGAGGTTTATGTGCACACTATGTGATGAAATCTTGCAGGCAGAGGTAAGCAGAAATGTTGACTTGATTTACAATGAATGGAATAGAATAATAAAACAAAATTATCAACAGGGAAGATTATGTCTGCAAATGTTTGTTGAACAGTTTATATTATCATATGCTATAGGGAATTTGACTCTTTGATGCATTTAATTAGCTTAAAAGGGATTGTTTATTATTAAAAGTGAACATTTCTGAATGTAGCCATGTTGGAATTTGAGATCCGATAATGTTATTTTAAATGAGTTTAAATTTACAAAGGTGTCAAACGTCTAGGTTACGCACGTAACCTCCGTTCCCTGATGGAGGGAACGAGACGGTGTGTCGAAGAAGCGACACTAGGGGTCTCTCATGAGCGCCGAATATGCCTCTGATCTATGAAAAAAGGCCAATGAGAAGTTGGCAGACAGTATTTGCATACCCCGCCCCGGACATACAGGTATAAAAGCGGGGAAATACATCGAGTTCATTCAGGATTTTTCTGAGGAGCCGTAAATGGTCCGGCCACAGCAGTGGCTCGGCACATTGACGTGGCCGGGAGGACACTTCTTGTTCCCTCCATCAGGGAACGGAGGTTACATACGTAACCTAGACGTTCACCGTCTGTCGCTCACTTTGCCTTTGTGTCGAAGAAGCGACACTAGGGGTCCAATTTAAATCATGCCATGCGCTGAGCCGTGTACTGCTGACACAGGAGTGGGGAGGTATTCTACGTGCAAAGGCGACCAGCTGTGTCAGACTGCACGTACCCTTCCCCAATGCCCCAAAAAAGTCGTTGGAATCCTTCTTGTTACCCTAGACAGGGGAACAAGGTGATGGTTGACAATCTGGGAGCCAAGCTTGGCTGGGCCTCTTTTCTCTCTATGTTTCTCCGCATAGAGCAAGAATGGCCCTTACACGCATCGAGGGAAGGGGGTCTTACCCAGTTTCCTATTCTTTCAGGGGGAAAAGACCCTGCTGAGACCACACCTAACCGGAAGTTGGAGGTAAGAGTGGTGAATACATCACATGGGTTCTTAGGCAACATGTGGAAAGTGGCGCATTGGTAGATCCAGCCTCAAGGAGGGGGGAGTTGCTACAACATGGTGACTGGAGGGCAGCTGGGACTGCCTAAGGGAGATGCAGGTCCACTTTGTAAGGGGACAGAACCACAGAAAATACACACAAGGGGAGTCCACCTAGGAGCCCTGACCTGTGGAGCACCTATTCCAGTACAGGGAGGATTAAGTACCTGCAGTGGATCGGGTCAGCGAGTTCCTCCACTGAACTGCGGACCCAAAGGTCTAGGGAGGAATCCGAATGAGTGGGATCTCCTGGGAGAGAAAGCGCACAGTTTTACCTCGGCCGAGGGAAAGGGCACCAGGTGCAACTGATCCACCCGGCCAGTCCGTCAGCGTGTTACCGAGTTCTACCAGCTTAGAAAACACGGGACGATAATGACTCAACCCTGAGATTGTAAAATCTCGCAAAGGTGTTGCCCAACCCGCTGCCAGTTCCCACGAGGACGCAACACTCCTTGTTGAGTGTGCTCGAACCCGCAAGGGGGGGTACGGCCTGGGTGTGATAGGCCAATGAAATGGCGTCCACCACCCAGTGGGAAAGCCCTTTCCGCTGTCCACCAAAGCAGACAAAGAGCTGCTCAGAACATCTAAAGCTCTGCGTGCTAGCTGATCAAACAAGCCAGGTTGGCAACGCAAAGCACGTACCGGACACAGCAACGATGGGGCTGGGTCTACCTCCTCCTGAGGCAGAGCTTGCTACCTGGTCCCTAAAGGGTGGAGTAGGAACCTTGGGCAAGTAGTCCGGTCTTAGGATCACATACGTGTCTGCCGGACCGAACTCCAGGCAGGTGTCGCTGACAGAGTACGCTTGCAGGTCCCCGAACCTCTTGATGGAGGTGAGCACGATCAGCAAGTCTGTCTTTAGACAAATGGTCTGCACTTACATAGTGCCTTTTTAACCTTAACGGTATTCAAAGCGCTTTAACTCATTCAAAAACATTCATACACCAATGGCGGCAGAGCTGCCATGCAAAGCGCTAGCATGCCATGGGGAGCAACTTGGGGTTCAGTGTCTTGCCCAAGGACACTTCAGCATGTGGAGTCATGTGGGCCGGGATGTGGGCTGGGATTCGAACCACCAACCCTGCAATTAGTGGCCAACCTGCTCTACCAACTGAGCCACAGCTGCCCCAGAGAGGAGAGAGAGGGCCCTGAGACCAACTGATTCAAAGGGGGGTCTCTGGAGGCCCGTGAGGACCACTGAGAGGTCCCAGGAGGGGAACAGGCTTGGCCAGGAGGGATTCAACCTCCGGGCGTCTCTTAGGAAACTGATAATTGAGTCGTGCTTACCCAAAGACTTGCCGTCTACTGCGTCATGGTGGGCTGCGATAGCAGTGACATACACATTTAGGTTAGAAGGGGACAGCCTCCCCTCCAGCCTCTCCTGCAGAAATAAGAGCACTGACCTAACTGTGCACCTCTGTGGGTCTTCAGCCCGGGAAGAACACCAATTTGCGAACAAGCGCCACTTCAGGGTGTAAAGTTGCCTGGTAAAAGGGGCTCTGGCTTGGTTGATCGTGTCTACGACACAGGTGGTAGACCAGCTAGATCTACGCGTCCCATCCAGGGGCCAGACGTGGAGGTTCCAAAGGTCTGGGTGTGGATGCCAGAGTGTGCCCCATCCCTGAGAAAGAAGGTCTTTCCACAGGGGAATTAGCCAGGGAGGAGCTGTCGTGAGGAGTACAAGGTCCGAGAACCAGGCCCGGGTGGGCCAATAGGGAGTCACTAGGGTGACTTGTTGCTCGTCCTCCCTAGAGCACCTGTGCAAGGTCACAATTAATTATCAGTCTGTGAGCGGCACACCAACCCCATTGCCAGTCATCCAACCACGATGGCTGTGGGGAGGACTGAGGGTACCAGTCCAGCTCCACGCTGGGCAGCAGCCCGGGAAAGCATGTCGGTAATCTGCGCATCAGCCTCAGCCTGGGTGTGCTGGCCCGAAGGCGGCAGCCCAGGGGAGTCATCCTTGTCAGACACCACGCTCTCTGATGCAGCGGCGAGCTCATCCACCTCAAGCTCTAGAGCAGGGGTGACCAACCAAAGGGGGGGTTGGCTGGAGTGGCGTGCTTCCTATTGAAAGCGAGCCGCGACCGCAACGTTGCCATGGTCATGCTCTCGCAGTGAGAACATGAACCATCCACAAACGCTGCCTCGGTGTGATTGCTGCCCAGACACATGAGACAACGCCTGTTGCCGTCAGAAGCGGAGAGCACTCTACCGCTTCCAGGACTACACAGGGGCGGAATGGCATCTTTATATAGACGCGTCCTGTAAAGGACATTCAACGCCGCTGTGCAAATGCTCTTTTAGAGGAAAATACTCTTTTATAGAGAAAATCACTCTTTTAAACAAATTCTTTTAAGCTTTCTGCGCTGTCAAAACGCCCAGGGGCAAGCTGCGCTGCTGTGCAGAGAAGGAGAAAAGCCCCTGAAGTGCGCCGCAGATCCAACAGCATGCAGAGCGTCAGAGGAACAGAAGCAGGAACAGGTGTGTGACTCGCAGCTGACTGCATGCACGACCATCGGCTCCGAAGAAAATTTCTTAATGAAATCGACGTATTTCCCTGCTTTTATACCCGTATGTCCGGGGGCGGGGTATGCAAATACTGTCTGCCATCTTCTCATTGGCCATTTTTCATAGATCAGAGGCATATTCGGTGCTCAAGAGAGACCCCTAGTGTTGCTTCTTCGACACAACGTCAAAGTGAGCAACAGACGGGGAATGTTAGTTCACCAAAAAAAAAAAAAATAGCTATCATTTACTTATCCTCATGTTGTTACAAACCTGTATGATTGTTTTATGGAAAGATGATGGAAACAGATGTTAGGCAGTATTTTATCCTTGGTCACCATTCTCTTTTTATTGGTGGGGGGAGGGGGTCCATAATGACTGCGGCTAACATACTGCCTAACATCTCAGTTTGAGTTTCATTGAAGAAAAAAAGTCATTTTTGAATATCATAAGGGTGAACTATCCCTTTAAACCCTCAAAAAAATGGTCTCTCTCATGAAACAAAGCTGAGACTCGACACAAATATCTTAGTGTGAAAAGCTTAATGATGCTGTGTGTGGGCAGTTTTATGGAGTATCATAAGAAACTAATTTAGTAGTGCATCCAAATCCATAGTACATTGTTTAATAGCAATGTTTGATAGCAGCAGGTTCCCATTTTCCATTATAAACACAAGACTTTTGAAGGCTAAGTAGCACTTCTTGAGATGGTGACAAGATTTTTTCTTTCTTTTTCTCTCTCTACCTATGACAGTGTTTTTAACAGATAGAGAGAGGTCCGGAGCAGACATTCTTATCTTGGGATTTTCATCTGCACAATCACTACACCGGCAATTTTCACATCTCTATAATGTAAGTATGATACAGCCGCCTGTTGGTCTCTAAACTGAGACAGTATTTGCTGGTTTATGCTGCTGATAAATATTTATGTCATGGCCCTCTTGACATAGACTTGACATGTGCTCAGATCATAGTGAGGTTAAGTGTTCTTGTTCATGTTAATATAAAAAGGCCAAATACAGTATTTTCAGTCTGGAGTTTTACATTATTGTGCTCTTAATGCAACAGAAGAGGAATTTGTATATGAACACACACATTTGGAGGGATTTTCACTCATCACAATGTGTTGCCACAACAGTCATACATGTAAACAAAGATTTATGCTATATGGCAAGCCAGTCCATGATTGCACTACACATTTAGAGTAGAGTATACAAGTGTGAACAAAAGTAAAATAAATAAGTACATAAACAAGGCACACAAAATAACATCTCACCACACTGATTCTCTTTTGTGTACAATTCAACCACGCCTTATCACCTCTCAACACTGACACATTTACACAAAGAAAAATAGAATCCTCTCCATACAGCATTTGTTCAAGGTGGTGGAAACATCCCTATAGGAAAAATTAAAAGCTTTCACAATTGAACCCAAACATAATGTCTAAAACTCTACAGTCTCTGGAGACACACACACACACACACACACATACACACACACACACACACACACACATACTCTTTCTCTCTCTCTCTTACAGAGCTTGCGGGTCTATGTGTCCTGTCCCCTGCAGAATCCCTCTACTTTTGGCTGAGTTCCTCCCCTTGACATTTCCTTCTTTCTGATATTTGGATATTGCCAGCTGCCACGTTAAAGCTGGGATAGTTGCACACGCTGTCAGTGGCATATGCCTTGATCTGGGGGACAACTGCAGACCCATCACTACTGTGCAGAAATACACACTTTAATGATCTATCATGTGTAATTCTGTCATTTTGAATGTGTGGTTCTGCCACTGGCCCCAGTATTTATACTTCCTCTGGGCCAAAAATGGCATTTCAGAAATACAAGTCAATTTAACAACTCCACCGTCCTATAAATTCAAGTCATGATTGCAGGGGAAAGGAATGATGAAGAGTAACTTTATTGTATTCATACCTTCTGCCTTAATTTTCCACTTATGAGCACATAGTGAAATATGAAAAGGCTCATTAAAGTCATTGTTATTTTAATATAAATTCAAGGATTCATTTTGTTTCAACTCCCAAAATAATTTCCTAGCTGTGCTCATATGCATACAAATTTGAGCACTAAAATAAGTACAGTAAGGATAAAAACGAAAATGGTAGTTTGTGGAATGAAGTGTGCACGTGCTTATGAGTGTGTAAGGAAGGCACCATATATGGATTTATTTTCACCAAATTCACAACCCAAATGCTAAACTCACCTGTAATGTATTTTTACTTGCAAGTGTCATGAATTGCAGAGGCAGGACCCATATGCAGAGTAAAACAAAAAGGTTTATTTAAATTAGAAAAGAAGACAAGAAAAAGAAAAAGAAACATGAACTACCCTGATGGGAAAAAACAAGATTCCAGAAGAAGAGGCATGCTGGAAAAAAGGGAGCAAACACAGGCCCGACAGCACACAAGAGAACAGACCAAAGCACAAGACCAACGAACAAGATGAACTGGCCCAGGACAGCACACATGAGGAGACTAAAATAGGGAGAGAAATCAACAGGTTAATGGGCAGGTGAGACAAATTAACTAAAAATGGGCAAACAAGGAGGCAGGGAATGACAGAGGACTAGGAGACAAAGGTAAAACAGAAACTAAACAAAACCATATGCTCTCATAAGACACAAAACCCAAATGGCACATGTGGACATCCCCCAGACAAGGCAATATGCACTCATAACAACCGACAGATAAGATGAGAGAATGCGTGTCAATGGCAACAAAGCAATGGCATGCATTCTCACACTAGACAAAGCCTGTGCGTGCATCGTGTGCTGTTTGCACACAACAGGTGGCAACACAGGACAAGACACTTGTGCGAGAGTTCGGCCACAAATAAACCTGACAGCTCAGACCGAAATGACCGGACCTCTGCACAATGTGAAGACAGATCATCAAGAACAGTTCCAGTAGCTTTTCTATTAGTGCCTGGTTCAGCATGGCACAATTGCAAACCATGTCAGCTTACCAAGCTTACCTGTGCTCAACCATGCTGGTAGAATGGCTTAAGATGATGGTGACTCACAATTGTCGTTTTACCAATGTCAAGGTAACAATTTTTTTTCCAGGTAGCTAGCAACGTTTGCTGTGGTGAGGTGAGGTTAATAAAAAAAAGTGTATGTTTGGTTTATTTTCATGAATTTATGGTTTAACTAGGATTGTACATTATTTTCTACATGCCCTTTTTTTATAATATTTTGGCAATTAAATGTTACTTTTTGCTAGTCTGGGAACTTTTAGCTTTCTGTGTGTTCGTGTACAGTGGCATGCAGAACCCCTCAGCAAATTATCGTAAACCTCTCACCTTATCCACTTTGCTTTGCTTTTTGCAACATGGGACATGCAACATGGGACAAAATTGCATTGTTGAGAGAAAAAAAACAAAAACAATGTAAGTTGCATCACTGTATAAATCACACTGACAGAGGTTTGAAACTGCAGGCATTAGGACCTGGGAGTAGCCGCCAGAATTCCCTTCAGCATTTCAGATGTCAAACTCGCTCTGTGAAGAATACAGTATCTCAGAATCTACACATTGTATCACAGTGTTTTTGGACTTAGAATTTGCTTTTAGTAATCGTGTGTAACAGTTTCTCATATTTTGTTTATGTTTCATGAAAGAAATGCGACAAGTAAATCTGTTCATAACATCCGTAACTCTGTCCTATGCAAAATAAACAGTTTTTAGTCTGTGAGTAAAACAATACACCTGTTGTTTTCTATTCATTCATTAACGTTAGCAACAGTGGATACTATATTTCTGATATTTGCAACCTTCTTTGCAATGTATTAATAATTTGATTTCACTGACTGAATGTTTTTACTACAAGTGTGATGAAACGTAATTTTTTGGACATGTGAGGAGTTCCGTTTCTGAATTGGCAAATTTAAAATGCTTCTACGGCCTCTATACGTTCTCTGTGTTTTCATCTGTTATGGTGCACGTGTTTGACCAGAACACTGGTCTAAAAAATCTGTGACTTATATTCCGGGAAAAACGGTATCTATTCATTTTGTGAAATTTGATCATTTTCCATGGCACACTAGTGTGCCACAGCACAGTGGTTGGGAAACACTACTCCATAGCACACTCACTCTGTGTTTACATCTCACATTGTCACCAACTGATTTTTTTATGTACATTCAAGCACCACAGTGGAAAAAGAAACCATAACTGTCCAAACTGGCCAGGATCAGTATGGAACATTATGGTTTCGTAACTAGAACCGTTCGGCTCGATGAAGGAAAGCGGCTATAGTCTAACCTGGTAGAGATGAGGGAGGTAGACAAGGCACGTTCCTCAATATCCCATCTCTCAGGCTGCCCTCTTCGGTGACACCGTCAAGGCCTTCGGCCAGCAGTTCTCAGCGGTGAAGCAACAGACAGTGGCCATACAGCGCATCTTGCCCCGGCGCAGCTCAAGAGTGCGCACCCCGTCTGCTTGCTGAGGGCATTCCCCTGCAGCAACCCAAGTGCAACCAGCTCTGCCCCATTTCAAGCCTACTACTCGCCCATGGCGTAGAGCCCCCTGCAGGAGAGCAATGCCCCCCGCTTCTCTGCCGGCTGACGGCATACTTGGTCTCAGCATCATGAACGCACCCCCCCCACCTTCTTATGCCCTACTGAACCACACAAACCACATCTCCGGCCAGCTTCCGGTGACGAGTTTCGAGGACGGTTTGAGGTTTCCTCCTCAGTCACCAGCCCACCTTGTGCCGGGCGCACGAAGCAAGGTAAGTGCTTGGAGGTTCTCCTCAGCGCTCCCGCCTCGGGTTGGAGCCCCGATCCCCGTCGTGTCTCCCCCTGCGTCCCCCAGCTGCGAGGCCCCATCCCCAGGAACTTTGGATGCAATCCTTCACTTAGTGCCCCTTGCCTGGAGTGTGGATACAGGGTTATCACTTCTCAACCCGTCGCGCTGGCTGGCCAGAACCGTCCGAATCAGCTATGAGATTCAATTCGCCAGGTGCCCTCCCCGGATCTCCTGCGCACGGAGGTCACAATCCTTCTACATAAGGACACGATAGAGCTTGTCCCTCCATCCAAGATGAGGAGCGACTTTTACAGCCCTTACGTCATTGTTCCCAAGAAGGGCGGTGGGTTGCACCCAATCATGGACCTGCGAGTCCTGAACCAGGCTCTGCGCAGGCTCCTGTTCAAGAGGCTGTCACAGAAGCACATTTTGTCATGCATCTGGTATCAAGATTGGTTTGTGGCAGTAGACCTGAAGGATGCGTACATTCACGTCTCATTTTTACCTTGACACAGACCCTTCCTATGGTTCGCGTTCGACGGTTGGGTGTTTCAGTACAAGGCACAGGTAGATATGTTCGCCTTCCAGGAATCCTCCCACTACCCGTCCTGGTATGCCTTGATGGGAGCTCCCCTCAGCACAGATGCACTGGCACACGGGTAGCCCAGAGGGCTGCGCAAATATGCGTTCCCCCCAGTGATTCTACTTGCACAGGTTCTGTGCAAGGTCAGGGAGGACGAGGAGGACGAGGAGCTCATGGCCCATTCAAACCTGGTTCCCGGACTTCACACTCATCGTGACAGCTACTCCCTAGCAAATTCCCCTGAGGAAGGACCTTCTTTCTCAGGGATGGGGCACCCTCTGGCACCTATGCCCAGACCTCTGGAATCTCCATGTCTGGTCCCTGTATGGGACATGGCGGACCTAACTTGTCCCTTCTGTGGATAAAACGATCACTCATGCCAGAGCCTCTTCTACAAGGCAGCTCTACTACCTGAAGTGGCGTATCTTCGCTAAGTGGTGGTCTTCCTGGAGTGAAGACCCCCAGAGCTGTGCAGTCGGGTCAGTGCTTTCCTTCCTGAAAGAGAAGTTGGATGGGCAGCTGTCCCCCTCCACTCTTGAGGTTTATGTAGCTACTATAGCAGCACACCACAACATGGTTGTAGGTAAGTCCCTCCTAGAGGCTGAACCCTCCTAGACTGTGTCTCTTTCCCTCATGGGACATCTCCGTGGTCCTCACAGGCCTACGGAGAGCCCCTTTCGAGCCCGTCGAGTCAGTTGAGTTAAAGGCAGTCTCTCTGAAGACTCTGACCACGCTCACTTCCATCAAGTGGGTCGGGGACCTGCAAGCTTTCTCTGTCAGCGAAGAGTGCCTAGAGTTTGGTCCAGAAGACTCTCATGTGATCCTGAGACCCCAACCTGGCTATGTGCCCAAGGTTCCCACGACCCCCTTTGGGAATCAAGTGGTGAGCCTACAAGCGCTGCCACCTGAGGAGGCAGATCCAGCCTTATCGTTGCTGTGTCCAGTGCGTGCTTTGAGCATCTATTTGGATCGCATGCAGAGCTTTAGACACTCTGAGCAGCTCTTTGTCGACATTTTAAATAAACATATCCAAAATTTAAACGCATTTATGAATCTGTGCAGCCAATATTTCTAAAGTGTAATCCATATGAATGAAAATGTGTACGGGGTGATTTCAGATTGGATGGGCGTGGTCTTGACTTGACGTAACATTAACTAAGATACGACATCATAAACACTTTCCATTTCTTGAAATGTCTATGTTAATCTATCACTCGATTCACATGTGATTCTCATGTATTTATTTATAGCCTAAACCTGAGTGCGATGTTAAATTCCTGACCTGAACTGATAATTTTATGTCGGAGCTCATCTATCCATCTTTTATGTCCACATTTATGTCCACATCAGCGATTAAGGTTATTAACTGGTTAAGACTTTAATCCGAAAAAAAGTTTAAATACTCCATAAAGGTTTAAAAGCTCCATTCATCTATTAGGAATATTTCTCCTTATGTAAAATGAAGAAACTGAAACATGCTCCGCCTTTTTTCTTCTTCTTTAAACTGTGCTAAATTTGAAAATGTTAAGTGTTCTTGAACTCTGGTTAGGTAATATATAAATGTATTATTATTATTGTTATTTAATAATAATAATAATTATATTTATTTATTTATTTTTTTATGTTTGAATTTGTATTTATTATTCACTGCCAAATGTGTTCATGACATTTCACATTTTGCTTGACACCTCTTGCCTCCATTAATTATGTTATGTATACATACACAGAAACACAAAAATCCTGTTTCATGCATAAATTAATATCTGAAATACCAGGAGAAACTACAACATATTCCACAGTTAATGTAGCCTACAAAATCAGCTTCATCTGGTAAGAACAAAAAAGAAGAATACAATAGTATATATATATATATATATAAAAAAATTATAATAATATTATTATTATTAGGTTATTTTTATGAAAAGGGATATACAAGGCATATAAGTGTTAAGAGTAACACTTAAAAATGGGCATTTCATTTATTTTTTACCCTGTTCTATCGGAGACAGATGATTTTTTTCATACAAATACAAATAATAGCTTCGCTGCAAACCCCTATTGAGCACTGAGCTATGTCTTTTTACAGAAAACACTCCATTGCTACCATTGCTTTGTACAAACTTTGCACATTGGCAATCAGTCCAGAGACAGGTTGATTTTGAGCTCTAAAATCCATGTGACTACTTACACTAGGGCTGCAAATGTGCTGTTTGGATATAATTGCAAAAATAAGCACATTCTCTTTACTAACAATTATCCTACATAGCAGCATTAGCTGTGACGTCAAAGGCAGCAGACAGGAAAGAAACATAAGTCTATTTCACGCTTTAAATAGCCCTCCAAAAATAATCTTTTACTGGTAAAACACATAATATTATAATGGAATTTCTGCTTGCAAAGAAAGAAAATATATAAATGTTGTTCTGGTAGCTCAACTGATAGCATATTACTAGTAATGCTAGTCATGGGTATTATTCATAGGGAAAGACGCTGAAGTAAACGCACATCTTCAATTTCAAGGTGTAAGTTATACCATAAATATCCAGAGGAAAAAAAAATTATAATAATTTATATGTCCATACAGACTAACCTCAAGTGGTTAGACCAAAAATACAGGCAAGTCCTACCCAAATGTTTAAATGTCATGATAGTTACCATCTATTACCATATATTTGCATTAGTTTATATCCAGCTGGTCACGTTTATGCATTTGTTAGCCAGCTAAGTTGCATATTTTAAGCTAGTGATGTGAGAAAGCAAATTAATATCATAATGTAGCCAAGAGAAACATATAAACAAATAAGAAATACATCTGATTTCAATTCAATTTTATTATCCTCACTGTAATACGGTGACTTCAGGTCAATCACATTATGCTAAAAAAGGCTAGACACAGCGCAACAAATATAGTTTAACAGAAAACAGGTGTATCAATATGCTTTTAAAGTTCTTTTTAATTAGACACAGCATCTAGAAATGTTCTATGCAATAATATAATGGTACTGAATGTTTTATGTATATATTGTGCCCTCTTGTGGACTAAGGACATTTTAAATTTCCTTAGTCCACAACTAACGTTGCACAAAAAAAAAGTTAATAAATATTAATATTATTTATATATGTATTCATTCATTTTAAAAATTACTATTTTTATTTGTATTCATAAAGTATGTTTATTTGTGTAATATAGTTCAGCACTATTTTACTTTGAGTTATTTTGTTCAGTATCGATAATATTGATTAATCAGTTATCGGCAGGTACTGCCAAACTTAGAAATCGGTGTCGGTGAAATCCACTTATATCTAGCGGTTATATTTTTTCTGTGTTCAATTCTCAGGGAACTCATTACTGATAATATGTATACCTTAAATGCAGTTGATTTGAATAAAATATTGAATAAAAGATAAATGAAAATGTAGGCTAGCCAGAATATGCAAAGCTTATGACAATGGATAAAAATGCTTTTTGGCAGTATAATGGTGTGGTAAAGGAATCTACCAGCATGGGCTAACTGGAATTTGTTCAACTTTACCAAATGTTAGCAAAGTCACATTAAAAATTAGCTCCCAACTGAGGGTCGATGTAGCATTGCATAGGTATCATGTCTTTATACAAAAAACAAAAAAACAAAAAAACAAAAACATGGGGTTGGCAGTGACAAAAATAAGGATGTGCATACATGGATGTGAAACAGTTTAGCATAATTATATATTTATATGAAAAATAGGATTTGTATGCATGGTTGAGACATGATTGAATAACACTCTGTTGCTGCTGTATTTGATTGTGTATGTAGATGAATGGTATCCTTACTCAGGCTTCATCAGGCATGTTTTGTCACAGGCTGACCTTAAACTTTGGCCCAAATCCAGCTGTGTGTGTGTGTGTGTGTGTGTGTGTGTGTGTGTGTGTGTGTGTGTGTGTGTGTGTGTGTGTGAATAAACTTTTGTTTCTGTGATGGATGTCTGGAGCTGTTTAGGCCATTGCAGGGCTCAAGGTCAAAGGTTTTGGGTGACAGCCTGGACACAGAGATGGGTAGAGACAACATTTATCTTGCATGAGGACTCTTTGGTGAGATACATTGCCTGTTAAGCTGGCATCACACTAGCCAATTTTCCATAGATTTTCAGGCTAAACCTTAGTTTACATAATCGCTGTCCAATTGGAGAGAGACAGAGCTCGGATTAGCATCTACCAGCCTGAGGTCATTAGTCATGTCAAGTCAAGTGGTTTTTATTGTCGTTCAACCATATACAGTTAGTACAGTACACAGTGAAATGAGACAACATTCCTCCAGGACCATGGTGCTACATAAAACAACATAGGACAAACACAGAACCACATGAGACTACACAGACTAAATAACATACCTATATAACGTGCATGTGCAAACGTGTGCAAAACGTGCGGAACAGTACAATAAAATACTAAAAATGAACAGGACAATAAGCACAGTGAGAGAGAGTGAGACAGTGCAGCGCCGACCAGTACACAGTAGTGCAAAAAGATGAAAGTAACATAGTATGAGATAGTGTTCTATGGACATAGCAGTTACTGAGGTAGCAGCCAGGTATAAAGTGACAGTAATTAAAGTGTAACTCAGGACACGTGTGTGTGTGTGTGTGTGTGTGTGTGTGTGTATGTGTGTGTGTGTGTGTGTATGTCAGTCCAGTCTCTGAGTATTGAGGAGTCTGTTGGCTTGGGGGAAGAAGCTGTTACACAGTCTGGCCGTGAGGGCCCGAATGCTTCAGTACCTCTTGCCAGACGGCAGGAGGGTGAAGAGTTTGTGTGGGGGGTGTGTGGGGTCATCCACAATGCTGGTTGCTTTGCAGATGCAGTGTTTTTTGTAAATGTCTTTGATGGAGGGAAGAGAGACCCCAATGATCTTCTCAACTGTTCTCACTATCCTCTGCAAGGCTTTGCAGTCCGAAACACTGCAAGTCCCAAAACAGGCAGTGATGCAGCTGCTCAGGATGCTCTCAATAGTCCCTCTATAGAATGTAGTGAGGATGGGGGGGGTGGGAGATGTGCTTTCCTCAGCATTCAAAAAAAGTAGAGACGCTGCTGGGCTTTCTTGGCAATAGAGCTGGTGTTGAGGGACCAGGTGAGGTTCTCCGCCAGGTGAACACTAAGGAATTTGGTGCTCTTGACAATCTCCACAGAGGAGCCGTCGATGTTCAGCGGATCCCTTGACCAACAGGACACCCACTTGAGCTAATGACTCAGACTACTGGGAAAGCAGTTCAAGCATAGTAGAAACAAAGAGAAAAAAAAAGCATTCAGTTGCCAGGGTGGATACTTGTGGTCTTGTCAATTGACCAATGAGCATTCTTTACTGTACATTTTTCTGAAAAATTGTTCTAAATAGTGCCAAATAAGGGTTACCTAAGGGCTAACAATAGCAGACCCCTTTTTGGTGCTAAATATATATATATATATTTTTTTTAAGGTTCCATAAAGAACCTTCCTTTTGAAAGTGTTATTTAGAACCTCAATAGTTGTATAAAGAACCTTTTTGATGCAAGGAGGTTTATTCTACCCTACTGTGTATCTGCTCCTATAAAATAGTATAGCCTAAATTATGGGTTTACATTAAATGTACCAAACAAACAAAGAAAGAAATAAAAGCAAGGCGTGTGTTTCAATTAACAAATTTTATTTTCTATTTAAATGGAAAAGTTTAGAAAAAATAACAACAAAAACAATAACATTGCTTTTACAGCAATCATTATTTGCGTACATTCATAAATGATTGTGATGAAATAATTTAAAATGCATAAAAATGCAAAATGGATATGCAAATTAAATAGCAGACCCATAAATTGTTCCAACATTAAGGCTGTGATAAAAACTTGTACATTATTTGATCTTTTATATAGAGAGTATTTTTCTTATATACAGACAACCAATCCTTCAAGAACAAATGGAAAAACAAAACAGATGTAATAAAGTCTAAACTAAACTGAAGGCTTCATTAAAATATCTGCACAATCTTCTGTGATGTCTTCACCGTCCATCACTAAGTATTTTGGTGTATCTGAGTGGCAGCCCCTGTCTGCAGGTAATGAGGTAGTTGGGTCCAACAGTGTCTGTCTGAATGGAAATACACTATTAGGTTCAGGTCAGTGTTTCAGTATATGTGGGCAATTTAACTGAGCCCTTCACAATGTGAAATAAGGTGGATAGTTTATTTCACATCATTATTCTGTTTTCCCTCAAGGACTCTTATTTTGAAGTTTTGAAGAGACTCTTAGTTTGAAGTTATCTATCTTCCTCTGTTATGTCTGTCTTCCTGTCCATTGCCCTAATTGTATCCCATGGCTGTGACTCGTTTGGAAGGATGCTTCCTCCGGAGGTCACAATTGTCGGCCACATACGTCATTGAGGCTGTTTCATTTCACGTTTTTATTGCAAATGCATAAAAGGTTAACAATTGTATAAATGTAAGTGCATTTACATAAAATGCATTGACAATATATAAAAATATAAGAAAAAGAAACAATTTTTTTTTTTGTAAAAAAATGAAATGAGACCTCGATGACGTATGCGGCCGACAAATGTGACCTCTGGAGGACGCATCCTTCCAAACGAGACACAGCCCATGTTTTCCTCGCCTTCTTGTTAGCCCATCTGTACATACCCTCTTGTTCTTTGTTCCTGTGTTGGTTCTTGTTTGTATGTAGTGCATTAGTTGCCAGCAAACTGCTGAAGAGTTTTGTTACCTTGTTCTTATTCCATCATTGTTATATCCCCATCTTTTGTTTATAATGAAAGTTCTGCTTTTGGATCCTTACTCTCTCATCTCTTCCTTTCACAAAACCCTGACAAATACACGTTTGAGGTATGAAAGTGTGTCATTTATGATGTAGAACAAAACGTACACATATATGTTTACCACAGACCTTATTATACGCATAAGTAAAAAAAAAAAACATTATAAAAACATTATGAAAACCAACAAGTATTGTGGAGCTTGATGGGCCAAGGGAGCACTCCAGCCACGACCCTGGCCGCAGCTATAGCCCCACCCATTACACTCATGAAGATGGGGCCACAAGTTTCATCGAGCTCTTCGAGTGAAAACCAGCTTGCGACCCAACAACTTCTGGTCGCTAACATGATGGAGTATGCAAACCTAAAATGGGCCATCTTGCAGCGGGTTAGCCGTAACCGTACGCTGCCAAACCACGAATGCAGTCACACGTTTGCCTTTGCCCATCAGCTCTGTAATGCTTGTCAGAGGTTATTTCTGACAGATGATCCCGATGGCGAAGCTGTCATCAACCTTGGGGTACTGGAGCAGTTCGTTGTCCGCTTACCAAAAGGAACGGCCAAGTGGGTCCATTGCCACCGCCCAGCATCGCTAACAGAGGCAATTCAGCTGGATCAGACAGCATCAGATCGCATTACTCCTCTCACCCTTCCCTCTCCACTTCCCCTTTTCCTATACTTGCACCCTGGAAATGTAGTGGCATTCTGCCAAAACCAGCATCCCATTTTCGGTGTTTCCCTAATCCGCCGGCTTCCTCTCTCTCTCGCCTTCCCCACATGTTGGTGACTCCACTGCCAGGGATGCGGGGGAGAGCCTTGGCAAGTCTTTTGGTCCTGTGGGGATCATAATAATCAAATGGTTTTGCACAAAATTTTCACTCAAACTGATATGCTGATAACATAATTTGTAATGAAAAATAAATGATTAAATTAGAAAAAAGGTTGCCAACCCCTGCCCTAGGGAATTTACATCTGGAGCAGATGCAGGACAAAACACTTAAGCATGCCTTCGACCAAGTGAAAGTACTGATGAGCAACAATTTCAGCCAGCGGTTGCACTCTCATACCTGTATTTCGCTGTTATAAATGACCAGTTGTATTGGGTGAAACAGGACACTCAGACAAAGGAAGATAAAACCCAGATGTTGGTACCAAAGAGCCATCGGGAAATGTTATTCCAGGCAGATCATCATAATCCAATGGCAAGACATTTAGGTCAAGAGAAAACACTAAACTATCTCATGGCCCGATTCTATTGGCCGGGCATTCGCAGAGATGTTCCTAGGTGGTGTGCAACATGCTGCGAATGTTAACTGGTAAATCCACTGGCCAACTCAAAAGCGTCATTGTGCCCACTATGGCTGATTGGGATTCCCTTTAAAAGAGTTGGTATGGACCTCATTGGGCCATTTGAAAGATCAGCACGCAGACATCGCTTTGCGTTAGTCGTGGTGGATCATGCAATGCAATATCCTGAAGCAGTGCCTCTCTGCGACATCTCAGCACAGTGTTGCAGAGGCACTCTTCAAAATTATCTCCCAACTGGAGATCCTGAAAGAGATCCTCATTGACCAAGGCACTACTTTCATGTCTCGCAATCCACACAAACTTTACAAATTACTGGGGATTAAATAAATTGACCAGTTTGTACCATCCTCAGACAGACAAATATCCTTAAACAATGTTTAATAAACACAAGAACATTATTTGTAAGTTCATTACTGATGATGCCCGGGATTTGAATAACTGTTTGGATGTTGGCAGCTTGGTGTGTTTGATGTCCTAAAGGAAAATTGGGAGGAGGGACCTTAACAGACGAAATTCAGTACATTCTTGACCTGAAAGCAAACCTCCACACACTAGGGATATTATCACAGGAGCATTTGCTACAGGCTCAAGAATGCCAGCTCTGACTGTATAATAGGGGTACTCGGCTATGAGAGTTTGCACTGGGAGATAAATTACTTTTATTTCAACCCACATTGAGCTTCAAATGACTCTCCAAGTGGCAAGGACCCTTTGTGGTCAGATGCGGAGTCGGGGACGTCGACTATGAGGTATACGAACAAATAGAGGTGGACTATAGTCTACAAAAATATTGGAGAGAGGAGGTACCCATGGCTATGGCGAGGGTGATATCAGAGAGGGATGAGATTGTGCCGGAGGTGAATTTAAAACCCCCAAATCAAGTCACCCCGGTCCCGTGTGGAGACCACCTCTCACCATCCCAAATCACAGATGTGGCCAAATTGCAAAGGGAATTTTCAGACATTTTTTGCCTCTGCCTGGTCACAAAAATCTTAGAGAACAGCACATTGAGACGACCCCATGGGTAGGGGTACGCACCTACCTGAATGAGAGGAACTTAAGGCCATGCTTGATATGGGAGATATAGAGGAATCCAATCGGTTCGGTTCTGTCTGTGTATTTTCGAAAGTCAATGTGGTGTCAAAATTTTATGCATATCCAATGCCTCATATTGATGGACTGCTAGATCAGTTAGGCGCAACTCGCTTTTATTTGACACTGGATTTGACAAAGGGATATTGGCAGATCCCTTTGACTCCCATGTCCCGTGGAAAAACTACTAGGTAAGAGAGTCGAGGCACAGCACCATTGAGATAGAATATCTGGCCATCAAGTGGGTGGTCTTTACCCTTCGGTATTACCTCCTGGTATCTGGCTCCTCAGCCATTTAAGTTTGAGGTGGTTCAAAGACCGGGAACAAAGATGGCTGTCGCGGACTTCCTCTCTCAGAATTGAGCAGGCAGGCCAGATGACTCTCTGCCCTGAGTCATGCGATGGGGGTTTGTGGAGGTGGGGGCATGGTTGAGCGCCAATTTGTGAGTGGAGAGCGAGACTGGGAAATGACAGCAGTAAGGAATTACACCTGTGGGCAAGCCCCAAGTGGATAAATACACAATCAAACACATCCACTGGGTTAAGTTACTCCATGAATTGCTTCTATTATAACTCTATTACAGTTGTGAATGTTCATGTGGTACTCCTGTTGTTATTTCAGTGAGCTCTGCATGACAGGTAATCTGAGAGGGAGTCGCTATGTCTGTCACCCCTCTGAAATTCTGAAATGCAAGTGTGTCATACCTCCGACTGAAGAGAGCGAGATCTCAGTCTGTAAGTGTATCAACCTTAGCTAAACTTGAGTTGTTTGGAGTTGGTTAATGTGACACCGGCTTTCGTGTATCTATGGTTGTTTGTGTGCAGACAGAGAATAACTGTCCTGTCTGTGGTACCAGGAGACAGAAGGTAGATTTGGGTATGCAGTTGCCAGTCCAGAAATGTGGTTTAACACAAGTTTAATGTTCCTAATTAATGCTTTATATGCTATAGAGCTGGGCAATATGGCAACAAAAATTAAGTCTCTATATTTTTTAGCCTATTGATGATTTTCCATACATATCTCGATAATTATGTATTTGCTCTAATTGTGGTTATATTGTGTATATTTTCACTATTTTGCTCTCTTTTTATCTCTCTTCTCATTTTTGAGGAGGCACCATACATGGTTGATTGACTATGTGTGTGTGTGTGGGGGGGGGGGGGGGGTTAAGAGCATACAGCCTAGGTTTTCATGGTTCTCACTAAATTAGGCCTTTCTGTCAGCCACTCAGTGTGTTTCATCTGCCACAGTTTAGGAGGGAAATAACATGCACCGTTTGCGACGTGCTCTCAGCCATTGAAGTTTTCCTCCTACACAGCTGCTTCCAATGCGGGAGGCTGCCCAGAGAAGCGTTTGAGAGTGCTTTGAAGCAGGAAAATTGTTTGCCAGTCCTCATCGAAACAGCTGATTATTGAAAAAGTTGCATACACACCTGCATTCTTTAAAAACTAAAATGAGTTCAATTAAACCTTTTTTCAACAAGTGACTCACAGTTAGAATTATTATTAGTATTATTATTACACCTGCTGTTGCACTCGTGTACACAGTAGTGTGACAATAAAGTGATTTGATTTGATTTGATATAACATTTAATATTACACTTTTTAGATGGGAAGAGAGAGAGGGTACAGAATCATCACAACACCTGTACACATATACTCTGTGTGTCATAGCATTTACTGTAATCTAACCCACAGTGATCTCATTACTATATTCATGTGAATTTTACACACACTTTTTCATCAATATGTGCATTGGGAATTGAACCATACAAGGAACATAAAGGTATATATAAAGTGTTGTTCTAGCATACATACATTTTTGACACCAAACATACAATATCAACATACTGACAGCATCTGAAACGTAAATCATTTTACATATATAAATACATTGAACAAGTTTTGAGATGTGCATATGTTTACAAATCTATCATATTATATTAAAATAAATATTGAATTTATGGTAATTAACAATATGGTTGATTTAATTTTACTTATGATAAAATAGATTATTTAAACGTGTTTTACTCCATCACATGTATTTAATGCAGTTTAATTTTACATTCTAATTTACATTAATGTATGTGTGATTTCTAAAGACTATTTAGAAAAATTGTGACCATGCGCAAACACACACACATATTGGTTTGGCTATCTTTATTAGGACTTTCCATAGACATAATGATTTTTATATTGTACTAACTAAAAATGATATCGCCTAACCCTACTCCTAAACCCAGAGGTGGGGACCTCAAGCTAAATGACTTGATTCAAGTTGCAAATTTAAGGACTTGTGACTTGCTTGACTAAATGAAGAAAATTACTTGACTTGACTTTTGACTTGAGAACCAGTGACTCGAGACTTCAACTGCATGACTCAACAATGACTTGAATATTTTTTTATTGTTATTATTTTTAATAACTTATAAACTGTAATGAAATTAATTAAAATTTATTGCGACATCAATGAATTCATATGCAAAAATATATATATATATATACACAGTATAACACATTACTGCTATACAATTCATATTAAAACAATTATGTATAGATATGTATATAAGTTCATCTTTTCAGAGCAAAAAAAAATATTTAAAAAATTATCCTCTTTATTTTAGTACTTTGGCTTGACTCAACTTGATTTGAAACTCATCAGGACTCAACTTGCTTGAGGTGAGTCATTGACTTGACTTGTCTGCACTGCCCTTGAGACTTGACTCTAGACTTGATGGTTAAGACTTGAGACTTAATTGTGACTTGAACACGTGTGACTTGCTCACACTTCTGCCCACACACACACAAACCCATACGCAAATCAGTAAATTAAACACACTAATATTTCAGTTTTGATTTTAATTAAATTACATTCAGCCACACTAACAGTGCAAATGACTTTACTAATGTACATTATCTAGATTCATCTACAGTATATTGTAAATATGCCTTTATCAAGGATTTTATTAAACAAAGTTTCTTGACTTTGAGAAATGGAAAATGAGTCCTGCTATGGGATTGTGTCTCAAGCCATGTACACACTAATGCGTTTTTGTTTGAAAACACATCATTTTCTCTACGTTTTGGCCTTCTGTCTACACTGAGACAGTGTTATTGACAGTGAAAACTGAGCTTTTTGAAAATGGTCTCCCAAGTGGATAAATTTGAAAACGGCATCTTCATGTTGTAGTGTGGAAAGGGAAAATGGAGATATCTGAAAACGATAACACATTTTTGATGCATTATGACACATCACGTCATGTGATCCATTCAATCCAAAACAATCAAGATGGCGGCCCATGTTGTAACAGCATTGTTGTGCCTATTATTCACTTTGAAGGAATTCAATTTGAAGGTTTTACCAAGTAACATTTATCTTTAACAACAGAATCAAAGGCGACAGAAAGTTTACTTCGAATTGTTGTCCGGCGATGGAACACGAGAGCAATTGAGTTTCAGACCTTACATGGAACAGCGATTTGTCGCATTCAGTTAGGGGATTTAAGAGTTTTTTTATGCTTCAGTGTGAATCAGCAACTTTTGGAAAATGCTCGAAAACAGCAATTGAAAATGGTAACAGTTTTCAAATGTATCTGGATTAATTTGGACATAATCTTGATATCACTTGCAGCTGGACCCTCATAAAGTTTCCAGAAATGTCTGTTCTGACCAGTTTTCAGAAGATTTGTTTAGTTGTTCGTTCACAAAAGCCATTTTAGATGCTTTCAATATGCTGATATTGAACATTTTAGGGTCTATCAATGCATACATTTTTTTTTTTACTTGTAAATGTTACATACAAATAGCAACTAATACAAATTAGTTCACCCTGGCTAACCACTAGGCCACAGCTCTGACAAGGAACTAACTATATTAGTACCTAAGACCTATATACCTTGTGCAGCAGCACTGTGCTTTCCTGATGGCCACAGCATGCCGAAGTCCTTGTTAAATAAGTGTAGACTACGGTGATAGCAGATGCAATTAGGAGGAGACGAGCCAGAAAAGCACATCTGTTCTTTATGAGAAATGTGGTGCGAGTTTGCTCTGCAGTGCCCACATTTTCTCTAGGTATACACATTCTTGGCTGAGCTGATCGTGATTTAGAAGCCCTTTGCACATTGCGGATTCAAACGCCTGTGATTGTGTTTTGAAAAGTCCCTTTAGAGACTGAAGGTGCTTTATGAAGTAGAAATAACTGATTTTATTTAAGAGTGAAAAAGGCCACATCAAGTGTGGTGTGTTGTGGTACATTAAGTGTGTTACGTAAGTTTATCCCTTGAGGAAAGAAAACATGCATATATAAAAAAGATAAAAAGGAGAAGGAATCGTGGCTATCAGGAAAGTAGAATAAAAAATGTCCCTAGAGAACAAAAATGCATATAGACTATTTGTTATTAAAAGAATAAAGTGATTGAAACACTAAAATATGCTCTAATCTTCATGGTTTGTCTTTACTAGTTTCTATTTTTCTTCATTAACTGCATTACTTGTTTGAAGTTTATGATTTATCCTAGCAAACAAATGATTGCAGTGTATCCCACAGAGAATAGCCCACATTTTTAATCAGCTCTAACCTTGAGCTTTGACTTGTAAATTTTATCATGCTGAATTTGACTTCGCATGTCCCTTATGTGATGTAAATATATGCATATTTCATATTCATATGAGTACTTGTCATTTTCCCCAAAGCAAACTCTGACAAAATAAACTAGTTTGTGGTTAGAATCACACAAGTGACATAAGACGTAGAAAGGGTTTTTAGTTTAGTTACTGGGTTCACAAGGCCTTGTTTCATTCTGTAGTTTGCATGTTTGATAGATTGTTACATTGTCCTACTTTTGTACATCATTGCCCTAATAACTTTTTAAATTGGCACCTTTATTGCTCTTTTTAAACATGCTAATATTTAGGGTTTCCACCTGTCATGTAAAATATGGGATCATCCTGTATTTAAAGATTAAATGATGCGTCATGTATCGAATCAATACTGGATGTGATTTGTCCAGTATTTAAGTTGGTCAGATGGCATCAGGGACGTCGTTAGGCCTATTTTAGGAGGGCTGAAGCTACCCCAAAATGTTCCTAAGCCCCCCTAAATGATAATAAGAACAACCATAACAATTTGATTTATCAATAACCGTATTCTCATTCATATTTAGAATTAGACGCAACAAATGATATATATATATATATATATATATATATATATATATATATATATATATATATAAAATCCAGCTACAAAAAATAGCCGAAAAGTCGGAAGTTGGACAGAAGTACAAAGAGTCGTTGTGCTATCAAGATGATGCACCGCACCGTCTCGTTGCATTGGTGTGAACTGTGGCAGCTTTCAGAGCGTTGCAGACCGGAGCGCTACTCTGGAGTTACTCTAGTTTGGTCTGAAGTTGAACTCGCTACGCACCCTCCCACCCACACACACCGATACACACGCTAATGGTGAAAGGAAGATTGGTAAGTGTTGTGATACAGAGTGAAATTGTAAGTTGTTTTTAATTACCTACTTACCTTTAGCTACGTTTTCTTGAGGTAAAGGAAAGGGGATATTTTGGTTTGCTATGGAAAATTGTAGTCTAGCTAGAGTGAACAAGCAAAATACAAGAAATGGTGAACTTAGCAAGCTAATGACAACTCTTTATTCTTTGCCAATAATATAACCTATCTCTATAATAGGCATATAAAACAATATCAATCCCCATAGAATGTTGTTGTCACTGAAAACTAAATGTCATAGGGTCCCTGTTAATGCTATTACCATTGTATCCTTCAATTCATTGAGCAGATGAGATGGATATTCAAAGATATTTTAGCAGAGAGAAAGAGAAGCAGCCGCAGGAGATTGGCAGGCCAGTTGATTCTGAGGGAGCCGGTGTGATTGAGGTCAGTAATGGTCTATAGGTCTAAGGATTGTTTTGTTTTCTTCTAACAATAAGCATTTGTTGGCAGGTCTAGGCACTATGCGTAGCCTAAACTAAATTATTTCATTATATTTATTATATATGCTAGCTATACCAATTTAACTTTCTGCATTCATTGGCTGTGATAAATTAAATACGTAGATGTTACCTAAATGTAGGCTAAAGATGAGCAAATGCCCACAGATACACATGTGAAACTAAAATGAAAGCAATCCTACATACAGTACATATATACAGTAATCATTACTCCAAATATTTTATTTCTTAATTTTCCTTTATTTGAATACTGCTTTTTTGTTGTTGATTTATATCATACATTGTATACATCATTTGGCAGAATAAATCATCTTTAATTGAGAAACGCTCAAACCTGTGTTGTCAAATTTCACTATGACTTTAAAATTCTGGTTCTTGGGTTAAACTGTATGCAAGCCAAACTACACAGCGAAATTACACTCTGATTGAACCAATCCACAGTGCAGTTACAGTAATTAGAGTAATTAAACAGCATTCTGTGGACAACTTATCTTATATAGAGAGGAATTAGATATAGTATGCTATTACTTTATCATACATTTACATGA
Source organism: Moxostoma hubbsi (assembly GCA_032164185.1). Lineage (NCBI taxonomy): Eukaryota > Metazoa > Chordata > Actinopteri > Cypriniformes > Catostomidae > Moxostoma > Moxostoma hubbsi. Next base: position 13,924,416 of record JAVLUX010000003.1, on the reverse strand, counting down.
GCAGACAGATAGCATTTAAGTCATTGCTTATAGAATAACTCATCAGGAGCAAAGTCTGGCCTAAGTAAATTCCCCCATGCAGCTTTGATGTGTCTAAAAGCTAACATTACAGTAACTTTTCTTTAACAGAGTAGAAATGGAAGAAGAGGATATGTCTGTCACGTTTTACTTGTTAACATCTTGGTTTCTTGACTGGTTGTTGACATAAGTGTAGCTCTAGATGTGAGTGCAAAGATTTTGCAAACGCAAGTTACAAATACCCTGGGGGCTAAGCCCCCCCTGTCTTCCAATCCTAGTGACATCCCTGGATGGCGTCACTGTAAAATCATTCCAGATCACTAATTTAACATTGATGCAAGTTAGAAATTTTGCCTACAGTTGGTAAGGGAACGTCTGAAGCACACATTGTGCCAAAACGTGATAATACTGTGAAGGGTGTGGTAAAGGACTGTCAATGCCACACTGAAAATGCCACACTGTGCTAAAACTGTGGATTTTTTTCTTTATAAATTTTCAATAAGATGTACAAAATTTCACAGATCGAACAATGTATGAATGCAATCACTAAGTCATAAAGACAAGACATTTGGTGAAGGAAAAAAAATAAATTATAAAAATACTTATTTAAATTATAAACCAACTAAAATGTATGCATATATAAGCTAAAGATGATAATAAATAATAATAAATACATATTTTTTAAATATATATTATAAGTCATGGGTCTAGAAAGTTTCTTGTCAAAAAGCTACACTTATGATGCTGTGCTGAGTTAGTGCTTTGGGAACAACTATAGGTGTGACCAGCTGTGAATATGTGTGTAACATGTCAATGAAAATTGACCGGAATTTATAGCCTCTGCCGGTGACATCATTGGATGCACCTGTAGCAGGGCTATAAATAGATGCATCACAGGTGCATCATCAGATATTTTGTCTTCAGATCACTCTGTGTGTGTGTGTGTGTGTGTGTGAAAGTGAAAGTTACAGAAACTCTCGCTTACTTCCAAGAGCCAGCGCCCACTCTTTCATCGTGGGGCTCTCGCATAGACCTGGCTGAGGAGTGAGAGACAGGTCCGTCCCTATCGCTTGCTATCTCCCCAGATCCAGCTGATCCTTCTCGTATGCCTGAAGCACGCCTCGGCACCGCTTCGGTTCACGAGGGGGACGCTGAACCTCTATACATTCCACGCACAATATTAAAGCAGCTGAGGAATTACTCGAGGTGGTTACTCGGGCTGTGGCCAGACTACAGCTAGACTGGCCACACGAACAAGAGACCCCCCCTAAATGCTCCAAACTAGAAGACAGATTTCAGATTTTCTTCAGATTTCTGGAACGCTATATCAGTCCCTTCCTTTCTTTGATGACCTCCATGACGAGCTTTCTCATTCATGGAGGAATCTTTTTACTTCCTGTGTCTTCGTGCCCTAAACATCGACATATTCGACTATTGTAGGTGCTGGGACACGGGGCTATTCGTTGATGCTGCCGGTAGAAGAGACACTTGCGGGTTATCTCTCGCCTGGCTCGACATCATCACTAAAGAGACCCACTCTCCCCACAAAGCCGTGCAGGACCACCTCCATGCTTGTGGGGAAGGCTTATCAGGCAGCAGGTCAGGCTGATGCTGCCCTGCACACTATGGCAGTGTTAGAGGCATACCAGGCTGATCTGTTGAATGTGGGCAACACGGTCAATGAAGAGGCTTTCTCTGAGCTTCGTCGAGCCATGGATCTGTCCCTCCGCACAACCAAGCAGACTGCTCGTGCCATTGGCCGGTCTGTGTCTGCTTTAGTCAGCATGGAGAGACACTTATGGCTCAAACTGTCTGGCATCAGAGATAAGGACAAAGTTTTCCTTCTTGATGCCCTGGTTTCGCCTTCTGGCATATTTGATGACACTATGAATGTAGTTATCACCAGGTTCCAGGAGGCAAAAAGCCACAACGTAGCCTTCGGGCAATTCCTTCCTCACCACACTCAGGGGGAGGGGCTGTCAGCCACCCAGCCCCAGCCCTTCTAGACGGGAGGCTCAAAAAAAAAGCGTGGCGAGGGGGCCTGTTCGTCACCCTCAGCAGCCCCCAAAGCAAGACCTCAGGGCAGTTATTTCTAAAAAGGAAAAAACCCTGACGGTTTTGTGCCCAGCCTTGTGGGGGTAGCCCCCCCTTGGGACGGGTCACGTTAAACATCCACCTGTACCATCCCGATACCCCACAAAACCGCTCCATTCCCGCCACCTCTGGTGTTTCGGGAGTTAGCAGTTTCCATCTAAATGTTGGGTGTTCCATTGCTTCCTGCCGTAGTCCAGGACATGGGACACTCGACATCACCTCAACAGGAAGTGTCAGAATTGATACCCATCTTAGAGAACCTGGCAGTGTGGAAACTACTGCCAGGTGTTCCTATGTGGGTCCTAAGAACAGTAGAAAAAGGCTACAGAATTTAATTCATTCGCCATCCTCCACATTTCAACGGTGTGGTTCCCACTACCGTGAAACCTGAGCAAGCATGTTTACTGTGGAAAGAACTGCAAATCTCTTGGTCAAAGGGCCCACAGAACATGTTCCCCTTCCAGAGAGAGTGTCAGGTTACTACAGCAGATACTTCCTGGTTTCCAAGAAGGATGGGGGGGGGTTGCGTCCGATTTTAGACCTTCGAGGCTTGAATCACTCCGAGGGCGTTCAAGTTCAAGATGCTAACTGTCAAGACGGTCGTGTCTCAAATCCAATATCGCGATTGGTTGGTCACGATCGATCTCATGGACGTGTACTTTCATGTAGAAAGTCACACAGAAAGAAAAGGTTTGCTTTCGGGGGCAAAGCTTTCCAATATCGGGTACTTCCGTTCGGTATAGCCTTATCACCCCACACATTCATGGAATGCAAGGATGCAACACTGTCTCCTTTGCGACACCGGGGCATCCGCATTCTGAATTACATTGATGACTGGTTGATACTAGCACAGTCAAAAGAACTGGCATTACAGCACAGGGATATCGTCTTAGCTCATCTGGTTTCTCTGGGGTTGAGGCTCAACGCCAAGAAAAGCGTCTTCTCTCCCACTCAGAAAACTACCTATCTGGGGATTGTATGGAATTACAATTGCGGGCGCAATTGTCTCTCGCTCGAATCAAGTCTGTTCAGAACACCCTGAGCAAAATCATGCTAGGCCAAGGTTGCACTGTTCATCAGAATCAACAACTATTAGGCCTCATGGCAACCACGTCCTCGGTAATCCCTTTGGGCCTTTTTGCACATGAGACCGGTTCAGTTGTGGCTCAAAGCCAATGGATTTCATCCAAGGGCCAATCCCCTAGGCTGACAAGGCTTACGTGCCGCTTGCTACGTACCCTTTCTATGTGGTTCAGAATCTGGTTCCTCACTTTGGGTCCCACTCTAGGTGTGTCTTGCTGTCACAGTGTGCTAATGACAGATGCCTCCCTGACGGGCTGGGTAATGGTCTTAAGTGGTCGTCCAGCTCAAGGGGAATGGGAGGGTCGTCAGCTCGATTGTCACATTAACTGTCTCGAGTTAATGGCTGTATTTCTGGCCCTGAAATACTTCCTCCAGAGGCTGCCATGTCTTGGTGCAGGTGTACAACCCCCCTGGGGCTGAACGTGATGGCGCATACATGGCCCAGAATGTGCCTGCATGCATTTACCTCTATTAGAAGAAGTTATGCCAATAAATGGGGTGTCTTTGAAAGATGGTGCAGTGCACATAATGCAGATCCAGTTAACTGCCAGATTGCTTGAGTTCTGGACTTTCTGCATTTCGGCTTGCCATGCCTTGATTTGGGGACACATTATCTACTCGCTCGCTTCATTCATGGAGCTATGTGACTGAGGCCTCCTGCTAGGACCAGGACCCCTTCATGGGACTTAGCAATAGTCCTTGAGGGTCTGGTTGAGACCCCCTTTGAACCTCTAGAGTCAGTGTCTGATAAACTTCTGACTCTGAAGATGTTTTTTCTTATGGCAATCACCTCTATAAAAATAATTGGGGATCTACAGGCTCTGTCTGTCTTGCCAGCCTGCATAGATTTTTCCCCAGGAATGGCTAAAGTAATTTTGCACCCTCATCCTGACTACCTACCTAAGGTTCCTTTCTCAACTTTACATACAGTCACTCTCGAAGCCATCTGCTCCCCGCCGTTTACAATGCCGGAGTAGAAAATACTTCAGACTTATCCAGTCCAAGCCCTTCAGACATATGTCCACCGCACTAACCAGTAGGCGGCCGCCACCAAGCAGACTGTCACATTGGGTGAGGGACCCTATTGCCCTGGCCTACGAGGCACGTGGTCAAGCTTCGCCACTAGGTATCATGGCTCACTCTACTAGATGGGTCACCTCCTCTAAAGCCTTGGCTAGAGGTGTCCCTCTGCAGCATATTTGTGATGTGGCAGGCTGGTCGTCTCTGCACACATTCATAAGATTTTATAGTTTGGATGTTCATGCCACTCCGGGGTCTTATGTCCTTAGGTCAACATCACATGCTCATGTCTGAGACCTCTCGCACTCTTGTGAGCACACTACACAACAGTAAGTGGTCCGGACATCCACAGTACTACAGCGTGGGTATTCTCATTCCCAAAGCGCTAACTCAGGACAGCTTCATAATTGTAGCTTTTTGACAGGGAACGTCTCGGGTTACTTAACTGTAACCCCTGTTCCCTGATAAAAGCGGAACGAGATGCTGCGCTTCATTGACGCACTGGGATGCCCCAGGACTGCTCTTCAGACAAAATACCTGATGATGCACCAGTGATGCATCTATTTATAGCCCTGCTACAGCTGCATCCAATGATGTCACCGGCAGAGGCTATAAATTCCAGTCAATTTTCATTGACGTGTTGCACACATATTCACAGCTGGTCACCCCTTAAGTTGTTCCCAAAGCGCTAACTCAGCGCAGCATCTCGTTCTGCTTTTATCAGGGAACAGGGGTTACAGTTAAGTAACCCGAGACGTTCTCATTTTAGCATATAAGAAATAATATAGAATATACATTTTTTATTATTAATAACTCAATTAATTTATTGCTAAAATTGTGGAGTATGTGGTAAAGACCATGATACCTATCACTGAATGGTTAATGAATGGTTAATGCTGGAATAATAAGTATATACATTTTGTGCCACTGGCATGACCAAATAGAATGTACAAGTTTAATAAAAAGGTTTGCCCAAATAATTCCCCTGCTTTCTATTGGTCAGTCACACAGTTAGTCCCACTTCTGACTTACATCATTGATTAAGCCATTGTTGCCCTTTGGGTTTGGTTCGGTCACCAGGTTCATAACTATCTCTAACACCTGTCTCTCATTATAGTAATGGCGGAGAGAGACTTAAATGACTTAAAAGGCATTCCAGAGCATCGGAGAGGGAGAGAGAATGACCGACAAGCACGAGTATCCAGGGTGCTTCCCTTTTGTTAAATTAGTTATTTTGTTCCGACGGTTACCGTTGTGTGTATGTAAAGCTGAAAATTAAAAGACTGACCTTGAACATGCTTTGCTGTCTCCTGACTGCTCCATTGCCGGAACTAAGAGCTTTGCTACAAATACTTTTTGAGTTTTTGAGTACAGTAACTAATACTGTTGGGGCATGCTTATGTGGTTTACGAGGACAACTGGTAATTACAAGGGTATTATGCTCTAAATGTGGTTTATGAGGACATTTCTAGTGTACCTATAATTTAAATCGTTAAATATGTTTTTAAGCTATGTTTTATTGAAAATGTAAAAATGTAGAAAGTTTTCTTTGAGGGTTAGGTTTAGGGGTTGTGTTAGGTTTAGGGGATAGAATCTATAGTTTGTACATTATAAAAATCATTATATCTATGGAAAGTCCTCATAATGATATGTAGACCAACGCGTGCGTGTGTGTGTGTGTGTGTGAGAGAGAGAACTGTGCTTTTTGGAGGTTTTGTTTCATTTGAAGTCTAGCAATTTTTTGACAGAAATCTTTTGGCTGTCATTGCTGGCTGAGTTCACTTTCCTGCTGTCACAGTGTCTCAGTGCTTTCTATGCTATTTGCCATGCCAGGGAGCAAAATTGTGAAATTACTGTCTTTGTGTATTTTAGTTTTTCTGATTGAACCCTACTGAAGAAATTATAAAATCAAATAAACGTTAGCTGATAATAGAACCGAAGGACTGGGGAACTGCTATCCCACAGAGCCTGGTGTTTTATTGAACATCTTATCACTGAACATCTCATTCATTTCCTTAGGCCTTGTCCACACTAATATGTTTTCGTTTGAAAATATTTTTCTCTCTTTTTCGGCCTTCCGTCCACACTGAAACGGCGTTTTTGTAGGCGAAAACTGAGCTTTTTGAAAACGCACTCTAAAGTGGCTAAATTTGAGTGTTATAGCGGTGCAGTTGTGCCTGATACTCACTTTGATAGCATTGTTAAAAAATAAATGTCACTTTGTACAACCTTCACATTGCATTTCTTCAAAGGCGAAGGGAAGTTTACTCTGAATTATTGTCCGGCGACAGAACACGAGGACAATTGCGTTTCAGACCGTACATGCAGCGGGAATTTTCCACATGCACAGTGACACGATTTAAGGATTTTCATACATTTCATTGTGGACAAGCATTTTTTGGAAAATGCTTTAAAATGTTAGTGTGGACAGAGAGCGCTTTGAAATGAAAATACTGTTTTCAAATGTATCCAGATTAATGTAGATGTAGCCTCAGTGTGGGTAAATTTAAAACAAAAATGGAGTCTTATTTCTGTTAATGACAATAACTGAAAATGGATTGATATTCCAGGTATGCAGTGTTGCCAAATGCGATAAAAGTGTGCTTGGGAATTCATGCATGTTTGGAGAAGTGTGAGAGCAAATTTACCACTCCAGGAATACATTGCTTTGCTGTTTAACTCACAGAACTGCACAATTTGTACATCCACTTGTAGACACCACTAAAGGATACAACAGCCAACCATATCAAAGTGAGATTTCTAGAGGTGGCATCAGGGACACCAGGGATCAGCACTATACTGTTATCCAGAGTTAGCTAACTTTAAACAAATGAAGCCTCACACAAAGAACTTTCAATGGCTTGGAAGTTGTACCCTCGAGACCTAACACAATGGAGCTGGATTTAGCTGAGTAGCCAAATTAACTAGAAATTGATTATTTTCATTTTCCATTCCCCCCTTCTTCCCTCTGCTCGTTTATTTTGCATTATTCCAGCAGGATTAGTGTGATCATTAGTTGGATTTGTTGTCAGTGTAGCTGGATTCGTTCACAGCCATCTGGTGTGCTTGTTTCTTGAGTGGATTAATTTGAAGGTTGTGGATTCCCAAATCATAAACTGATTCCTGTTAATCTCAGAGACATCTACTGTATGTCTTTCTCTATCACTCATTCACTTTCTCTCTTTCAAACCCTTTACACCTGATGAGGTTGTAATATTCTAATTGCCCTAGAGTGTATGTGTCTGTAAAGGGTGGGGCCGGTTGCCAGAAACCATAAGAAAACTCTTAGTTACAATACACTTACAATTATAATTAAGTACTTTCTTAACTTAATGGGTTTCTTGCAGTTGGGCCCTGACTCTTTGTTAACCCTCATATTCTGTGGGGATTTTTATTTTTTTATGTTCCTAGAGACCACAGGGGTGTATATGCAAAAACAATAGTAGTAATTTCCAATTTAACTTCTTATCCCCTAATTGGTTTTAATAATTTCCTCTTACCAAATCAAAAAAAATAGCAGCAGTGTTGTTGTACACGAGAATGGACACAGTCTTTGACTCTGTCTTGAGACCATATTTTTATGGTCTTGGTCTTGTCATGGACTCAACTCTCTTTGGTCTCGGTCTTGATTCAGACTCAAACATGTGTGGAATCTGACTTTTTCCAGAAATCATTCAAGTCCCTCCTAAGAAAAAAACAAATGCATGGAAGAAGAGCGCTCATGATTCGCTGCTGCGGCAGAGTGTGAGTACCATCAAAATGCCATTCTTGGTGAGATATCTGAAACATTTATGACTTGGTCTATCCATTGAAACAAAGAGTAATATACATAGTTACCCGAGTAATTTACAAGCTTTAAGACACAAGCCAGGAAATTAGGCCTTTTGAAGACGCAATGCCATGAACCTCCCAAACTTCGGCATATCTAGAAATTATAAGCACCAATTTTTTAGCAGCCTGCTAATTTATAATGAGATTATAAACAACAACAACAACAAAAAAAATATACAACTAAATTAAAACTCACAACAAAATTATATAATATTGTCCATTGATTTCACTATGGAAAGCCAAAAGGTATTAAAGGAATGTTTTTTAAAATGTGTTCACATTTTAAGGTGCATACTGTTAAAAGCAAAATAAACAATATTTATACCTGAGGCTGAGACAAAAGTTAGTAGGATCGTTTACATTTAGTTCCCAGTAATATTTAAATATTTACTTTATATTATATACTATAATAATACCTCATAAATGTAACATTTTAACTTTTATTAAAAATGGCTATAATACAAGAGGTTATCTGGAGCACTGACGTGCACAGAACGGGGGTGGGGCAGCAGGGGCACAAGCATTCACAAATATGAAGGTGCCAATTGTTCATCCAGAAAATTTTAATTAAATTAAAATAGTTAAATAAAACAAAATTAAAAAGTATTTAAGAAAATTAAGCGGAGGTGCATTTAAGACTGCACGCTACAGCAGATGGGGCGGATTCCAATCGCAAATTATCCTTCCTGTGCCCTATACTCACTCCGAACTGCAGATACCTTGAAGTGGGTACTCTGAAGGAAACATGCCTTTACTGTATGAATGTACCTTTCGCTAACAGTCTTGTGCAAGGGCCCTCAGAGAAAAGATACATTTTCTCACTTTCGTTTTGAACGAGCTTTCGAGTGGTATGCCCTCCCGCAGGAGTGCCCTTCATCGAAGCAAAAAATGCATTTTTTATTTCACTCCTGAACATTGAAATGCCGTTACCTCAGACGAGTAAAAGGTCATATAAAAATTCCACTCCATTTATTGTGTTGTAAGTTCATCAAAAGAATAAAACTAATTAGAATGTGAGTGGTCGCGGTGCTTTTATAAAATATTGACATATCATACTTTCATGGTACTCCAAGTTACTTTAAAAATACCATGGTTTTACTAAGACATATGTCATAAACATAGGGTTATCACAGACCATGTCTAAAAATAAATAAATAAGTGTATTATTATGGTGCTTTTTGTGATAAATATAACAAAACAGGCTATTCTTTATGATAAAGGAAAAAATTATTTATATACTGTATATACAAGAAAATGGTTAAATATGCAAAAAATCAAAGACATTTTTTAAGTATTTTTACTTAAAAAAAATAAAAAATAAAACAAACACAAAAAAGTGCCCTGTCCTTTTATTCTTCTGTCGCTGTCCCTGCTATGGTCTGTGCACTTCACAGATCCGGAGCCTGGTGTACGTTTGGGTAACAGGGTGGTCTCCCTTATATTTTGAAAAGTAATTACAGTATTCCCTGCTGTAGCTGCAAAGCCCTGCAGTTATAATACATCAGGACCATTTTTGTACATCAGAAATGCTTACTTGGCTTACAATGAATGGAATATAAAAGTACAATTGAAAAGTTTTTAACAAATTGAAAGTAAAGGTTTTGGTTCACTTACTACAGTACTTCAACAGTTTACATTTAAATAAATCATTCTTAAATCATTCTTTTTCTCTCTATTTTACTTATAGGACAGTAATACTGGCATTTGGCTTTGATTTCATTTTTATTCTTGACTGGTAATAGTGTATAAACTAAAAAGCATAGGCAAATTATCTTTATATGTAAGACAATTTGTACAAATGTGTCTACTAAATGACTAAATGTAAATGAAGTATTTTAGGTATATTTGAAAAATTATGAGCTTAATGATTAATTTAGTTGTTTACACTATACATTTAACGTCTCGGTTACGTGAAGCGTAATCCTGGTTTCCTGAGTGGGAGCGAGATGCTGCATAATCGCATTGTAACACACCCTGAGTGTTCAAGTGGTCTGAAGCCCTTATACAATTATGGCAATCTTGGGAGCTACACCATGGGTGCCATTGAGTCAGATTTTCTGCATGATGGCATAAGCCTATGCAGCTGCTAGAGAGTATGGCTCACTCAGGGAACCAGGGTAATGCTTCATGTATCTGAGACATTCCCTTTCATAGGAACTCGAGCTGTGTTATCGCATTGGGTAGCTGCAAACTGTTTAAACACTCAGAGGGAATTACGAGTTATTCCTGTTCCAACAGAGAGAACCTGGGAAGCAGGAGTTAAACCCTCATCCAGAATATAAAAACATACAAATGTATGCAGATAGTACCATCCTGCCCCCATGCAAAAGTCCTCCAAGGACACACCTCTAGCCAAAGCCCATGAGGATGAAATGCTCCTCGTAGAATGAGCTTGAATACCCGAAGGTGCAGGTAAAAGTTTTCAGCCACTGATGTGCCAATGCATTGATGCCCAGCGGTGCCAGCGGCGAGAGGGAAAACCAGTGGGGACAGTGTGACATTTTGCTTGAAGCGAACAGATCCACATCCACTCTGCCGGACCTTCTCCATATTTGACCAATAATATGGTGATGTAATGTCCACAGGAGATCCACCCACAAATTCAACCGGCCTGGAACATGCATGGCTTGTAGAGATTGCACATTGTCACGTGCCCACAGAAGAATGCGCCTCAGCATGGCATGAGAATGCACTCTTTCCTGGTGATTGATTTTTCAATTTTTCTAACCAGATAAGGACATGGCTGCCTTGAATCTCTGGGAGGAAAGATTTTAATGCAAGCAGCACAGTGAATATCTACAGACAGTTTATGTGCAAATATTGCCATTAGCCTGTCCAAACCCCGTAAGCTGGAAGACCCTCATATACAGTGCCCCAACCTGTGGAGGAGGCATCTGTCGTTATAACTTTGCAGTGACACACCTGTCCCAATGGAACACCCAACATCACAAGGTGGGTCCTTTTCAATGTTAATGTCAATGTCACTTTATTTATAAAGCACAACTAAAACAACAGCTGTTGACCCATGTGCTGTACATAGTAAAGTAAAAGTTAAAACTCAATTAAAATACATAAATAATATAAACAATCCACAGCAATACACCTACAGGGCATAGAAAGAACAGCAGAAAAGAACAATCACCTCACTAGTTTAAAGCGTTTGCAAACAGATAGGTTTTACGTTTTGATTTAAAATTTGATATAGTTGAGGTGGTTCTAATACTCACTGGAAGACTGTTCCAGAGTTTTGGAGCAGCTACTAAAAAGGCTTGTCCCCTATAAGTTTTAATCTGGTCCTTGACATTACTAAAAATCTCTGATTTGAGGATCTCACAGATCTCCCTGAGCAATATTCTGACAAGAGATCTTTGAGATAGGATGGTGCCAGGCCATTGAGAGATTTAAAGACCGTCAATAGAACATTTAAAATAAATTATATTGAATACCAGCAGCCAATGTAGTGATATTAACATATGTGTGATATGTTACTACTTCTTAACTCCATTTAGGAGTCTGGCTGCTGCATTTTGCACCATTTACGACGCCTAGAGAGGGAAGCTTGACTAATACCTGTATAAAGTGAGTTACAATAATCGAGCTGAGATGTGATACATCAATGTTCTTCAAAGACAGGAAGGTCTTCAACTTTGCCAGCGATCTTAGATGGACAAATCTTGATTTGGTCACAGAGCTGACTTGTTTGTCAAATTTCAGGGCACTATCAATTGTTGGGCCTTGTGTATTCAGATATAAGACAAAGGCAGGCCAAACACAGTTGTAAAGCCTGACTGAGGCCTACAAACACAGTCATAAATCAAACAAAGGGAGTCTAAAACAGACTACAAATCCCATGAAGCCTTGCTCACTTTTGAAATTCCAAAGGATCTAATTCTCAAACCCTAATGGATGAGGTGCACGATAGAACGCCCCTCAGCCATGACGTCATCGGGAATAGAAATACCTCTGAGATTATTCTTTGCATTGCTTCCAGCGACTTTGCTTGATGCTACTCTCAGGTGTGGCCTCATTGCAAAAGGAAGTATCGTACAACTTGAAACTGTGGCCATACAATCTCTATCTTGCTGGATGAGTTGAGATTACTCTGTGTTCCACAAAACACTTTAACGGATCGAAGGAGACTGCTGAGCAATCTGCATCTTCATCCGTTTGCCTGCAGAGGTGAAGAAAGTAGATTTCTCTTCCCTCTTCAACCAAGTTGACGTCATTGATTTCTCCACGAGCCTGCCGAGAATCAGCAGCCATACCACCTGCTGATAGAGCTAGGAAACGGCCTCCCGTCATCACCTGAGACTCGAGGAACCGAGTCGAAGTTATAGGGCGGATGAACACACGTGAGAGGACGCAGGTAGAATGTAAGAGGTTTATGTCTGGGCAGAGATAGAATATTATAGTGTGTTATTCTTGTGTATCAAGGTTATTGCTTGTAGTTTATGGACTGCTGATAACTTGGTGATAAAGCTTAGCTTTGTCCCCAAGTTATCGTACAAGCGGAGACAAGTGGTAAATGGACAGATGCCATTATTCGGCTTCTCTCCGCCAACATTTGCAACCATATTCTCTGACCAAATCTCGTGTGACGTACAATCCACGTGAGGCACGTCCGCCATTTTGTGCATGTCACTCATTTCACTAAATTTGGTTACCATATTTAATCACGTCACTATAAATAGTTTATAGTTGTAAGTCGGAAGTTTATTGACTCCATTGTATTGATTATTAATTGATATTACTGCTTCAATAAACTTTGTGTCTTGGTTTGTTTTGCATACACCTGTGTCAAACGCTGGCAGGTGATACCAGTGCTTGGATTCAAGCCTTCGTTGTTTCCTTTTGTATATTGATGTTCTCCGGACATCAATTTTCCTAAGAGAACAATCTAATATTGAGAATATACTGGTTATTAGTCCCTGATTCCAGGGTGGTACCCTGGTGATATTAATCCTCATGAATATTTTATTGATTTTGATAATTGACAATTATCTTTGATGATTGTTGAATTTGAAGGATCAATAAGCTAGTGTTAATTCTAATCAATGTACCTTCAATTTAGATAATTCATGATAATCTTTGATAATAATTAATATTCTATTGAATTTGATAATTGATGGTTGTCTTTGATGATTGCTTAAATTATTAAAAAGATAACCTATTAAATGCTATTGATTTTAATAATTAACCTATTCAAAGCTATTGATTTTAATAATTATTGATCTATGATAATTATAAATTATTGCTAATAACCAAACCCGCTCCTAAACATAAAGCACTACACCATATAGACTACCAAGTTTTTTTACACACGGTTTTACATATTGAGAGAGATGCCATGTTTTCAATGGTAACAAAGAGTTCGGTAGCACCCACACATCACTATGAAGAGACAGAATGCATGCATCAGTGTTTGAAGTCCCTTTGTGGTGTTCATCCAGCACTGAAAAGGTCTCGCATGCAACATGCCCAGGGGAATGACAGCGGGAGAACATCCCACTCTGAACATCGCCAGAATGACAGAAGGCTAGCTGAAGACAGACTTGCCTGCATCGCCTAAGAATCTAGCTCCACCCAAGAAACAGGGTCTGTTGCATTGGCAACAGGACACTTTTGTCTAGGTTTACACACAGCCCTAGATTGCTCAGATGGCTAAGAATGACACCAACCAATTATCGAGAGAATTCAAAACGTGGATGCCCTGAAGCCTCAAGGGTGTCAAAGCCGCATCCATGCATTTTTGTGAAAGTGCATGGTGCCAGTGCTAGTCCGAATGGAAGGACACAAAATTGATACGCTTTGTCCCCATAATCTGAGAAAGCACATGTGGATGCGTGTAGAATGTGTGTTCGTCCATTGTTTGACTCTGACTCGAATGCTCAAAGATGACGGGAGGCCGTTTCCTTGCTCTGTCTGTGGGCAGTACAACGGCTGATGGCGGATAAAGCAGCGATGTCAACTCGGCTGAAGAAGGAAGAGAAATCTTCTTTCTTCACTTCTTCAGGCAAAAGGGGTAAGACGCGAATTGCTCAGTGGTGTCCTTCAGATCCGTTAGCATGCTCGGTGGAACTTGGAGAAATTCGGTTCATCCAGCAAGATGGAGATAACATGGCCAAAGTTCAGGTATGTACTTTACTTCCTTGGGCAGCGAGGCTAAACCTGGGAGTAGTAGACGCAGCGAATACTGTTGCTGGAAGCAAGGCTTAGGAGGAATCTCCAAGGTTTTATACTCTTGATGACATCATGGTTGAGGGATGCATTCTGTCATGCATTTTATCTCATAGGAGTAGAACACCTAGGTGTAAAGTCAGCAAGGCTTGATGGGATCTGTAGTCTGTTTGGACTCCCTTTATTAGATTTTGGCGTTGTTTGTGTTATCAGGCTTTGAGTGTTCCTACAGGCCTCAGTCAGGGTTTATGACTGTGTGTAGGCCTGCCTTTGTCTCCTATCTGAGCACAATGGGCCCAACATTCTAAAGACTCTAAAAAAGATTAAATACTCATCTATTTAGCCAGGCATACACCTAATTTATCCTTCAACCCACAATTAGGCTGCATTGTTTAGGTCTGCCAGAACCAGAAACATTGATCATGATCTATAAATCTGCAATAAATTGAATGGCATCAATGCTAACATTATTTTATTTGTTTCCCTGTTTCAACCTTGGGACTCCTATACTAAGGTCACCAGAACTGGCTGGATCCAGCTCCATTCCTGCTTCGTGTTGGACTCCACTGCTACTTGACACTGTGTGATGATGACTAAATGCAGCCGGTTCCAGCCAAACATCACTTCATTCTATTATGATGGACGTCAGATGATGAACTGATGCCAACTCCAACCATAAGACAATGGATACTTCATATGCCATTGTCTGAACCTTGAACTTAGAATGGACTCCACCGAACCTCACTGAAATTACCGGCCATGTTGAACTGCGATGCACCTCACTGATCTCAGCCTACATCACCTGGATCTATTGATGGACTACACTCTTGAATTGGAATATATAGACTATCAATTGCAAACAGCAAAAGCCTTCATCAGCACAACGAGTTTTGTTTCCTTGAAACAGTCGCCTTCGGCTTGCTCAATGGGGTTATAAATACAATTATTATTTAATTACTTATTTTTAAACACAATTTACAATTGTATTATATCAAACTACTCAATTATGACTCATAGACATTATAGACAATACAGTTTTATCTTCTGTTAATGCCTGATTGTCTGTATAGCTGCTTTGAAATGTTCCCCCCTTTGGTCTGAAGAGTTGGATGCTGTCCAGCGTCTTTAGAGCAACTGAAGGGCTGAACACTTCCTGTAGGTTCTCAGTAACCTGTGGGTTATGCTTCCCATGTCTTCCTGATAGAAAAGAAAATGGTTGCATAGTCCATATAGTTCATAGAGTTCATAGATGCTTTATCATGGGCAGAGACTGAGGCACATCTGGGCATATAATTATAGTCTAAAACTATATCATCACACCTAAAGACAAACATTCCAGGTTATAGGTAGGCACAACCGTAGCACAAACCTTTGCTGTTCTTTGGTTATAACACAAAATCATAAAAGAAACTGACAATGTATACAAGGACCAAAATGTTAGAGGAAAGGAAAGGAGGAATAGAGGTTAAAAGGATTATCCTTGGAAATTAATGGGGTTAACTTCTGGGATCGCTCAGAGTGGTGTGTAAAACATGGCTGAACGGGAAGGAGGGAGTCCAGTCTGGCCTGTAGGCTTTGAATGTTCCTGTACATGGCATGTGCAATAATTGCCGTGATGATCCAACCACAAAGGAGCCCGAGGGTGACCGGACTGATAGGGTGTTCTTAGTAAGATGACGATCTGCTTATGTGACCAATAAAAATAATGGTCAAGCTAGTCGATTTGAGACTGAACTTCACAAATTTTGTCCCTTCAGCCTGAAGATGCTGTTGAAGTGTGTCATCAATGGTGAGATTGTGGTGAGATCTAAATGCATCCATGAATTGTTGAGAAAACTGTAGGGTTTTGTAGTGTTAGTTTAGTGGCTGTATCATGGCGGTCATATGACATTAGATCTTCGGTGGCTGGTGTGTTAAGCCAGCGATTGCCTGCTCACTCTATCTTTGTCTCTGTTCCTTCCTTTGACAGACATGCTACCTTGACACATTTCTTCAGGGGATTCAACTGTTAGTTGCCTCTCTAACAAAGGGGCTTGTTGCTTGGACAAACCCCAAGCTGGGCAGCTTTGAGCTGCCTGTGTAGGGTTTCATTTACCTCCTATATCCAGGAATTATCTTCCTTTACCTAGACTCTCTCAGCATGGGTGAACCTAACTTCTTGGCGCAGGGTGAGATTTTCCTTCTGTAAGGTGCCAGGGAGTCTGGGCTACCCCTCGGGAGAACAAAAGGCTCTCATGAGAATCAACATTTGAAGTGTCTCTTGCACATGTAACAGCAACATCCGAGACACAGCCAGCAGGGGCTCGCACCTCACTTCTACCGTCTGATTATCTCCCCTTACTCCCCCCTCTCCTCCTCACTTAGAACTCACTAAAAACCTATACAATGTCAAGTGTGTACAAAAAAGTAACTATAACATGTTTAGTATCATTTTAAGTGTCTCAGTGTGCCTGGTAAACTGGTCTCATCCTCCCAGCCATAATGAAAAGCTAAAAGAAGTTATAGAATATGAGAGATGTAGTGTGCCTCTTAAAGGTGTGCCCTCCCCCAGATCCTCTATATGTAAATGTACAGGAACCTACTCAATAGGGCACCCACATCTAATTATAATGACAGACACACCAATTGGTTAGCTTATTGAATTATCTGGGTTTATAAGGAGAAGGGGCAAAAGGTTCTGGGAATCTGTAGGTAGACTTCCCACATGATCGCTGTGTGTAGTTTTTCGTTGCCAGGTAATAATTCTACAAATTCCTCAATTTCTGTATTGTTGTGATTATATTGATTGTTTGATAACTTTGCCTTATGAATTGGATTTTGAATTATTGTTCTATTACCTGGTCAATAAATTGTAAACATTTGATTTTATTCTGACTGACTCTGAAATTGTTTTCCCAAACAGATTGAGCGATTCGTATGTTACCGCAAGTCTGCGTCAGATTAGTGACGACTAATATTTGGCATCAGTTCAAGTGTACTTGGTTTGCAGAGACAGGAAGTGTTTTTCCGTTTAGAACAGCTAAATGCTGCTTGACCAATCTAAATTCGGGTGTGTCTTACCTCTGTTTTGACTTGAGGTTTCTTCAGATAAGTGTACGTGGGAAACCACGCATGGCCAATCCAAAGCTATTATAAGAGAAGTTATGTTGGTCAACTTACATCTGTAATAGTGGTCGTGACCTCTACTGAAGAAAACGTTAAGTTAAATTCAAGTGTATGCAATTCCATGGGGGCTATACTGACGTATCTTTGATTGTGTATACGTGAACGTGACCGATCTCAGGTATATAGCCATTACCTCTGTTTGATGATCCAATACTGACCGCTTGTGATCGTGAGATCCGCGGTGTAGAGAAAACACGCGAGGATCTCAAAGCGACATAGTTTCCTAATCTGAACGGGTAAAGTATAATTAAAGGAGTTAAAAGAATAATCAAACATTCGCTCACTTTTAATGATGCTCAGATATCATTAAAACCTTTTTCATTTATGGAGTCAGATGAAATAACGAGGTAATACATAAGAGAAAATGTATTTCATTGAATCTGGTTGTGTTGCGTAAAAGAAAGACAGTAATGCGCAGAGACCTTCACCCGTATTATTGGAGACCGCCATTGGACCGATAAACGGGCTTACAAAGTGGTGACAGCCCTTCCGTGATCTCACAACCAGGCGAGAAACGTCTTTCCAGCGCGACATTCAACTTGATCCCTGCCTGGGACATGAGGTTTGATCTTCTCATCCATCTCCAGCTGCTGTGGTAAGTCAATCTTTTTGCCTTTTGAAAGTGTTGAGGGAAAGATTGTTTGCACCTCAAATACAGACACATTTTTAGTACGGGTCGGAATACCCTCTGTTTAGACCGGAACCGAAAAGTCATCCGGTGGGCATAAGAATTAGACAGGAAACATGTCTCTCCAGGGACAGCACAGCAGGCGTGTAGATGAGGAAATAATGGAGATTCTAGGTGTGCAATTAAAAAACCTCCTTGTTCGGTTAAGCTACAAGGGACTGAAATTAAAGTGGAGCAACAACGAACTAATATCCTGGTATTCTGCTGAGGGTGCGAAATTGAAATCACAATCAAAATACAAGAAAATTCCCGCTGCAATTGTTTATTTACTTCGTCGTAATGACCTCAACACCATAACCGAGAATGAACGAACAATAGCAAATTTCAAAGAAATCGAAAGATTGCGATCTGACGAATGACAAAAGTTAAGAACACAAGTCGAAGGGTTCGCATACGAGCAACAGGGGTGGGCTAGACAGCGCGAAGAAATGGCAACAAAAATTGATCAACTTCAAAGAAAACTTCAAACCGGCAGTAATTACATATCTGCTCTTGAAGATTGTTGTAATAAATCCGGGTTTCCAGTAGCTGCAGTTAAACGAGCAGCACTGGATGAAACCTTTCAGCTAGAGACTCAAAATGATGATGACGATGCCGCGTTAGGACACAGACCACAGAGAGAAACTCGTAAACGAGCTCTTGTGAACCTGTGGCCTGAAGAACCAAACCTGCAAAGCCCAGTAAAGACTCGAACAAAATCGAATGACTTGCCAAAGAAATCAGTTAAAGTCGCTGTGCTTAAAACCATGACGAAAGCGGATGATGAAATCACATCAATCAGCCGCCCGTTAACATGCGAAGAATGCTCTAGCCATATACAGGTCGTAGGAATTATGCCGAGAAAAGGGCCGTTTCAACCCTACTGGGAAGCATTAATGTTACAGGCCACGGTGTACAAATTAGAAATTAGAGATGTTTGGCAAATAGCTCTCCTCACTATACCTGAGGAGCTCAGACCGAAACTAACCCCAGAGATGAAATCTGGCAACATAATGAACCGACACAATAACGAAACTGACGAGAGTATCTACGAGCGTCTAAAACAGGCATTATTAGACATGAGGGGACCGACACATGCAGATTGGAGAAAAATATTAGAAATCAAACAAGTGAGTAATGAGTCATTTGAAACGTACGCTGAATGGTTATGGGTAACATACAGAGAACACTCAGGCCTAAAAAATGCAAACCGCGACCATGACGCATTACTACAACTTGTTAAGAACAATGCTGGCATCCCAGTTCAAAAGGCTTTATCCAATGGTGTCGACCCGGTCGAAAACACGTTCAGAGCAATAGTAGACTGGGGTTCAAGAATAGAAAAAAGGTGGAGATCAAAACCCCGTAGTGTTGCGTCCGCAAAATGGTTAACAGAACGGAACGGCCCAGACAAATTTAACCAAAGATCTCAAAGCAAAATGCAATGCCATTATTGCAAAAAATCTAACCATCTCATGAGAGATTGCCAAAAAAGAGATTTAAGAAAACAATCAAAATATTGTCAAAAAACGCCCTATAGCAACCTGTTGAAACTATTAACGAATTTCATCACTGAGTTTAAAAAACAAAACAACCAAAATGGCTCGCCCACAACGCGAACGGAATTACGGGAGAATACCATCAGCAATAGAGATGCGTGGCCTCCATCGCCATAGGGAGCATAATTAAGAGTGGAAACCGAATCAGAATAAGGGCTAATTTAGGAGGCCGGTTAGCTGATGTACTTATTGATTCTGGTCCATCTTGCTCCTCCACATACATTCCATTACCCTTAACCAACGAAACTATTACCAAAATCGAACGGTAAATGGCGGCAGGAGATTAAAACACTCCGTCGTCAAAGTGCGCGCGCACATTAACAAAAATCCAGATGAGAACAAGAAAAATAACAACAACGCAGATCAATTAGCTAAATTAGCAGCACAAAAGGGAGATGAACGGCAGCCTGACGGGCTGGTTGTTCCTGATGTGAGTGTGGTTCAGACTATTCCTATTGACTTAAAACAGTACCAACAAGAACTGTGGAGTTCTGATGGAGAGCTGACACAGCACCTGCAGCAGGACCAACCAGTCAAGGTCGCTGAAGGCATGATTTTAAGAGAGGATAAACACATCGCTCCAGAAGCCCTCCAGATACCAGTGATAAAGTTGTACCACGATTATGCACACGTATCAGCTCCCAAAACACAACCGCTGATACAAAAGAACTTCTGGTGGCCACAAATGGCATCAGACATTCAAAGATGGTGCGACACATGCATCTTATGTGCCACCATTAACCAAGGTAAGCCTGGCCGTACAAAACTGTGTAGACCAGAGCCACCCAAAGGACCTTTGGAGTCACTCAAATTGGATTTTATAGGCCCACTACCCAGTGCCAGAGGGGGGTATCTTTATTGCCTGGTGATAATTGACATTTTCCAAATGGTTCAAAGCGATTCCTACTCGCAATGGCAATGCAAACTCAGTGGCACGTGTGGTAGCGACCCAAATCCTCCCACTCTGGGGAGCACCAATCCAAATTGAATCTGACCAGGGTACACACTTCACTGGTCAGGTGATGAGACACATATGCCAGATGCTGAATATCAAACTAAAATTTCATAACCCTGACAGACCACTGAGATCATAGATGATAAAACGTGTAAATAGCACCCTTAAAAAATGCTAAGCAGAAAGCACATCACCAGAAATGTGAACTGATTCTTTGACCACAGAGTTGTGTTGGGAGCATTAAAACAAAGCTCAGAAAGTTCCCCAGCAGAACTGGGGCCTATATTGCTCACAACAGCAGACTGTGCAGACTCAACTGCGAGAGCAGCTTAAGATGCTTCACACTTCAAACTGCACTAAAATATCAGCAGTAATTTGGATCTCACCAAAGATGCCCAGTCTAATTTGATCTCTGAAATAAAATTTGCATTAGACAATGTAATGGTACATGTTTTTTAAACAAAACGCTTTTTCCCCCTGATGACACAAACCATACAGTAAGAGACTAAAAGCTGTCTGTAACAGTTTGGCTTTGACCATCAGAGGAAAATAAAGTACCACATGTCTATATGGAATTAATTAAAGGTTCAACATTAACTGTTTTCTCTCTCTGTGGTTGTTCCCATTTCAGGTTGTAATCTCACGAGGGACAGATGCCAAAAGGTTTCTGATCCCCCTGCTTCAAGCCAGGACATCAATTTGGCCATGCTGGAGATGGGTGGGAAAGCAAATCTAACGGGACATTCACACCTCACAGCTCTACAAAAACAAAAAATAGCTGTATGGCCTCCCGGTTTAGCACCGGAACCAAAATTGTGCAACACCAATTGCTCTAGATCAGGTTCCACCCATCTCCTAAACATACAGAGCACACACTTTTATTACTACTCATCATGGAACAAAATAATGGCCAAGATTCTGAAAATACTAATCCACTGAATATCTGGCCTGCCTCTCACATACACATAGCCTCTCACACATAGGACATTACAAACCTTTTTCCATAAAACAGTCACTATTTACAACTTCCCCTTTAAATACTGTAATATACATGGGACATATGCATGGCTACAGTCACACATCGATGATTTAATTACTAATTGCAAACAAACTTGCCACCCAAATTTCAACTTTCCACCTGCATATAAATCAAACCAACTGATTGTTGTTGGAATGGTTGCAGACCAGAGGGCCCCTGGTTTTCAACACATCGCTAATAACAATGTAAAATAAAAGAAGTTGACGATGTGAAATGCAGACACTTCTATCGATTCACTACACATTTTGAAAATAGGCATATATCATCGATTGTGACTTAGCCACCAAATCACACACATTAGATAATTTTGAATTAGCTCTGCTATTATTATACATGTCTGTAACTGTGATTCTACAATCATAAAATTATTATTATAACTATATGTTTAATGATGCATGCCACTGATGAAGATACTAGTTATACTGAATTTGTGGTATGTTTCCTTTAATCTATTATCCACTGTAATAATGTATATTGATGATATATGTTCAAATTGCCTTGAACTCTGTGCCACCTTTCCTTTAATTAATTCAGATTAAATATATCTAAATTCCACTACCACAAATCAGATTATATATATATATATATATATATATATATATATATATATATATATATATATATATATATATATATAAAAAAAAAATCAGATTAATTAGACCCCTTTGCATTTTCAAAGACACACTTGAGACCTGGATTACCACTCGCACTTGTGACATTGATTCATTGTTTGTCTTGTCATCATGTATTTATGTATTACTCAACCCTTTTCTCATGTCAGTATAACATTAAGTTCTTCAGAGTTTCATCTCTACATGGTCATCTAAGAAGCTGTTCAGGTGTATATGCATTCCCAGTGAGAACTCCTTCACCTAATTGAGGTCTGCCCAGAAGACCACCACTGGAGGTGGCAGAGAATTCTTCAAAGAGTCAGATCATCATTAAAGGGAAGGTGCAACCAGAAGCAGATGTTTCTCCATGATGGAATGACATGTCCACTGAACAAGCCACAAAAGCCTTGATGGACTCTATGAACGGAACACATGTGCTAACCTAAACCAGACACAGTGTTGCGACTTCTTCAGATGCCTCCTCAGGTCTTTCCGGACATCAACTGACATTGCACTAACTCTCAGCCCCTTACAGCTGCCCACCTTACAAAGACTGATGTGACACCGCAGGAAACCCTGTGAGTGGCCCACGGTGCCAAAGCGGGGAAAACTGTAAGGTGCCAGGGAGTCTGGGCTACCCCTCGGGAGAACAAAAGGCTCTCATGAGAATCAACATTTGAAGTGTCTCTTGCACATGTAACAGCAACATCCGAGACACAGCCAGCAGGGGCTCGCACCTCACTTCTACCGTCTGATTATCTCCCCTTTCTCCCCCCTCTCCTCCTCACTTAGAACTCACTAAAAACCTATACAATTGTCAAGTGTGTACAAAAAAGTAACTATAACATGTTTAGTATCATTTTAAGTGTCTCAGTGTGCCTGGTAAACTGGTCTCATCCTCCCAGCCATAATGAAAAGCTAAAAGAAGTTATAGAATATGAGAGATGTATTGTGCCTCTTAAAGGTGTGCCCTCCCCCAGATCCTCTATATGTAAATGTACAGGAACCTACTCAATAGGGCACCCACATCTAATTATAATGACAGACACACCAATTGGTTAGCTTATTGAATTATCTGGGTTTATAAGGAGAAGGGGCAAAAGGTTCTGGGAATCTGTAGGTAGACTTCCCACATGATCGCTGTGTGTAGTTTTCGTTGCCAGGTAATATTTCTACAAATTCCTCAATTTCCGTATTGTTGTGATTATATTGATTGTTTGATGACTTTGCCTTATGAATTGGATTTTGAATTATTGTTCTATTACCTGGTCAATAAATTGTAAACATTTGATTTTATTCTGACTGACTCTGAAATTGTTTTCCCAAACAGATTGAGCGATTCGTATGTTACCGCAAGTCTGCGTCAGATTAGTGACGACTAATATTTGGCATCAGTTCAAGTGTACTTGGTTTGCAAAGACAGGAAGTGTTTTTCCGTTTAGAACAGCTAAATGCTGCTTGACCAATCTAAATTCGGGTGTGTCTTACCTCTGTTTTGACTTGAGGTTTCTTCAGATAAGTGTACGTGGGAAACCACGCATGGCCAATCCAAAGCTATTATAAGAGAAGTTATGTTGGTCAACTTACATCTGTAATAGTGGTCGTGACCTCTACTGAAGAAAACGTTAAGTTAAATTCAAGTGTATGCAATTCCATGGGGGCTATACTGACGTATCTTTGATTGTGTATACGTGAACGTGACCGATCTCAGGTATATAGCCATTACCTCTGTTTGATGATCCAATACTGACCGCTTGTGATCGTGAGACCCGCGGTGTAGAGAAAACATGCGAGGACCTCAAAGCGACATAGTTTCCTAATCTGAACGGGTAAAGTATAATTAAAGGAGTTAAAAGAATAATCAAACATTCGCTCACTTTTAATGATGCTCAGATATCATTAAAACCTTTTTCATTTATGGAGTCAGATGAAATAACGAGGTAATACATAAGAGAAAATGTATTTCATTGAATCTGGTTGTGTTGCGTAAAAGAAAGACCTGTATTATTCACCCGTATTATTGGAGACCGCCATTGGACCGATAAACGGGCTTACACTTCTGCACCACTTGGTAGCTGTTCTTCAGCTGAGTGAGCTGGGCGTGGTGCTCTAGGCTTGCATTTGGGTTCTACGGTGATTAAGAAGGAAAATTTGGCCCATATGTTCTGAGATTTTGTGCTCTGGCTTCCGGACCATGTTGTTGACATAATCAACTAGTTCCTGCAATTCTTCATCACAACGATTAACATTGTAGCTCTTGAGGTTATCTCTCTCCGCTACGGAGAGACGGAGGACAGCGCCGACTACATCTTGCAGTGCTGGGTCGTTTGACCTCTGAGGAGCTTTGGCCACATGGGGTGACTGGCAACTAATTTTACCGGGGCAGTAAAAATGCTCGCGACACAGTGATTCTGATAGCTTGATGTGTTACGGTTATAATGCTGACATGAACGCACAAGTGAGAGGATTCGACCTGTGGCTTAACATAACAGTTACTGTTATGCAATGTACAAATTTCACTGCAACCTCTCCTTGGTGAATGTTAATTAGGTGACCTGACACCTCTCTGTATTATCTAGGCAAAAGCATTAGGAGTTAAATAAAAACAACATCAGGCTTGGAGCAGACTATCTTGTTAATATTACCAACCCCTAATCCACTCACACCACGCTGGCTTATGCTTGGAAAGCCGTGAGAGAAATCAATCGTTAAACAGAACCAAACTTTGAACTAATGATTCGTTATTGCTTTGGATTCTTATGCATACACACTGTGACAAATCTGGCACATAGGATGCTTCACATGGGGCACCATTAATGTTGGGTATTCATTCAGTAATGGGTCTGGTTATTGGCAACAATTCATGATGTTGGGCTCTATGTTTAGAAGCAGGATTGGTTATTAGCAAAAATGAATAATTATAATAGGTAATTGTCTATTATTTAAATCAATAGAACAGATTAGAATCAATGTTAGCTTTTTAATCCTTTAAATCAACAATCATCAAAGACAATAGAATATGAATTATTATCAAAGATAATCATTAATTGTTAAAATTAACGGAACATTGATTAGAATTAAAACTATCTTATTGATCCTTCAGATTCAACAATCATCAAAGATAATTGTCAATGATCAAAATCAATAGAATATTGACAAAAACGTAAATCACCGGGGCACCACCCTGGAATAACAGTCTCAATATTAGATTGTTCTCTTAGGAAAATTGACTTCCGGAGAACATCAATATTCAAAAGGAAACAATGAAGGCTTGAATCCAAGTACTGGCATCTCCTGCCAACCTTCGACACAGGTGTATGCAAAACAAACCAAAACACTTCTCTTTGAAATATAACCAAGTTTATTGATGCAGTAATATCAAATAATAATTAATACAATACAGTCAATAAACTTCCGACTCACAACTACAAACTAAACAGTGATATGATTAGATATGGTAACCAAAATAAGCCTATAACACATGAGCGGAAGGTATGTGTGTGTGGGTGTGAGTGTGTGTGTGAAAGGAGTGATGCGCACAAAATGGCAGACATGACTCTCAAAGAGAGTACATTACGCAAGACAATATGGTCATGAATGTGGCCAGAGAGAAGACGGTTAATGGCGTCTGCCTGTTTACCGCGTGTCTCCACTTGTACGATAACTTGGGGACAAAGCTGAGATTTTTCACCAAGTTATCTACAAGCCAAATGTTTGTGAAGGGTCACGTCTCTGTGTGATTAGTACGACAGAGAGAGAGAGAGAGAAAGTGGCGGCACCGAAGCCGGTTCCGCGATAGTGGGAGAAAGGCAGCTGTTAGTTTATCACTCAGAGACGTGGTGAATGGCTCATAAACCATCCCGCGGTGTTTGATTCTTTAATGGATAAACTCAGTGTGCCGGTCTCATCCGCGATGAAATAAATACACAACAGTTCAACGTGGTTGGATTACAACACAGCAAAATCTAAATTGTGATAACAGTATATTAAATTAATACATTGAGTATTATTAGATATGAGCGGACTCAGTGGTCCGTAAACTCTACAAGCAGTAACATTGATACACAAGAATAGCACACTATAAAATTTGATCTACGCCCAGATGTAAACCTCTTACATTCTACCTGCGTCCTCACACGATTCAAGTGTGTTTATCCTTCCTTTAACTCCGACTTGGTTCCTCGAGGCTCTGGTGATGATGTAAGGGTATTTGGTACTAATGAATTAATATGGAATCGTTAAAGTCCAAGCATTCTCACAGCATTATATTTAAGGGTATTTGGTATGCTAAATTTAGAAGGGAACCATTAAAGTGCCCTTATTCTCACACCATTATATGTAAGGGAATTTAGGGTCTCGAAATATGTGAGCTATGAACTACATTAAACTGTCCTGATTCTACATTACTATGTAAGGCAATTTATAATGGAATCAGTCGTGTTCGACAACCATTATAAATTAGATACATGACAAATAACTAGACTATATAAAATTCTCTACCATTAAATCTCATTGTATCCGCTCATTATTTAAACTGTAAAAAAAATAGCTTTAATAAGTTAATTACGATTAATTCACTTATTGGAGTGCTATTATTCTTATGGCTAATTTAAAATAATATCACATGTTTTTAGGTACAGCTTTGAAGCTAAATCTTTTAGAAACCGGGATAAGATTATTTATTAAAATATACCACAGTCAAATCATCTTTGAATTCAGACAAACTTTATTGCTATTCTAAACATAAATCTAATCTAACACATATATGCATAAGACAGATTGGTGAGAAGAGTGACAGAATGTTAAATAATGATCAATACAGTGAAAATTAACTTTATGGTTTCTGTTGACAATGCCTTAAGAACCATTTAACCTTATTTGAGTCTATATCAATTTGCTATCGGATTACCCAAATTATTTAACTAATACACCAGCACTTTGAGCACAATATTGGATATGTACTTGCATGTTGTGATGACTCCTTGCGTTCTTTGTGTTGCTTGGTTCTTGGCTCTTGGTCGAACGTTCATTCTGTTGATGTTTTAGACCTCTGTAAGATCGGATAGTTATTGTCTGTATGAATGATGAGGTTGGATTTGAAGCGAGGCCTGCTCATGGAGGCTCCAGACTCCCATTGGATGTATGAACTGTAGAGGGTGAGAGGCTTCCTCGGGACTTCGAGTCCCGAGCTTCCTTGGACCTCACATGGCATGGATCTGGTTCCGACGAGATCCAGAGGAGACCACGAGGGAAGAGTCAGAGAGAAGTCCGAGCAGTCAGAAGGGAAGAGACAAGAGAAGATGAGAAAAGAAACATGTTCTTCCTGTTTGGAAACATTTGAAGTGAAATTGGCCGCATCCCCAAAGGTGTCTTGCACCAATCAGAAGTGACTTTTCAGAGTCACATGGTCGACTGGGCTGTCCTTTCTGTTGACAGTTGATTTTATGGTCTTACAACTCTCCCGCTCAAAAAAAGTGCATATTTAATAATTAACTTTTATATCTTCAGAATGGTACAAGAGACATGATATTAGTTGTCATAAGCTTCCTCCATGTAACCATGCGAGAGTTTGCATACCAAATTTTACATTCTTTCATGAATATTATAAGTGTAAGTAACCAAACATGAAAATTCCTGGTTACAAATCATACTGGTTAATTCCTTGGTTATACAACATGGATAAAACCTTACACACATTTTAAAGAGGTACAAAAGGCTATAATCATTAATTTGTCAATTATACAAGTTACCACAGTTCAAAGCAATTGTCAGAATTATCTAGCAAGGCTAGATATTATGTGGGTCCATGCGGTCTTGTATATTTTATAGGATTGATTCAGCAAACTACTGTGACTTTGTGTGAAATGTTTCTGGATTAAGTAATATCCTTTTTAAAATGCTGTTTACTGAACAATGAACACAATGTCATGTTATATGATGAGTCTAAGTGTAGCAAATTGGTTTATAACAGCGGACAGAATCTTGTATGTCCCGAGTCTCTCGGGAATTCCAAGAGTGTGGGTGTTCTGTCTTTTATTGCTTGGACCTTTGAACTTAGGGCCTCTTTGCAGAGAAGTTTTCAAGTCATATGGGATCTAGACAAGTCTCTTTGTTATTTTTATTGGCCAGATGTGAGACTCGTTGGCACCAAAGTCTTTCAATTTATGACTTTGTGGAATTCCAGGATTAAGATTGGGCTTTTCCTAGATTAAAATGATATGGCTGCAATTCTTCTGCATGTATAATATTACAATGATAGGAGGCCGTTTCCTCACTCTGACGGTGGGCGGTACAGCTGCTGATTCTCTGCGGGCTGGAGGAGAAATCAGCGACAGAGTAATCTCAACTTGTCCTACGAGATAGAGATTGTATGGCCACAGTTTCAAGTTGTACGTTACTTCCTTGTACACCTGAGAGCAGCGATGAGCTGCATCTACACACAGCAAGCAAAGTTGCTGTATGCAATGCCCAGAAGGATTTCAGAGCTATTTCTACACCCGATGATATCATGGCTGAGGGACGTTCTGTTGAGCGCCTCATCCAATAGGAGTTGAGAGTAAGATCCGTTGGAATTTCACACATAGGTGTAAAGTGAGCAAGGCTTCTTGGGATTTGTAGTCTGTTTTGTACTCCCTTTGTTTGATTTTGGAATGGTTTTTATCAGTATGATTTATGACTGTGTGTTTGTAGGCCTCAGTCAGGCTTTATGACTGTGTTAGGCCTGCCTTTGTCTTCTATCTGAATACACAGGCCCAACAATAATTATTAGAATCAATAGAACATTGATTAGAATCAATATTAGCTTATTAATCCTTCAAAACAACAATCATCAAAGATAACTGTCAATTATCAAATTCAATAGAATATTAATAAGAATTAATATTGCTGGGGCACCACATTGGAATCAGGGACTTATAAACAGATGGTATAGCAGTCTCAATATAGGATTGTTCTCTTAGGAAAGGCAACATCCAGAGAACATCGACGTTCAAAAAGGGAACAATGAAGGCTTGAATCCGAGCACTGACATCCCCTGCCAGCCCTTGGCACAGGTACATGCAGAACAATACCAAAACACTTAAAGTATGACAAAGTTTAATGATGCAGTAATATCAATTAATAATCAATACAATGCAGTCGATAAATGTTGCATAACTGCTTTTGATATGAACTCAAGTGAAATGCTTGATTAAAAAGACAATTGAAAATGCTTTCAATGCCGTAAAGTTCATAGAGCTTTCAGAATATCTCAATTGACCTTGAATGTGGAAAACAAATTCAAATCAACATGCATCTGATAGGGACCCTCTTTCCCAGGAAAGCCCTCAGTACAAAGTGAAAAATAGAACCACAAAACAAACAGTTCAGATTCATTTCTCTTGAGAAGTAAAACGTTTGGAATCACAGTCAATTTAGTCCAGCCTTGTAAAAAGCCCAGTCCCCATCTGCTCCCTTGTATCCCGCTAACAAGGCCTGTGCCAGCACAAAAACAGCTTTGTCATTCAGGGAAATGAAAAGATACATCCACTGTAGGTGAAACAACCCAACCATACAGAGACAGACAGCAGGTCAGAGCTGAGAAACAACATTCATTTCTTACCCTTGTTAATGAAAAAAATGTTCCCCCTTTCTTTCTTGTTTTAAATTTCTCAATCCATCGTTCATCTGTAATTGGTTTATCTTATCATAATATTATTCTCCTACTTGGGATATAATTTTCAAAAGTTGTCAGAAAACTAAATAAAATGAAAGCAAGAGAGAGAGAGGGCAGAAAAGCATAACAATAAATAAATAAATAAAGTGTGTTGCTGGTCTCATTACCAGACACCATGACATCATGAAACAAAAAACCAATTAAGTTTTATATTATGACGTGTTGCCATTTTTGATTTGGGCCTTGTATACATGAGTTGATCAATGATTTGATTTAAGAGTGAATACCGACTTCAATATCGTTATGTTCATCATACAAAGTGTTCAGATGCCTTCAGAAGACTTGGAATATGATGCATGTGCCACATGGACTTCCTTTTTTCGATTTTAGGGTGCTTTTATAAGCTTTAAAGTGTGCCACTGTCAACTATTCTTGAATGGAAATCAGAGATAAAAACACCATTTAAAATATACTGTATATTTTGTGTTTCACATAATAAAGAAGATAAATGAGTTTGGAACATCATGAGGGTGAGTTAATACAAGTTTTCATTCTTTGGTAAACTGTTCTTTTAAATGCAGCGCAAGGCAAGACAATGCATTTTCATGTTTTTATTAACATATTCACAAAAACACAGCCCAAATCAGTTTTGCTTGGTAGCTGCCTGTGTTCATACAACAAATATTATTAAATCCTTAATAACAGTGAGAAACTTATGAGTAATTTTCTATATTAATCTTGTGTTCTACATCTGATCATGTGTGTCGCAAAAATGCAAGCAGTTCGGAAAAGTTATACACACAACTTGCTAACTGAATCACAGTCATGATATAAGACATTAGGAAGTATAGGCAAGCTAATGGCTACCTAGCCTTGTTGTTATGCAAACCAGTAATGGGGCTAGGTAGCTGCTAGCTAGTTAGTTATCCACCTTTTAAGCTACAGCAATTCTGTCATTTTTGGGTTACTAAGCTGACATGCCAAAAACAGGAGGAAGAAAATTGTCAGAAACTTAAAATTTAATGACTATGAGGAGAAACAAACATCCACCTGAAGATGATAAAATTGTGGAGAAAAGAGGTCACACACCATATATACTGTAGGATTAAATCTTAAATTGATAATACTTCTTAAACTTTAAATTAAAAGGTAGTTTACCCGTGTAGTTTACTTGTAAACAAAGAACTCTTACAAAAATGGAAAGTTCTGGCAAATTTGCTGCAAATTCGCCAGTCATTATTTTCACATGGAAATGAGCTTTGCGTCAAACTCTTCATTGTCGCCAAAGATTTGCTGCAGGTTCACCACTACCAGTGAAGAGCTTCTGGGAAACATTTGTGGCTAATCACAAGTTAATTTGCATTTTAAATGAATAAGTGAAAAACTTGCTGCAAATTTGCAGCAGGTTTGCAGCAAGTTTGTTAGAACTCTAGATTTTTTGTAAAGAAGTTATTTTTACATTAATTCTTGAGGTCTGACAAACATGTGGAATGCATTTCCCTTCCCATTAATGGTATGAAATGTATATTGTTATAAATCGATATCAATAATGAATGATATGAAAAATATGTTGTGATAATACGTTTGGCCATATCGCCTAGCCCTAGGGGGTAACTGCATCTCAGACTGTACCCACTTAGCCCACACTTTATGGGTTTAGTAATATTTTTTCAAATAATGTTTTGTTTCACTCTGTGGTATTTCATACTTTTTGATCTTAAACATAAATACATTGAACTATGCAAATATTCCTCTTTGCTTTTGTTAAATGTCTGAGTTGAGACATTCTTCTCCATCATTTACTGATAAACAGGAGCCAGAGGACTGTTACATTCTAGAGGACTGTATGTTAAAAATAAATAAATAAATGCATTTACATATTTATTTAATTAAGCCCTAAGATTAATAGCCATAGCATCTATACAGATATGTCTGCTAGACAGGTGCCGTTGGCCAGTGCGCACGAGGATGCCACACCTCTCGTGGAGTGTGCTCAAAACTGCAAGGGGGCAGGCACTGACTGGACCTGGTAGGCCAACACTATGGCGTCCACGATCCAGTGGGCAAGCCACTGTTCCCATTCCGCTGTCCACCAAAGCAGACAAAGAGCTGCTCAGAGCGTCTAAAGCTCTGCGTGCAATCAAATAGATGCACAAAGAACACACTAGACACAGCAATGATAAGACTGGGTCTGCCTCCTCCGGGGGCAGCACTTGTGGGCTCACCACTTGATCCCTGAAGGGGGTCATGGGAACCTTGGGCAGATAGCCCAGTCGGGGTCTCAGGATCACGTAAGAGTCTTCCAGACCAAACTCTAGGCACTCTTCGCTGACAGAGAACGTTTGCAGGTCCCGACTCTCTTGATGGAATTGCGCGCATTCAAGTGGGCAGACGTCAGAGAGACTGCCTTTAACTCAATTGACTTGAGGGGTATTAAGGGGGCTCTCCGTAGGTCTGAGTAGAGTATGAGGGAAAGAGGCATGGTCTAGGAGGGTTCAGCTTCCTGGCGCCTTTCAGGAACCTAATGATCAGGTCTCGCTTACCGAGGGACTTACCTTGAACCTACGTCATGGTGTGCTGCTATAGTAGCTACAAAAACCTTGAGAGTGGAGGGGGACAGCTGCCTATTCTCTTGCAGGAAGGAAAGCACTGACCACTCACTCCGGGAAGAACACCACTTAGCGAAGGTATGCCACTTCAGGGAGTAACAAGTTGCCTTGTATTAGAGGGTAGTAGGGGCTCTGGCCTGAGTGATCGTGTTAACCACAGTGGGTGGTAGACCAATTAGGTCCACCGCGTCCTGTCCAGGGACCAGACATGGAGATTCCAGAGGTCTGGGAGTGGGTGCCAGAGGGTTCCCCATCCCTGAGAAAGAAGGTCCTTCCTCAGGGGAATTCACCAGGGAGGAGCTGTGAGGTCCAGGAACCAGGTCTGAGTGGGTCTGAGTGCCCTGGATGTGAGTGGCGTGCAGCAACCTGAGCCGTTGCTGACTCCAGAGGAGGAGAGGACAGGCAAGTTGTGAAATGATACAGGAGCGTGAACCACCTTGGCAGATTATGTAGGCCACCGTCAATGTGTTGTCAGTCCGGATCAACACATGCTTGCCCTGAATCAACGGCCATAGCCTCCACAGGGCGAGCAGTACCGCCAGCAACTCATGGCAGTTGATGTGCCAATGCAGGTGAGGTCCAGTCCAGCAGCCAGCATCTGCGTACCGGTTGCACACGGTGCCCCAACTGGTCTTGGAAGTGTCCGTCATAACGACAACGTGCCTGAACACTTGAAAATAAAAAAATAAAAATAAACTCTTTCAAAGCACTGTCGAAGCACTGAGGGGTGTAGTATGCAGCGGAGTGGAGAGTGGAGAGAGATTGCTGGAAAGTGCCGTAGATCCAACACCAAGGCTCAGAGAGGGAAGGTGAATGAATGAGCAGACGACTTCAGCTTGCTGTAGTGCGACCGCTCAGCTCCGAAGAAAGAATCTGAATGAACTTGCCTGTTGGCCTCCCTTTTATACCCATATTTCTGTGACAGTGTCATCCAAATTCAACTCGCCAATTCTCATTGGCCTGTTCTCAAAGATCTGAAGGTGTTTCGTGCTCTCAAGATCGACCCCTAGTATCACTTCATCAACACAACGTTGAGTGTTGTTTCCCCTCTTTGTAAGAAACACTTCACTTAACTGAACCATAATGTCCTCTTGATAACAATAGTTGTTGTGACAACCTAGGCAACGGTAAAGAAACAATTGTTTCATGTATTATTCTTTTATCTCGTGCCATGAATACATACATTGTTAGCAAAGTATTGACATTTGAACATATTCAACAAATATTAATTTACTGCTACTTTACTTAATTGAAAACGTTAGACTGACTGGGTATGCATGCATAAATACTTAACTGAACTTGAGAGTCCATCTGTGGCCACCAGTAGAGATCCCACGGCTGCTATTTTGTGCGGATGACCCGTGGTGAGCCTCGTGTGCTAGGGAAATCAAAGTGTGTCATAGGGCAACAGGAACTAACAACCTTGTTCCTCTGAAAATGAAAGCATCTTTCACTGAGAGTTCATCTCTCACTCTGAAGTATCGAATCAAGTCCTGACTCACCATTTTGATGGAAAATGGCAAGCCATGTGTAATTTGTCTTTTCCAGCTCCGTGTAAGCAGCACAGGAATTCTCAAAATAAGTCACTGAAAGAGAGCTCAATGTCGAAGAAATGAGTGCCACTATTTCAGGCTCTATATCAGTAGAAGGGTCAGCAGGTGCAGGTAAGGGAAGATGAGACAAGCAGTCTGCTGTGTGATTTTGGGAATTAGGGCGGTAGACAAAATCATAATCAAAGCAAAGCAGATGACTGACCAACGGGCAATCCGCATTCCGGCTCTCCCCATCCCTTTTGTAGTCAGTAGGGTGATGAGTGCCTGATGGTCTGTGCGCTGTGTAAAATGGGTCGCCCCACACATATGTCCGCTACTTTTCAGTAGCCCACACACCTACCAGTGCCTCTTTCTCAACGATAGAATATTTTTGTTCAGCAGGAGCGAGTGTGCGGGAAGCAAAGGCGACTGGTTTTTCAGTTCCATCAGATTGCCTTTGGGCAAACACTGCGCCCCCACCATAGTCACTTGCATCTGTAGAAATCACAGAACGAAGTGTGGGGTCATGAATGACAAGGGCAGGACTGAAAAGAAGCATTTGTTTAATGGGGGACACCCGGGCAGAAGCATCCACACATTCAATGACACCTGCTTTTAGTAGGCGGTCCAATTCGGCTGAGACAGGCTTTACTGTGGGGTCAAACCTTGTGTTTACATTGTGAACAAAGTTTTTTACACATCCTATGTCAGTAGCTGCCAGGGGTTTGGTATTGGTGGCCTTCAAATTAGTGGAGCTAACATCTGCACCTCTGTGAAGTTGCAAGGCAGAAATAAAGTCCATGCCCAGCAAAGCAGTCCCTTTATCCACAACGAAAAATGTGGCAGCAAATGACGCAGTTTGCACACATGCTTGTGTTTGCAGGTATCCGAGCACAGGTATGCATTCCTGAGTTTAAGTCACAAGTCGGATGGAAGGTGTAGACAATGGTGTGGCATTAAAATGATGTTTGTATATTTGAAGTGGCAGTATAGACACAGAAGAGCCCATATCTACAATGAATTGTATTGTGGTGCCATGTGAGGTAGGGGTATTGACAGCAAATTTTGAAATACAGTTTCTTTGGTACTTCGGCAGAATTCTCTAAATACAGCACTGACTTCATGCACTTGCACTTTCATGTTGGCCGTTATTTTCTTTACGTGCTCAGCCATTGCAATTGTGTTGCAAGACCAGGCTTGAATAACAGTCTCTCTCTAATGTCATCACTTTGCAAATGTTCCAGCAACTGAACGTGAATCATATCATCTGCTTTACCACTAAAGTCACATTTAGTGGTGACATACTGCTGTATGTTTTCATGTGAAGTTTGTGCTCTTTTACTGAATGTATGCCGCACCACAACCACATTAACTTTGGGAACAATCTGTTTTTTCAATGCAGCGATGGCATTATCATAGGTCTCACCGGTATCTGGCAGTGTATAAAAGATCCATTGACTCTCAGCACCTAAAAAATGAAGTAATGTAGCCCTCCTCCGGGCATAAGGCCATGCACAGCCCCTTGTGTTGATCACCATCAAATAGTTATCGAAAATGCGAAACCACATGTCGAATGGCATGGTTGTCTCTCCCGGGCAGGACAGGAACTTTGGCAGTGCAGAGACATTCACAGACATTGTCGATCAATCAGTAATATCCAGTACTCAAACTTAGTATCCTTGTTGCCAATTTGTTATGTTAAGGATTGTAGGCACAACACCGTTATTCCAAGAACTCAGCTTTATTCGGAAAATTTACTTCACATGTTAACACTAAGCACATTCTTCCTCACTTCCAATGTTTACGCCAACCTCCACACACTCCTATTCAGTGTCTCTAGTGGCAGCATTGTGTATTACATCATAAGACATTACACATTGTCATCAACACAATTTCAACTGTCAAGTTAATTTGTAAAATAATAATGTAAAATCATATATCATGTGCTTATGAACAGCCAAAAAAATGTCGCATATAATTTTGGCCTTTATTGTGTCTCTTTGTCTTTTATGTTTACCTGAGAGAACGTGGACAGAGAGCATGTGTACGTTGTGTAGAAAAGATCTGTCTCTTCTCAGAAAACTAGAGCCTTTCCTCAGACCACAGGCTAATAGTTTGACAGGTGATGTGCAAGGTAGCAAGTCCATTAGCATGTGATTAGTGGCTTGCTGTGTTTGTGTGTGTGGGAAGGGGGGAGGGGATGGTGGTGGTTTATGAGGACATTTGTAGTATCCTCATAATTCAAATCACTTAAAAATAAATACATTTTTGTAAATGTAAAAATGCAGAAAGTTTTTTGTGAGGTTTAGGTTCAGAGGTCAGGTTAGGGGATATAATCTAGATAGTTTGTACAAAAATCATTATATATATGGAGAGTCCTCATAGTGTGTGTGTGTGTGTGTGTGTGTGTGTGTGTGTGTGTGTGTGTTTACGAGGACAATTTATTAGGTTACAAACTGGTAATTACAAGGTTATTATGCTATAAATGTGGTTTATGAGGACATTTCCCCATAATTTAAATAGCTTAAAAAACATATTAAACAATGTTTTATTGGAAATGTAAAAATTCAGAAAGTTTTGTGTAAGGGTTAGGTTTAGGGGTTGTGTTAGGTTTAGGGGATATAATCTATAGTTTGTACATTATAAAAATCATTATGTCTATGGAAAGTCCTCATAATGATAGGTAGACCAACATATGTGTTTGTGAGTGTTAGTGTGAGTGTGTGTGTGTGTGTGTGGATGTAAGAATTTGTAAGTGTCCGGTCACAACTGTGTGTGCGTGTGTGTGTGTGTATGCGCAGATAGTACCTCAAGGGACTTAGCGGGGCAGCTGACTGGTCTCTTGAGGGAGATTTCACTTTCCATTTCATTGCTCTTTCCTGCCACAAAAGGGCTTCACAAAAATGCCACTCTCCTCGTTTGCCCCATCATGGACAAACGCAGGAGGCAGTGTGTATGTATGTGAGTGTGAATGTTGTTTAAAGGCACATGTTATATAGGCCCTAAACTGAGCACATTAACAATGAGCACACATTGAATGTACATTTTATGTTAAGCGACATTCATTATAGAAATCCTAGATGATGGGAATCAAACTATTTTTTTTTTTAAATGTTCACCCCTGTACCTATGTTGACATGGTTCTGATGTGCAGTTGTATTGTCTGTTAAATGTCCCGTCTCTGCCAACTCTCAAGCCTCACTGCCAGGTCAGTCCTCCCTCCACCTGCCTGCCACTTTGCACGTGTACACACACACAAACACACACACACACACAAACACACACACACAAACACACACAAAACAGAACATCTCCATACAGGGTGACCAGACATCCCAGTACAATCAGGACAGTAGACAAGCCATCTGGCAAGCCATGTCTCGCATCAAGACTGTCAGGATGCCACTTGTCCCAATAGTTAATCATATTAATAGAACATTAAGCAGTACACATTGTTAGACCAAACAATTCGAAAGGTGAAATTAAAAGAATGCATTGCAGGCAGAAAGGCTGGCTAACTGTAATAATGCAGAAAGTGGGACCACGACAGTTTGAAATGTGGACTCTTCAGACCAAAAAACACGGTTCCGCTGTTCTACTTTCCATCTAAGATGAGACTGAGCCCAGAGAAGTCAGCAGCGGTTCTGGACAGTGTTGATTTAGGGCTTCTACTTTGCATTGGAGTGGCAAGTGGTGTTGACTAACAAAGGTTTACTAAAATTATCCCAAGCCCATGTTTATGATATCCATTACAGATCAATTATATTTTTTAAGACAGTGACATCTGAGTTGTGTCCACTGAGTTCCTGAGTCATGTATAGGACAACTCTCATTCCTTGATTTTTCTCAGGGGCTCCTCCATCAGGTTTCCCTGTGTGGACTTGTAAGTTCCAAGCATATGAGGAAGTGGTATCACAGGCAGCCCAGATCTTTATACCATATTTAGCAGGTTTAGATGGTATATACTGCCTACAGGGGCAGAGGCCCATAAATAGCATCAGCTACTCATCAATGATGACATTAGGCCTAGGGTTGTAAAACAGGGGGAGACGGTGCACCCACTTGTCCCACACTGTCCTGATGGCAGCAAGCTTGTCTCTCTGCCGTCAAGCTGGTCTGTCATCTTGGTTATCGAAGCGGATCATTCTGGAAATTATGTGACAGTTTTCCAGAGACATTGTTGCACAGAAATGTTGCCTGCCATTTTCTGCACAAGGTTGCAACATTGTTGCAAAATTCAAGCACCAGCACCGTCTTCTCTCACATTCCCGCACATTTTACCCTCTGTCTGGATGCAACCAGGGTATTCTGTGGATTCCCCTTTGGACCAGAAAACTACAGTACCCAAAAAGCTAAAAACTATAACCCCAAAGTAGGCATGTACATGGGTTTGGTCCATCTCCTTTCCCCTCTCTCCAAAAACATGCATTCCTTATAAATTAGAGCAATCCAGAATCATTTTCTGGATGGAATCTGGGATAAAAAGCCCAAAAGACGACTTGATGTCCTGCAAATGAGTAACTGCCATCTGTGTTGGCCCTTGTTGCATCCAGACAGAGGGTAAAATGTGCAGGAATGTGAGAGCAGACGGTGCTGGTGCTTGAATTTTGCAACAATGTTGCAACCTTGTGCAGGAACTGCATGGGCAAAAACACAAAAAACTCTCTCTCTCTCTCTCACTCACACACACACACACACACACACACACTCACACATACTAACAGCAGGCCCAGACAGGAGGAGGACAGAGTGAAGTTACACAGGACCTACACTTTCCACACGTTTATTAGCCCCGAACATCCGGTATGTAATATAAATGTGTAGGGGGGTGTACAGTGTGTGGTCATTGAAAATGTGTTCTGGTATATGTTCTTCACAGAAAATTAGCAAAGTCCAATGAGTGGGAGCTTAAAAAAAATAATTAATCATATAATTTTTATTTTATAAATAAATGAAAACGGGTCCCACAGACCCGAACACCATACAAGGGTTAACTATATTGTGCAATGTAGAGGGTGATTATAAATCACATTATACCATCAGTGTACTATATACCTACCTCTATTTTCTATTTTCCAAAAATAATGTTACTTATAAAATAAATGTATTACATTGTTGCATTATTGATAATGAAAGTAATTCATTTTTATAT
This sequence comes from Moxostoma hubbsi, assembly GCA_032164185.1. Lineage (NCBI taxonomy): Eukaryota > Metazoa > Chordata > Actinopteri > Cypriniformes > Catostomidae > Moxostoma > Moxostoma hubbsi. The sequence continues at coordinate 13,885,250 of JAVLUX010000003.1, read as the reverse complement.
CATTACTGTGCAGGAAAAGATGTACATTAGTCACTTTTGTGTTATTTTTTGCATTTAAAGGTTATTTCTAGACTATATAGAGAACATACATTTGAAAAACAAAGCCAATTTTTTTATATTTAGTATGCTGTTTTTAATGTCCGAAAAAGGGGACATGTCTGGGAAAAAGAGGATGTATAGTCATCATACTTAAAGTTAACATGGAATCAATATTTTGAACAGGATTTCACATTCACTTTAACAGATACCTGTGCAAAGGCAACCCAAAGACTTGACATTGATCCCAACCAGCTTCCTCTAATAGTGATATCACATAAGAGGACATAGCCACACTCTTATATGTGATTTGTTGTCTGTCATCCGTTCAGGCACATATCCCACTCTTGACAAGATACAACCAATTACATCAACTCCACAGCCTTGAGTGACGAGGCTTTGGTGAAGGAGATGTGACAGCATTGGCAGAAAGCTCTTAGTGACAATGCAACAAAATGAGAAATATTGAAGCCTCATAGCAACCTCTGTGACTGACAGCTACCACACCACCACCCCACCAACCCCATCCTCCACCTTTGGCACACTGCTAGCTAAGTTGATACTTTTGACCTTTTCTTCTTGCCTTTGACCAACCACCCCTTCTAAATGTTTCTCGCTGGTTCAAGAGTAGGGTCGCCACCATGGCACTCGGCCTCTTTCGCCTACTACACAGTAAATAGCAGCATTAATTATGCCTATTTTTCTCCCAAGGACTAAGCTTGTTGACCGCAGGGGACATGTTTTCCACGATTACTGCCTATATCGACTCTGGCAGAGATGTGTTGGCTAGAGAACGGTGTGCAATGGGCGGTGGGTTTATGCAAGTCAAGAGCTGTTGTAGTAGCTCTCCAAAATAAAAGGGGAGACAGGATTATCTTCAGTACATTTATGCATAATTAGTTTTTTCGATCACCACAAATAAAAATATTCATTTGATTGGAAGAAGCAAATTTGTTATAGCCACATTAATGGTCTATTTTGGAGTAATCATTTACTTTTACTTATTATTAAAAGGGTTGAACATATTAATTAGAAGTTTCTAATTGAGTGCATAATCCACTTTTTATGCAAACAGACATAAATCACCAGCATACAGGGTGTAACACAAACAGTTTCACAAGACATATCAATTAAATTGTTCTCAGGTAATTGTGCTCTTTCCAATCCAAAAATCAAGGTTTGGCCTACTAACTGGGCCTGTTAGCCCCAACTGTTAGATGCTGTAACTACACCATTTTGGGGGCAAAAGCATGTTTCTCCATTGACAACCTTTTATAAGTAGCTGTGTTTTCTGACAGAATTGCAAAGTTTTTTTAGCAACTTAAAATATGCATTATTATTAATAATTTTTTATTATATGGTAGTATAATGCCTATTGAGTATCTGCCTGTCATTTTTCTGCAGTTCCAAAGTGGTAAATTACATGGCATTTTTGGCTCAGGGGATTGGCTCAAAAAATTCTGTGCTCTTGAGTGAAGTTGGCAGAATTTAAATCACATATTTCCGGGAGGTCATGCCAGCCGAGCAACTGCCATTGAAAGTTATGTGAATGCTAATGGATAGCTTTCATTCATGTACTCTATTATAGAGCTTCTTGGTCCAGTCAACACACATGTTCAGTACCATGGTAATATTCTAACAAAACATTACTGAATGATAAAATTGTAGCATCAAAGAACACAATGTTTTTCTGCTTTATAAGAGATAGATAGAGGAAGAGAGGGAAATTTGGCACTCTATTAAGAGCCTGGCCCAGATGCTTGAGAGAACTGACAGCTGCATGTGAGGACGATCTATTTAACTAATAGACTGATATTTAAATGCATCTGTTCTAGAGCAGGAGCTGATCGCGAGCCAAGCCATAGCACGTTGTTGCAGGGAAGAATGCTGACATTTTCACACCAGCAGAAATAGACAATGTAAAAATAGGTGATGGGCTTTCATTAAATTACATTACCATAAAAGTGCAGTAACACTTACTGGTGACATTTCCACAACTGGAGAAAATGTTTTTCATGATAGCCTTTCTTTCTGTCCTCTCTCTCTCTCTCTCTCTCTCTCTCTCTCTCTCTCTCTCTCTCTCTCTCTCTCTCTCTCGCATTTTTTTATATATTTATAAAAAAAAGTACAAAAGTTGAGCTCATTATGCAAAAAAGGATAATTACATTTATTTTTAAATGTCATTATCTTCTCACAATGTTTCACATATGTGCATTTAATTTGTAGGTGGTCCTCAAGTCATTTTATTGATTGATTCAGTTGCCCTCACCAGGTGACAGTCCTCTACTTAACCTGTGTTTAGCTTTAAACAGTGGATTTTCATACATTTTTTTTCATTAGAAACCAACAAAATACCATTTATGAGTTTGCATGTCCACCTAGCCCCTAAATTGGAAATTGTTTAGGATTAACAAATTTGTTTTGCTGTCCAAAAGGAAGGGCTCAAGCATAAGGGGCTTGAGCATGCGGCTTGGCTCAAGCTCTCCTTCAGGACTACTTAACTAAAGTTAAGGTTAATAATCCAGGAGGAGAAGGGGTGGTGGAGGGATGTCAGAAGAATCATTACAGGAGTGAGGTAAGCGGCTGCTTATAAGTGCTGGCATTATGATTGACAGGACTAGCATGACAAGCTCCTCCCGAATCTTTGTTTTGAACTCCATTGATAGAGCCAGTACACACAACGTGTGTTCAAAATAGCTAAGGAAAGCATTATGTTAAGCCTACAATAATGATATATTCAGCGCTGTCTACATAGAGATCTTTATATGCTATTTTTCTCCTTCCTTCAAACATAATATTCTTTTAAAATCATGCTCTACACAGGCATGAGTCAGATGCACTACCTTCAGTGTGGCCATTTTAAGCTGCATTTGCTGTTCTCATTGGTGAGAAACAGAAGGAGAAATAGGAGGGGACCACGCTCATATGCCAATACAACTAATCAACATTGCTTGGTATGCATGGAGAGTTTGAGCCATCGTGTAATAAATTGGCATGTGGCTGGCAGCCAGGGCTGAAGTGCATTAGTCAAACGGCCTGCATGTAATAAAATGTAGGGGTGGGGGTTTGGTGGGGGACAAGGCTCTTGCTAGATTGAGATCTTAAAAAGGCTACCCGCTGAACAATATATTGTGGACGACGAAATCCTAGCTCAATCCAGTCGGCAAGATCCTATCAGCATGCCGGCTTAGGCAAGGCTAAATTAGATGACATTCACTTTGACAAATAATTTTTCCCACTCCTGTGCATATAAAAGGCGACTGGGTTCTCACAACTTTAAATTGGACTCAGATGAGAAGGGAGACATAGGTGAGTTAAAGCCCTTCACATAATATAAAAGTACATGTGGAGAATGAATTTTGTATAATGGGAAATCATGAAGGTTGCCTCCTTATTTGGACATGTGCAGTGGATAAGCATTGAGATTGAGATGAGATTAACAACTGAACTGATCAGATAATTTAAAAGCAAGCAACAAAATGGAGAGAGGATTTGGCACCCAATATGGGGAATGTCTTTTGAAGGGTTCAATAGCTTGATTTGCACTATTGACTGATCAGAACCCACACATACACACACACACACACACACACACACACACACACACACACACACACACACACACACACAAAACATGATGTCCCTCAAAAGTCAAATGTGCTGATAATGTTAAACTGTCTGGGTGTTTTGAAGAGCAACTTTTATTAATGGCAGACTTATAATACAATAAACAGTATAATGCAATGTATTTGAGAAATATTTGGCAAATGTGTTATTCATCACCATCTGTGAATCCATACTTGTAGAAAGCACATACTACTTGTGACCTGCTAATTTTTATAACATTTTCCCAAAAAACACATACGTTTCATGCACTTAAGGTAAAAGGTGAGCATTTAAATGATTAGATCAGCCAACAAGGGGCCACGACATGAGGAATCAAATTGTCCTAAATCTTTTGACATAAGGGGTCATTGCACACTGTAAAAACAGTTTCAGAACTCAAAACGTCCTCCTCACTGCAAAAAGAGCATTTGTTGAAACCAAACTTACAAAATGACTTGATCTCTACTTCCTCCACAGTGTGATGTCACACTGTGGTAGACATTTGCATCAACATCAACACCTACATTACCATATCACTTATCTAGCCCACCCAGTAATGGTGAGCAGACAGATGGCAAGGGCAGAGAGCCAGTCAACAGTGAATGTTTACTGTAAAGTCTTAACCTTGTGCAACCCCGCGTCCACATGGACATTGTATTATGGCTTTGCCATACGCAACACATAAATTAATGAAAAAATTAACACAACAGCTTGCCGTCGATTTCCTTGAAGTGCTCCTACAGATGCAGTGCCAACAAAAGTGCCTCTGGTAAGAAATATTTGTAATTTTTTTTCTTTGAATTATGCTTGTTTCTAAAGAGTAGCATCTCGCGTTTAATTTGAAATACCTCTTTAAAAAATCTGTTCATTTTTCGCACGTCAGCACGCTGATAAACACGATGTCTACATAAATGGACACAGGCACAGCATTTCCTCAAAAGTAGAAAAAAAAATATTTTTAAATATAACTTTATTTTGAATAACTTTCAACTCTACCATGTCTGTGGGTCATTTAGCTTCATTTTAATGTACATTTTGTTATGTTAAATTTTGTTATCTCATTGCAATACAATTCTATTCATTAATTTTAGTAAATGCTTTCCTATATGTTTACTGTGCATTTTCATATTGAGAATTAATAGGTTCATCCTAAAGCTGAAAATGTTTGTTTTCAGAGGCTTTATATGGAGTTAAGATGAAAAAAAATTGCATTTGGAACTGTTCTGAGACCAGTGCAGCCAGACAGCACACTGGAAGTTAAACGGGACCTGTTATGCAACATTCACTTTTACATGGTGTTTATACATAAATGTGAGTCGGCAGTGTGTGTACACAACCACCCTACAATGTTAAAAGTTCCCCCACTCCTCTTTCTTATATTTCTATGAATGGTTTTCATTTCTGCTCTAACGTGACATCACGTTAGAGCAGGCCTCCCCCACGACTGGTGACGGACTCCAACCTATTATCATAGATCCTCCCCTGAGTGATCTACACACAGTCCGGCATTGTTTTCCATGCTAGAGCAGATACAGTTATAAGAATAATGTAAGCGTCATAAGTGTTCTGTTGTTGTCATCAGAGCCACTGAAGACGCAGTGGACAAGTTTCGTTTTTGAAGGAAATGTGCCCCAAAAATACACAAATGTGTGTATGTTTGTGCAAATCATTTAACTCTGGACTGCTTTGGGAAGGAGTTTCAATATAAAGCAGGATTTTCAAATTTTTTTATTCTCAAGCATGGATCAGTACCAACTGTTCGTGTTCCAGCTTTATATCCTGAAGATATAAGTATTGTACTTTATATTTTGTGAATGTTTGCAAATCACCTTTCCGAATGTGCTTGTTAGCTGATTCCATGGCTAATGCAGCTAAAATTAGCAATGTCTCTGATTGTATTCATGGAGACAAGATATATATATATATATATATATATATATATATATATATATATATATATATATATATATATATATATATATACATATATATATATATATATATATATATATATATATATATATATATATATGTGTGTGTGTGTGTGTGTGTGTGTGTGTGTGTGTGTGTGTGTGTGTGTATTTAAAGAGAAGAAATCATTTTTTGATTCCACCCAAAAAGAGGCTTTTATAACATGGTACACTCTAAAAAATGCTGGGTTAAAAACAACACAATTTGGCTTGTGTTTGACGCAGCATGCTGGGTTAATTTTTTAACCCAACTTGTGGTTAAAAATGACTAAACTGCTGGGTTAAAATTAACCCAATTGGGTTATTGTGAAATTTACACAGAAATCTTGGTCATTAAAACAACTTAAGAACAAACACATACAAAATTACTATATATTAACACAGGCTACAGTAATAATGAAATGGTAAACATTTATTGAAACACCCTGAAAAGTTTACAATATTTTGCATTACATTTTTCAATATTTCAGCACTACAAGCTGAGCAACAATCACAGGAAAACAGTAAAAATAATAAATTTTGAACTGAATGTTGTACAATTCATTACAGGTTTTTGCCTTTGACCCTGGCTCTGCACTGACACAACTCAATTAACATACAAAAAACTAAATTAAATGCTTAAGATTTAACACTGTTTTGATGTGTAGAATGCATTAAATGCAAACATCTACAGCAATATAAAATGTTAAGACAGATGTATGAGAAATATATGTGCGCAGAATCCGTATAGCGGGGGATTCATTTCCAGGAAGTCCATACACCACAATCTGTAAAATTTCCCACACTGGGGAACACGGTTTGGGAAAATTGATATCTAAGGTGTAGAATGCCTTAAAGCAAACATCTACTGCTGCCAGCATTGTGTTTTGCTCAAGTGCTTCTCCGTTTATAACAACAAAGGCTTGAAAGCACTGGTTGTTGTCTCCAAGCATCAGGACATATGGAAATTCTGTGGTGTTTTTTGCACATCGCAGGTACTCAGCCATATTGGTACCAATCTGGAAAGAAAAAATAAATAAAACAATATAATGTAACTCTGCATCAATTGAATTTTTGGTCACTATGCTTAAATCACTACAGTTTCATAGAAGTTCATGTGACTCACAATTACTTTGTTTGCTGCACAGCCAGTATACAATGCTGAAATCCAACATGGTGGCTACATCAATAAAATCCTCACTAGTTCTTATGTCATGACATTTGGTCTCAGGAGAGACAAGAACCTGTGTTTGAAGTTATTGGTATTTCCCCATATTTGATTAGGGCTTGAATTGTTAAATTCTTTTTTTTTTTTGTATTTATTTTCAATTGAGAGCAAATAAAGATTTAAAGGAATAGTCCACCCAAAAATGAAAATTCTGTCATCATTTAACTCACCCTCATGTTGTTTCAAACCTGCATGACTTTGGTCATCTTCAGAACATAAATGAAGATATTTGAGCTCAGCTGTTTTTGTCTATGTAATCAAAAGCAACCAAACCAAAACTTTCAAGCTCCAAAAATGACAAGTTCTCCATGTGGCTCAATTTGTATATCAGAAGTGTTCTGAAGCAATACAATCATTTCATATGATGAACTTAAATTTGAATAAGTCATTATTTACTCTCAAATCAAATCATGACACTCATTTTAAATTGCATATACAAAAACTACAACACTGCCATTAAATCAAACCTAATGTTATGACATCATTACATCACTGAGAATCAATGAGGTTTGATGCTAGCAGAGTTTTGTGATGTAATTTTGTATGCGCTATGTGTTTTCGCTGATCGGTGTAGTGATTTGATTTAAGCGTGTGTTCCATCAGGAGTCACCACAGCAGATGATCCGCATATTTTATTTGCCACGTTTTACACTGGATTCCATTCCTGATATATCCCTGCACATTTATCTGGACTTGAGTGATTTGAGCATGTAAAGTTATTAATTATCAATCTAATCATTATATAATAAATGACCCGAGCCGTATGGAGAACTTTTATGATGCCTTTATGTCCTTTATTATGCTTGAAAATACAAATCATCATTGTCTGTCATTATATGGACAAGAACAGCTGAGAACATTCTTCAAATGTCTTAATTTATGTTCCAAAGTTGAACAAAATTCTTACAGGTTTGGAACGACAAGAGGGAGAATAAAAACTGAATTTTAATTTCTTGCAGAACTGTTCCTTTAACCCATTTAAGCCCACCGGCAACTATATTTGTCGCAGTATATAGTTGTCATTTTCCTTTTGTAAGTATTTTTCTACATGCTATCCATGTTTTATATCTCAATGACTTGCAAGCAAACAACCAAATGAAGGATTTCAAGAAAAAAAAATGGTGTTCAATTCCTTCCTGTCACATAATGCTGTCAACTTCCTACCCCTACTTCCAGGAAGCATGGCAAAGTCAAACCCTCAAAATAAAAGGTCATTTTCATGTTACTAATAAGTTTTGTTGACGTATATAAATCTACATAATCATGAAGGTCTCTAGAATCACCCAAACAAAACAAATCTTACAAGAAATCTATAGTGCCTTGTATACTTAGTCAAAAGTCCAAGGCAAATGCCTTGTAAGTATATATATCATGGGGAAACGGTGTATACCGTGTTAATAGGTTAATAAATCAAGGTTATTGGTCTTTTTTTTGTGCTTTTTGCTTTTATAATATCCCACCTAAACATAATTTAAAGCATGGGATTAATTGTTGTAGTTTATCTTTTTCAACCTTTTATGATATTATGTCCTGTAAGGGGCAAAATATTGAGACCCCTTCATCCAGTTTGGATGTGTGTCATTCTAATCGGTCAAGGACCCTAATCATTTTTATGACTAGTAGCTTATGATGAAATTCAGACAAGTAAAGAGTTAACATTTACATTATTTTATGAAATCACCTACAGTATAAAGAGATACAATGCACATATGGGAGGTGTTGACCTGCACGACCAATGTGTAAACCGTTACCGGATTGGCATCTGATCAAAGAAGTCATTTTTCATTTTTATTTTTATTTATTTATAAAGGGACCATGCACAATTTTTAACATAAAATTGCCATTTCATGTATTGTACCGAATTTAGCCAAAGGCTATTTTTCATTCGTAGTCCCCATGAAGGTCAAAACAAACATGACATTACACAGACAATACCTATGTTCACATACAATAAAACATAGAAATACATACATACACACACACACATACCGTCAAGGCCATATAAAACTATAAATAAATTAATCAATCAATCAATCAATTCAACTTACAACAATCTCAATGGTTACATAATTGGTTCAATTTTAAAAAAGATTTTAACTTCATTTTAAAAAGACCATAAGATTTCAACCCTTTTATATCCTCAGGTAGGACATTCCACTGATTAGTGGCTTTCACTGCGAAAGAAGATAGTCCAAATGTGGAACGACGAAAAGGAACCAGACAATTACTCATAAGTGATAGTCTGGTAGATCTCACAGAGGTTTCACAGCAAAGATTAATAAAGTCACGTAATACCGAAGGAGCTAGACCGTTTAGGATTTTATAAACCATACACAAATTTGAATAAAGTCTAAAATTGTCAAAGTTTAAAAGGTTATATTTCTCTATGATCCTACAAGAATGAAAATGGTTAGGTTTTTTATCTATGATTTTTAATGTCTGTTTATATAGAGATTTTAAGGGTTTAATAACAGTTTCGCCAGCTTGACCCCAACATGTCAAACAATAAGACATGTGAGAAAAGATTGTAGCATGCATAAAAGCCTTAGCTACATCAAAAGAAAGACATTGTCTAATTTGTCTAAAGTTTGCCATATTATATTTAATATTCCTCACCATTTTCTTTACATGTTTTTTAAAACTGAGATTTGAGTCCAATATTATACCAAGGTAATTAAGCTCATTTACAATTTCTATCTTTTCACCATTAATAAATATATCCACATCAGGAGATTTAACGTTTTTCTTTGAGAAAAAAATTCCTTTTGTTTTACTGATGTTTAAGCTAAGACATGACTGTTCCAGCCACTGTGTAATCTTTACTATAGCAGCTTTTAACTTCTCAGCTGCTAATTCTACTGTTTTCGCATATGTAAAAATAACAGTATCATCAGCATACATTTGTACTTGTATCCCTTCACACTGTTGCGGAAGATCATTAATATACAAACTAAATAGTAAGGGACCTAGTACTGATCCTTGGGGTACACCCATTGGATAATGCAAATCACAGGACTTAACCCCTTTAATTTTTACACATTGTTCTCTATTTAGTAAGTATGAGGATACCCATGCCAAAGCTTCTGGTGAAAATTGAAAAGTAGACAATTTAGAAAGGAGAACTGTATGATTAACGGTATCAAATGCCTTACGTAGATCTAAAAATATAGCCCCAACAAATCCTCCTTTGTCAACTTTAGATTTTATTTGCTCTATTAAATGTAAAGTAGCTGTTTCAGTAGAATGATTTACTCTGAAACCAAACTGCATACAATGTAGGCCAGACACAATGGTATTAAGATGTGATGTCAGCTGTTCAAAAACGATCTTCTCTGCAATCTTTGAGAGTACTGGCAATATGCTTATGGGTCTGTAGTTACCAACTACATAATGGTCCCCAGATTTTAAAAAAGGAGTAACAATGGCTTTTTTCCACGCAGTAGGAAAAACACTACATTCAAATGACAAATTAATTAAATGAGTGATGACCGGGGTTAAACTATCTTTGTGAGTTTTAACAAACATAGTATCCAAATGATGAACATCTTTACATTTAGAATTTTTCAATGAGCTAATAACTTTATTAACTTGTATTTCATTAGTCTTAATTAAACTAAAACTTTTATGTGCATCCTCAATTGGACGAATATGTATTTCCCTTCTTGAAAATGTATCCCCTAATTCTTTAACAGAGTCAATAAAAAAATTATTAAAAATAGTAGCAATGGCACAATCGTCTTCAATTAGCTTTCCCTTAACTTTAAGTTTAACATCTCCTATAAAATGTGATTCCTTTCGTAAAAGAGTATTTATGTTTTTCCAAATTAGCTTACTATTAGTGGTGGTGGCTAGGCTACAGCTGGTCAATGCCTAGTGTTATTACAGGTACATGGAGGTGTAATGGGAAGTGGGAGGTGAGGCTGCGGGATGGCAGGTTGGAAGGATGGGGTCTAAATGTTAGGTGGCATGACACAAAAACAAATCATGTATGTATTCATTACTTCATTCATTCAAAACCCACCCATTGAAAATTAATTAATTCATTCATTCATTCATTCATACCGGTCATGTAAAGAGGGAGACAGAGATCTCCTCTCCTTCCAAAGGCTGGTTTCCCAGAGTCTTCTCCAGCACCATGGGATGAGGCCAAAAGGGCATGGAAGAAGGTCAGTGTTGGGCTCTGCAATATGTGAGGCTGCCATTTTTGACAACTTGAACCACTGGCCCCACAACACAGGAAGAAGGTACATGAGGTGTTGAAAATATGATGGACCCACTCCCTTTGCATGTGAGAAATGCGGTGTTGCTTTGTATGTTGAGTGCTTCAAGGTCTTTCATGTGAACCACTAAAACTCTACCCAGGAGGGAGAGGAACAGAGGTAGAAATAGGGATAGAAAGGGATAGCGGGGAGGACACGTATGACATAACTTGCCATTCAAAATGTCTTTTAAATTAAATTGCCTGTATGCACTGATGTTATTTTTTCTTCATTCTATTTATTTTCATTTAACTTTTTGATACACAATGCCCTGTTGGGGCAACTTAATGTCTGCACTTTGTTCTGCACTATGTTCCACTACTTTAAGTAAATGGGTTTGTTGAATAAATGGGGATTTCAACAGTCATCAAGATAATTTGGATATTTTAATAATATATTTTCAAATTCAAGAGATTATAAGATAGAGGCAGCTTTTTTGGTTTGCAGTGAATGTTTTTACACTTTTACACTTAATAAATTTGTTTATGAATAAAGATTGATCTGTTGAAAGCAGTTATTTTGAGTAAGATGCCAAATGTTCTCCTCCTATTCAAATTTGACATTGAAGGTGTGCATACAACATATTTGCCCACCAGCACATTCAAATATGATTTCAACAAGAAAAAAAAAAACCTGGGGAAAATAAATGCAGAACGTGACACTATTAACATGACTATATGCATGAAACCATTCAGAAAAATTTTAGCACAAATGGGTTAAGTGAATACTAATACATTTTGAGGTGCTTTAAGCTTTTGGAGTCATTAACTGCAAAATCAGAGCATCGTATATGTAGAGTACAATGTTTTTAGAAATAGCTGTTAACTTACAGGCTGTATGTCTATGAAGGCCTTCCTGGTTTATATGAAACTTGGTCTAAACACATTCTTTCCAATCTTGTAGACAGATGTTGGAAGCACCATAGGAAGGCCAGCAAAGCGATGTCACTCTGTTTGTCTTTAGAATGAAAACAAACAAAATGTTAACAAATTACTTAAAATGTAACAAAAAGTCTTGTTAAAGGTGCATTCAGTAATTCTAACCAACACACTTTGTCAAATTCTGCAAATATCTCCTCACAGTCTGCTAGCTGTAAATGGGACAAAATCAAAGTGGACAGGACCGATCTACACAACACTACTCCAGCCAATCAGCAACAGGGGGTGGTTCTTGCACGTGCACGGGATGAGGGGTGGGGGCAGAGAGAGGGAAATTCATTAGAAGAGCAATGGCTAATCTGGCTGATGCAAACTTTCTAAACTCCAAGGAGGACAAATGGCTGAGAAACAGAACAAGATAAAAAGGTCAGATGAATATAAACTAAAAAAGGATTATGATAATTATAGGGCTAGGAACTGCATCAACACCAGCAAGACTTTTCAGCGGTGGGAGAGACTCCGTGAGGATTTGGGGGGCAGAGCTTCCAAAATAGCACTGAAGGGAGGGGTGTGTTTGTTTTGGCAGTTGAGTTTGAATATCAACAATGTTTCTCAGGAATCGCTGAGTGCACCTTTAATAAAACCTGACCGTAATTAATCTGTAAGTATGAAATGGGCTTATAAAGGAATAATTGACCCAAAAGGAAAAATACCTGCTGACATGGTGTCTACACCAGAAAGCAAATGAAGAACCTGCTTCTCTCTTCTGGCAAACTGCAGGATCTTATCCTTAAATACAGGAACCCAGTTCTCTGTGAGTTTTGAAGCACAGTCTGAATTCAAAACAGAGAAGTCCTGGGATATCTAAAGTACAGACAAAAGACAATGGCAAATAAATTTGTATAAGTAGTTAAAAATATTGAGCCAATGTTTGTTTCAAATTTAAACCTACCATGCCCAGAGTGTTGAGGAGACGTGGATACTCATTGACTATTCTGTTAAACTCTTGGTGCCATTTTCGTGAATCCATTTGGCCCTGTGGATGGCAGTCTCTTTCATGTATTGCTCTACCTGAGCTGGCAGCCAGATATTATTTTTCAGCCACTCAGACATTTGAACTGCTCTGTCCAAATCTGACTCTGTTATGAGCATAAATATAATTGCAAACATATTGGAATTTGTACCACAAACACACAAATACACACACACTAGGAAAGTGTGAGAATAGTCGACTAAACGATAATACAGCTACAAGTTGACATTGGAAATACTAGTTGGTTATATCCCCCTGTAGGGCCTTGCCCCACTAAAAATGGCAGCAAAGACAGCATGGCCCTTTGTTCTATGATCAAACGTGAGACATTGAACTCGGTTTCCCAGAATGCTTCACAGCTGCATGGGAAGTCCCGCCCATGGACTCAATATCAAACATCATTGGTCAAAAGTGGCCTATGATCGATGACGTCATCTTCTTAACAAAACCAGCGCTTAGATTTGATTTAGCTTTCTCTGCTTACAGCCTCGCTGCCTACAACTGCACGAGCTGCGCTCTAAAGAGACGTATCTACACAAAGGAATTTCCCTCCTTCTGGACAAAGAGAGACCACATTTTTCTAACCTCACCATTTGGCCACGGTAGAGTATGATTAACTTAGCTTTGTTCCAGTCGTGTAATATTACAACCAGTTCATTTCATTTTCACTGCGAGACAACAGTTAATTTGTTTAGAAAACGGAAAAGGCGACCAGCTTCCCTTCTCAATCGTTTTCTATCAAGGTTGACTACCTCCCTGCATTTCTATCCATCACCGGACCCGAGAAATAACGCAGAGACACGTCTTGTCGCTGACGAGCGTAAGACAAAGGACCGAATCCAGATTGTTTTCTCCTGACCGCTCAATGCAACAGGAATTCAAACGGACAACCCTGCTGAAATCACACAGGATTTCCCAAGTAAGGCTTGATATCTGGGCAGATTTAGTTTAGAAACTGTGACTTTTCTTATGAAACTAAATCATATATATTTGATTGCTGAATGTTTGATGTTTTTCTTACGTTTGCCTGTTTAACATAGATCGCTGATTACTGTGTTGATTTATGAGATCGTCATTTTTGGGGAAATGTTATTTTATTGAGTGATCTGAATTAACGATTCAATCGCGCTGTTACCAGCGTGTACCCTCTGTTAAATTGCATGAACCCCTGTTTGTTCGCTCTCTCTCACACTCACTGAAATTCACAGAGTGAGCAGCACCATGGTTATGTCCGAATAAGGCTGGTGTTTTTCTAATACTCCCGCCTGTCTGCTCATTACCACCCACACATGGTATAAACTCTATTGTTCTGGATCTGCCATCTTTCTCCAGCCATCTTTCTTTCCCTACACAGTCAAATAATCGTTGGCTCCGCCCTTTATGATCTAATCCTCCATTTTGAAACTAGTTTCCATTTTGAATTCAGTTCGCCATTTTGAACCTAGTTCTCAATGTTGAAACCGATCCTCCCTTTTGAAACTGGGTCCACACATGGAGTTTAGTCCACCATTTTGTGTCTTTGTTACCGAATCTAGACACACACATACATACACTAGCATATAGCTCCACAATCTAGTTAGGATTTCCATTTTATGTTTTTGTATTATATTCATCTAGTATTGGCAGTGTTCACTGCTGTTTGATTATAATAAATCTTGTTATATTATAATAAGTACTCCTAGTTGTTTTGTTTGAATATTGTGTTGAAGCCAGCCTCTGCCACGTCAAGAACTCCTGTATTACTTCAGTATTGTTAAACTGTTGTTGTTAGAAGCCAACTGTAACCAGATTGCTGTTGGATTCGTATGGCAATAATTTGACTAGCTTCTTCCCCTGTTTGGTTATTTTGATTATCAAAGTATTCAATCTTCATGGTAGAATTTTATGAGACTTGATTTACTATCATTTTTCTCTTTTAAAAAGTGGTGCCCCGAGGATAGAATTTAACGAATTAAATTATATTATTTAATTTAATTATTAATGAATAATTAATAATTAATAATAAATTATTAATTATATCTGATAGAAAAACTGATCTAAACAACCTGTGCACCCTACACCCCCCAACCCCCTTAAAGTTACTATATGTAAGAATTGTCATGTACTAATTGCATTTTTACTACCAATGTGTGAATGGCTTGTAACACAACTTAAAAAATTAGACCTTCCCTGACTAGACAACCCTAGACAACCTGTAGACTGATTTTTACGTGAAGGAGAGGGTCAGTTTTGCCGGGAAAATGTAAAGGATGTGACATTTATGCGTGCTCCTGAGAGTGCCTCTCCGCTCTTCTACAGCAAAAAAACAGTATGCAACACTAGCTAACGTTAGCTTAGAGATTGAATCCACTAATGTCAACAACACAGACACCAACACAAACTCTGCTGTGTGCAAAAAAGTGTCTGCATGAGTGTGAGCACGAGCAACAGGCTGTTCACTTAACGACCACTGGTGTCATTAATAACACGGGTTTTACATAAGTATGTAATGTTTTTGACTGGATGCTGCAAGGGTTTAGAAATTTTAGATTTCATTACAAAATTTCAGTTTGAATGCTCCTTAAAGTTGGAGTATGTAAGATTCAGAACGTCTAGGTTACAGATGTAACCTCCATTCCCTGATGGAGGGAACAAGATGTTGTGTGGAAGAAGCAAAGCTAGGGGTCTCTCATGAGAGCCTTTTGCATCTCTGATCTATGAGAAAAGGTGAATGAGAAATTGGCTGACAGAATTTGCATGTCCCGCCCCTGGACATACAAATATAAAAGGAGGGAAATGCGTCTGTTTCATTCAGGATTTTTCTGAGGAGCCGACAATGAGGTTTGGCCACAACAGTGGCTTGGTTCAGCAACGTGGCCGTCCGTAACCTAGACGTTCCCCGTCTGTCGCTCACTTCGACGTTGTGTCGAGGAAGCGACACTAGGGGTCCAATTTAAATCACGCCATGCGCTGAGCCGTGTATGTGTACTGCTGACACAGGAGCGGGCAGGTATTTTATGTGCCAAAGCGACCAACTGTGCCAGACTGCACGTACCCTTCCCCAACGCCCCATAAAATCGTCAAAACCTTCTGGTTCTTTATACCCCGATCGGGGGAACAAGGCGACATGCCACGCATGGGAGCAGTCCGCATCAGCCGCGCCTTTTCTCTCTCTATGTTTCTCGCATAGAGTTAAAGCGGCTGGGGCCATCTTAACGCTATCATACGCATCGGGGAAGGACACAGCAACGAAAGGGGCTGTGTCTGCCTCCTCCCAGGGCAGCTTCACTTGCAGGTTCACAACCTGGTCTCGGAAGTGAGTCGTAGGAACCGTCTTAGGATCACATGAGTGTCTGCCGGACCGAACTCCAGGCAGTTGTCGCTGACAGAGAACGCTTGCAGGTTCAACTGATTCTAGCGGCTCGAAGGGGGATCTCTGAAGGCCCAAGAGAACCACTGAGAGATCCCAGGAGGGGAACAGGCTTGGCCGGGAGGGATTCAATCTCCGGGCACCTCTTAGGAACCTGATAATTAAGTCATGCTTACCCAAAGACTTGCCGACTGCTGCGTCATGGTGGGCTGCGATGGCAGGTACCTACACCTTCAAGGTGGAGGGGGACAGACTCCACTCCAACCTCTCCTGCAGGGATGAAAGCACTGACTGAATTGCGCATCTCTGCGGCTCTTCAGACCAAGAAGAACAGCAATTTGCGAACAAGTGCCCCTTTGGGGCGTAAATTTACCTGGTAGAGGGAGCTCTGGCTTGGTTGATCGTGTCTATGACAGCAGGTGGTAGGCCAGCTAGATCTTCCACGCCCCATCAGGGTCCAGATGTGGAGGTTCCAGAGGTCTGGGTGCGGATGCCAGAGGGTGCCCCGTCCCTGAGAAAGAAGGTCCTTCCTCAGGGGAATTCGCCAGGGAGGGGCTGTCGCAAGGAGCACGGGATCCGAGAACCAAGTCCGAGAGGGCCAATAGGGGGCCATCAGAGTGACTTGTTCCTCATCCTCCCTGAACATGCATAGCACCTGTGCAAGAAGGCTCACTGGGGGAAATGCGTACTTGCGCAGCCCCATGGGCCAGCTGTGTGCCAGCACGTCTGCCCTGAGGGGAGCCTCCATTTGGGCGTACCAGAGCGGGCAGTGGGAGATCTCTCGGGAGGCGAATAGGTCTAACTGTGCCTTGCCGAACTGTTCCCAAATCAGCTGGACTGATTGAGGGTGAAGCCTCCACTATCCACTGGACGAACGCTGTCGCGATAGCGCGTCCGCTACCACGTTGAGGTTGCCCGGAATGTGAGTGGCACGCAGCGACTTGAGTCATTGCTGGCTCCAAAGCAGGAGACGACGGGCGAGTTGTGACGTGTGACGTATGGCGCCTTGGCGATTTATGTACGCTACCGTGGTGGTGCTGTCTGATCGGATCAAGACGTGCTTGCGGCGAACTAGTGGGAGAAACCTCCACAGGGCAAGAAGTACAGCCAACAACTCAAGGCAATTAATGTGCCAGCGCAGCGAGTGCCCTTTTCAACGGCCCGCGGCTGCGTGCCCATTGCAAACGGCGCCCCAACCCAGTTTGGAGGCGTCTGTGGTGACCAGGACGTGTCGGGACACCTGCTGCAAAGGGACTCCTATCCGTAGAAAGCAGAGTTCTGTCCAGGGTAGGAAAGTTTGGCGGCAGGCGGGAGTGATAACACACGGTGCGTGCCGCAGCGCCATGCTCATCTCGGGACTCGAGTCTGGAGCCAGTGCTGAAGTGGTCTCATATGCATCAACCCCAGCGGCGCGACAGCCGCGTAGTACGCCATATGCCCTAGGAGCTTCTGCAAATGTTTTGGAGGGACTGTAACAAGGTGAGGCATTTCAGCACTGACTGCGCGCGCTCGTTGGTGAGGCGTGCTAATAGTCTAACTCCATGCCGAGAAAAGAGATGCTCTGAACCAGGGCGAGCTTGCTCTTTTCCCAGTTGACCTGAAGCCCTAAACGGCTGAGGTGCCTGAGCACCTGGTCCCTGTGGGCGCATAGTAACACTTGTGAGTGGGCTAGGATGAGCCAGTCATGGAGGTAGTTGAGTATGCGAACGCCCAGGCGCGTGAGGCAGCTTTTAACCGCATCCAGAAATTACACAGATGCGGAAAGACATCTTTAAAAAGACGCCCCCTGAAAAGGACATTCAACGCCAACTGTGTAATGCTCTTATAGAGAAATAAACTCTTTTAGGAAAACATTCTCTTTTAAAAGCGCTGTCGAAGCGCCCAGGGGCAAAGCTGCACTGCTTTGCAGAGAAGGAGAAAGCCGCTGATATGCGCCGTAGATCCAACAGCATACACTCTGAGAGATAAGAGGAACCGTTTTTGTGAATCGCAGCTCGCAGCTCGCTGCTCACACAACCGGTAGGCTCCGAAGAAAATTTCTGAATGAAACAGACGCATTTCCCTCCCTTTATACCCGTATGTCCAGGGGTCGGGACATGCAAATTCTGTCTGTCAATTTCTCATTGGCCTATTCTCATAGATCAGAGATGCAAAAGGCTCTCAAGATAGACCCCTAGTGTCGCTTCTTCGACACAACGTAGAAGTATAATAACCTTATTATTAATGACACCAGTGGCCGTTAAGTGAATTGCAGCCAGATACCAGGAATCAAACGCCCTGCCGATTAATCACGTTCCCGCTTAGCCAGACGGGATGCAGTAGATACATTTTTTTGGCTTACTCTGAGTTTTAGGAATCAGTGCTGTGCTGGGAGCTGGAGGTTTGCTGCATTCCATCTCTAAGATAACGTTACCTAGTGTTGCAGTTTGTTGACACTGTTGAATAGTGGAAGAGAAGCACTGATGCGCTCGGGAGCGCACATAAACGTCACATACTTTGGATTTTCTTGGCAAAGCGTCCCGCTCCCTTCTCATGAAAATCAGTCTTCCAGCTATAATAGGCAATCTAGGAAGTCCGGTAAGGGCTCAAGTTGCATTGCAAGCTGTTCGCACAGTGGCAAAAAAAGTGGCACACAACACATCAATATGGTGGATATGTAAACAGCCCTTAAAGAGGAAATCACAAGCACAATCAAAAAAACAAAACCTATTTTATATATACCTGGCAAAACCAATCTGGTGCTTTCTCTATATTCATCTGATAAACCAGAGGTCTGTCTTCCTCTGCGCAGCCTTTTCTGTATAAGACGCTCCTCAAGGAAGCCTGTGACTTCGACCTGGACTGAACCATGCTTCCTGAAAAAAATTAAATAAATAATCCTTAACATCCAAATGTGAAAGTTTTGGTTACAAATGTGAAGATCTGATACTCCGGTGTACCATAAAAAGATTTTTAAAAATGATAAAGATTTTCACTTAAGTTCAGCAGAAGGTTTATTGGTATAACCATTACTTTTTTTTTTTTTTGTAGCACCTCGTATTTGCGTATCTCGCCATAACTGAACAAATGTTTCATTCACCATCACAATGTCACTGTACTCAAATAGCCTTTACCCTGTTAGTCCTTAAGGCATGAAAGCTGTTCAATTATTGATGAAGCCAATTTGAATTTAGTATCTGCAGTTGGACTAAAAAAACATTGCTATAATTTTAATTTTAACAATACTAAAAAATATCTCTGCCATGAGGTGTCGTTAGAAGGATGTCTCTTACATTCAAAAAAGAAAAAGTAAAAAAAAAAAAGAAAAACACATATTGCTTAAAAAATATCTTAATTAAAACAGATTTCATTCATTCCTTCATAAAAACAGACTGGTCTTGTCTAGTAAAACAGACAAGTCTAGACTGGTCAGAAAAAGTAAACCTACAAATGTTGCTACTTTCTCCACAGATATCCTGTGCTCATGGCCATGTTGTTTTATTCCTAGTATTATGTGCTCTTGTCTGGTAGCAGTAACAGGATCAAGCACTGTTCTTGATTTCTTAAAAGAAAATATAACTAATATAATCTCCCTGGTTAGAACTGGAACTTCAAATTTTCATTGAACTATTTCTTTCAGTGAAACTTACAAGATCTACATGACGCCATCATTTTGAAAACCTCTCCATGTATTGGGAGGTGCCATTGTTTATTTATTTGTTCACAAATGATGTAGTGTTTGGTAGTAGGTGTAGACCAGCATTACTCAAACTAATAACAGTTTTGCCCATTCTCCCAGCCCCGATTAAGGCTGATGATACATTGTTACATTTTGGCTTGAACTGGAAAAATGCTATAATTTTGGAAATCTTATTTCCTTAATTATGGATGGAATAATCAGTATGCATATCAAACATGTATTTTTCAAACTGTACTGCCAAAATTAAACAAAGTATCATCAGCCTTCATGGTTGCCTTCAAAAATAGCCTGTATCTCAGAGAAATTTAATGTCCATTGTCATTCTCCTTAAAGGACATCACAACATGGAGAGGGTGGTAGTCATAAATAGAATACATGTCCACTAAGTCAAGAGCAGAAGAAGGAGACACAAATAAGGTGAAAAATGTCTGTCAAATCCTACTGTGTCCCATTTTTTCACAATGAATTTGACTTTGGAGTCAATGACCACAATGCTTTGAATGGTTCCAAATTGTGGTTCACCATCAGCAGAGAGAGACACAAAAAGTGTCATTCCTGATCTGTAGGTAGTGCCCTTGCATTTAATCCATGATGGCAAATAGACATCTGTGAACAATGGAATGCCCTCAAAACCACATTTCACCTTCTCAAAATCCTCTATGGATGGCAGAAATGTGGTGTATCCTGGACCAACTTCAAAGTCATGTGAGAACATCTGACCAGAGAGCAGGGTGTAGCATATCATTTGGTGTCTGTAAGCCTGTGTTTTGCAAATATTGCGAAAATTGCAGGTAACATGACTTAGTCTTTTGAAAAACCATGCTTTGCCTCAAAATGCATGCACCAAAACTGAACCAAAGGTCCAAGTTTCCTGATGGCCCCAGTATAATGAAGCATAAAGTGGGGTTTCGGCTTTAGATGTCTGTCTGGATAAAGCTCCAAAAATAGACAATGGTGTTCCTCAATAATACACCCCAAAAATTTAACTGCCTTCAGTCAAGGCTGGAGAAAACACCAACTCCATACAGCCAAGTAATGAAAGGAGTAGTTCCCAGTGTTTTTTACCTTCTGGAATCAAATATATTATCATAACAGGCAGCAGCATTAGAAGGCACCACATCTGTACTCTCTCTTTTGATGCCAGTTTGAGTTGGATTATTCTGAAGTAAGTCAGAGTGGTAGTTAAAACCTATTGCACATTACTGACATATCCTCAACATTCTGTCCTCTCAGTACCTCTCTTTGCACCAGACACCATCAACATACAGTTTTGCCTGAGAAACTTTCTGTGTAACCTAGAATACCATTAAGACCGAGGTTATCCCCACAAACCTGTGCGACTCCTGCTTTGACATTACCCTTGAAATGTTTTGTGTCAACCTGAATTCCTTTCAACTCCATGTCCTTAATCTCACACACAATTGGGTCCAAGACAGCATTTATTCCATAAGTTTTTACATCATCTGTCATGTACACTGCCATCAAGAAGTGAGAGTTTAGACTAGAAAGATACTCAGGTGGCAAGCTTTTAAGGATGAAATAAATTAAACCTAGCTTGTGAACTGATGTTTTTGAACCAAGTGGATTCACCATCTCACATTCATCACTGTAAAGTACAAGTGGAATGGACAACTCTTTGGAGAAGAGGTCATTTGTTTTAAAGATTGTGCCATCTCTAAAATCTTCAAGAGCAGAACTTTCTTGATTTCTCCATTCAAAGATTTTTTCAATTGTTCCTGGACTTTCTAAAACCTGCTTCAGCAAAGGCTTTAAAGGAACGCTCTGAAAGGTGTCTTGGACTGCCAGATGTCTAAGTCCCTGTCAATGTGTCTCTTTCTTGAATGTATGAAAATCCAGGCAGAGGTACTTCCTCTGGATGCACAAAGCATCCAGACTGAATAAAGTATTTCATTTGTTTCTACTCTGTTTCAAATCCCCAAAATGGTTCAGCTGCAAATGCAAACTGTTCTAAAAGTTCCTACCCTCCAGGACTCTCACTTAAAAAAGAGGCTGTTTTTCTCTGTAGAGATCCAAAAACATCTCCAATAAGGCTAGATGTGTGGTCAACCACATAATTAACAGCACTTAATGTCTGAGGAATTTGACCATAATTTTGCCAGAAACAGTGCTACTCTGTCCTTTATATTTTCCTCCCCTAAATCATCAAAGTTGTCCTCATTAATTTCTTCACAGTCTTCATCGCACTGCTCAACAGTATCAGAAACTGGAGTGGATGAACTGTCTTCAGGCTCAACCAAAGGGGTTTCCTCCTTGTTGTTTCCAAGCTCATTAGCATGATCCAGTATGTGTCTCCTGAAGGATTTTATGAAACTGAATGAGCGATAACATCCAGCTTGAGCACACTGAAAGTAACTTGATGTAGAAAATACATGATGTGCAACTATCAGATAAAGCAGATATAACCCATGCCTTCTAAACCTAAAGCCTTGAACTTACGTCAAGCACCTTCTTGAGGTACTTCTGGAATTTTAGACGAAGTCCAATAACAGGGTTAAGAGAGGTTAGTGTGACGTCATCTTGAAGGATGAGAGTTTCTTGATCAATCTTCTCAGCTGCAAGAGAAAAGATAGAACAAAGATATTTTGATGAAAATATAATGAAACAAAGCAAGTTGTTGTTACTTTTAAATTAACTTTTAAAGATATGTAGTGAAAAAAGGGTTACATTTCGAACCCCACAAACTTTCACTGACACAATATCTTTCATAAGTAGCATCCACGGACATCAATGTGCAGTCTGATTTGTCTGTCCACGCGGACAACCACCGCGGAAACTGGTCTTTTCCCCTTGTGTGCACACTGGTATTCTCACAGGTCTCGGGTGGGTGTGGTGTGGGACTCCAGTGTAGATTCGCCGGGCATGTTCCCGATAATGGAGCATGCATTATACCCAGCAGGCTAGAATGGCTGCAGCCGACATTGCCCTCACTCCTCGTCTTAATTCTATAACCAAAAGCATTCTTTGCACCCTCACCCTAACTACCTGCCCAAGGTGCCTTTTGCGACCCTTGGCCGGTTATTTTCTAAGCCTTCTGCTCCCTGCCGTTTGTAATGCCGGAGCAGCTAAGACTTCTCAGACTTTGTCCAGTCTGTATCCTTCAGACTTATGTCCACCGCTTTTGCTAGTGGCGTAAAGTCAGGGCAGCAATTCTTCACTTGGAAGCCATGACCGGGGGGTGGTCACCTCCTGGCAGACTATGTCACTTTGGGTGAGGGACATTATTGCCCGGGCCTACAAGCTTCGCCAGTAGGTTTTAGGGCGCACTCTACCAGAGGACTCTCCTCCTCTAAAGCCTTGGCTAGAGGTCTCCCTCTGCAGCAAGTTTGTGATGAGGCAGGTTAGTCCTCTCCGCACACATTCATTAGATTCTTATAAATTTGGATGTTCATGCCACTCCGGGCTCTTATGTCCTTGAGTCGACGTCTCAATCTCATGTCTCTACAAGTTTGTGATGCAGCAGGCTGGTCCTCTCCGCACACATTCATCTGGTTTTATGGTCATGTTACTAGATGTTCATGCTAACCAGGGCTCTTATGCCCTTGGGTCGACATCTACGCTCATGTCTAAGCAAGTTTGTGATGCGGCAGGCTGGTCCTCTCCGCACACATTCTTCAGGCTCTATGGTTTGGATGTTCATGCTACTCCAGGCTCTTATGCCCCTGAGTCAACATCTGAAGCTCATGTATAAGCAAATCTGTGATGCGGCAGGTTGGTCCTCTCCGCACACATTCATTAGACTTTTATAGTTTGGATGTTCTTGCCACCTGGTCAAGTTTGTGATGCAGCGGGCTGGTCCTCTTCGCACACATTCATCAAACTTTATGGGTTAGATGTTTTGCTACTCCGGACTCTTACGTCCTTGAGTCGACATCTCAAGCTCATGTCTGAACATGTATATGATGTGGCAGGCTGGTCCTCTCCGCACACATTCATAAAATTTTATGGTTTACATGTTTATTACTCCGGGCTCTTATGCCCTTGAGTCGACATCTCAAGCTCATGTCTGAGACCTCTCGCATTCTTGTGAGCACACTTCACAACCGTAGGGGTCCGGACATCCCCAGTGTGGCGGCGTGGGTATTGCATTCCCATAGCGCTTTTTTTGTAAAGGGAACGTCTCGGGTTACATGTGTAACCCTTGTTCCCTGAAAAAAGTGGAACGAGATGCTGCGCTTCTTTGCCGCACTGGGACGTCCCAGGACTGCTCTTCAAAAAGAAGTGTCTGACGACACCTGGTGACGCATCCATTTATAGCCTGGCCACAGGTGCGTCTAATGACTACATCAGCCGAGGCTATAAATTCCGGTCAATATTCATTGATGTGTTACACACATATTCACAGCTCGGTCACAACTAGGATCGTTCCCATAGCGCTTAGCCAAGCACAGCATCTCGTTCCGCTTTTTTCAGGGAACAAGGGTTACACATGTAACCCGAGACGTTTTACATGTGCAATTAATTTAAAATCAGTCTTATCAGTACATTATGATGCTTTTTGAAGTTGCCTATTTGCAATGACTACAGGAACCCTGTAAAATATTATAAATTAATACATACCTTCAAATATAGGAATTAACTTCTCAAGATTCCACTCTGTCAGTTTGCTTTTCACATATTCATCCATCTCTAAGAAAATAAATACCAGTTAAAAGGCATCTTATCATTATGGCCACATTTTAATGATATCCCAATTAAAGAGAATGGCATGGCAAATTTGACGTCACATGAAGCAAACTAGCCTTAATTTATCTGTGATTAGGCATTTCTGGCTATTTATAACATGTTGTCAGGTCTCATGTACTAAAAAAGAACTGAAAATTATGTGAAAACGCATCATTGCTCTATAATAATCGTGTAATGAGGGTCGATGAATAACATTTGCTATTAAATGTAAAACTTAACGCAGTTAGAAGCAAAACTACCAAGCAACTTTCAGTCAAAATACTACATAGTTAAATGTTAAATGTACAGCTAAAAAGAGCAATAATTAGCTAGAAAAAGGGCGAGACACATTTTGAAGTAACTTTCTGACAGAAAAATCGAGTTAGAAAGATACACGTAGCCATATAACATTTTAGGTAGATAAACATCCAATATAGTATAGAATTTATAATGAAATAAGCTAAGTTAATGGACACAAAAACTATTTTAATTATCACTTACGTTTTCGCATCCAGACTCCAGCGTTGAACGCAGAAGACGCAGCACGGGTGTTCGGCTGTGGAATTAAATTTGTCTCCACTGCCAATGAAATTAGGCCAACTAAACCCAAAGAATTTGTCTTGCCATCAAGAAGCACCCAAAATATTATCTGAATAAATTATGTGAGTCTTTACAATTAAAGCATTTTAAAATCACTCCTCTTAAGCGCCACTTTTATAGTTCCCGTGCACAGGTCATCGCATCTGCGCTATTGCTGTAATAGAAATTACCCCAACCAAAACCTGCAAGCTTTAAAAGAACATGCTTCTCACTGCAGACAATTTCACACTTCTCTCTCCATTCCACATTGATTTGCTATTTTTATTTTTACATATTCCTGTAATGAGCCCTGAAAACACAGACAGGTGGTGTGATACTACATAAACACGCAAGAGAACCTTTGGACTTGTTTAACGTCACGTGCCTGCTCTCCATCACGTCCACACTCACAACCCATCGCTGTTGGGTTACTGGTGAGGAATGGTTGCCAACCCAAATTGGGTCAAATCAACCCAGCTTTCTTACCCAACAGTCTCAGCCCAGTGGTTGGGTAGACAAAATAACCCAGCATTTTTTAGTGTGTATAATAAATGATAAGTGGGGTATTTTGAGCTGAAATTTCACAGACACATTCTGGGACACCTGAGACTTATATTACATCTTGTAAAAAGGGGCATAATAGATCTCAGCTGTAATGTCTGTAACATCTCAAACACATGAATAACCAACACACCTGGAAACATAAGAAACAATTTGATGAAAAAAAAAAAAATCGGACTTTCTATATCTTAGTGTAAAATTTCACAATGTAGTCTCGTTGTCAACATATGTGGACATACATTTTTAGGGAAAAATATAAGTTTAGTGTTTAGTAGGTGCTACTTGTTACAATTCAAAAAGGGAAATCGAAAATGCACACAGCAGTCACGCTTGGGTCTCAGGAGGTTAAAGAAGAAGCAGCACAAAAGCATTTCAGAATGAGGGTGGGAAATTATCGTGTTTTACAAATATATTACTGTTTTTTGTGCAAAAAAACGTTACTAATATTATAAGTGAATCACAAGGCACACACACACACACACACACACATATATATACAAACAAACAAATCAAAATGACTTCAGAATGATGGCGCATGTCACATTTTATTCTGAATATCAATATTTTGAATGTCTATCTGAGGCATAATATCTCAGCTGCGAATAACTGCAAATGTGTCTTTTAAAAGTAGCCAGCAAGCCTATCCATTTGTAAAATATATTTTCATAACGTTATCCATTCTGGACTTCATTGTAAAAAGTAGAGTGCTTGTTGGACTCTGGTCCATATCACTCTTTATCCAATCTCTCTTTAGAACCAGCATGTGGAGCAGTTGGGTTTTGATTTCTGTATTTTAAAATTCTTGACTGCAGGTTTAAGACACTCTTCTGCATTCCTGGATTTTGTGTCCAACAGAGGCTCGACAGGAAAGACCAGTGTGCTCCACTAGCCTGAGAAACGCAGGCAGCATCCAACAAAGAGAAGGAAGGAAATCAGCATGGCTTTGAAACATAATTGGTATGAATCAACCATGCTGTATTCAGCTAACACAAACTACTGCAAACATTCTGTCAATCCTGGCATTGCAGTGTAGATGTCATATCTGTTGCAGAATACAATTCAGGGGAATTACCAGTCTGAAAGTCAACCAAAAGTGATGAATAAGAGTGACAATACATTTGTGTTGAATTTCTTTTCTTTTGTATCAATGAGAGAGAAAAAAAATCATATATTTTGTATACATTACCTCACCCTTTGTGGGCAAACTACAAGATGTAATGATGTTGCTTTGCTTGTAGCCATCAGATCAAATTTTTTACAAGCTTTCTTGATTTATTTGTTGACTTCAGGTAAATTAACTTGCCTAAATACAGCACTAGTCAAAATGTATTTTTTTATTATTTAGGCATAATAAACAATTTACAGCACTAGATGACAGTGTAAAATGTTTAACATAAAGGCATAACTTGTTGATGTACTGTACACAGGGTTGAGGAGTAACAGAATACATGTAACGGTATTACGTATTTAAAATACATGATATAAGTAACTGTATTCCACTACAATTACAATTTAAATAATTGGTAATTAGAATACAGTTACAATCAAAAAGTGTTTTGATTACTGAAGAGATTACTTTGCATTTTATTGTCATGTATTTCATTTAATATTTAGTCCTTTCAGATGGAAAACATGTATTCATATAAATAATGCAATCCAAAGTGCATTTCAACAGTGGTGAAACACTTTCTTATGATGTGTTACATTCAAATGAGCAGACAGAGAAGTAAGTTTGAAGAAAATTTGGAGCAGAAGAAATAAAAATAAACCTTGTGTAAATTGTGAGCTTTATGCTAAGCTAAAATGCTATTTCTAGCCATTATCATGCACATGTGACCAGCCACGATCATGTTTTTTCTAATCAAGAAAATTCACGTTAGATCATAATTAATTTTTTCACGGAAGTGCATGACGAGCTGACGTGGTCGTGGAGGGCACCTTTTACTGCGATAGTGAGGTGGCCCACAGGTACACGGAGGTACCCGGGTGGACAGAGCAGTTGCGATTCACTTGTGTCCAGAGAACGCCGCCACCTGGCGGGACCACACGGTACTCCCCCCCAGAGCCTGTAGAATGACGTCATCACTGACCTTGAAAGTCTACAGCGCCACCGGACAGGCCGCCTCCGCCATGCATGCCATGGCTCTCCTGCAAGTTCACCAACTCTCAGAGCCACAATGGTCACAGTGCTGAAACTTGGGAGGGCGATGGGCACCCTTGTGGTCCAGGAGCACCACCTCTGGCTGAACATGGTCGAGATGCATGATGTTGACAAGGCAAGGTTTCTCAATGCCCCTGTCTCCCAGCTCGGTCTCATCGGCTACACCGTCGACAACTTTGCCCGGTGGCGAAGAAGCAGACGGAGGCGATATATCATATGCCATGGCGCCACCTAACCAGCACGCCCTGCCTGCTCGCAGAGGGCATCTCCCTGTGGCCAAACGACAGGCAGCTCAGCAACCTGGGCTCAGCTCTCAGCCCCAGCGTCGAGCACCTTGCAGGTGGTGGACCAGAAAACCTCCGAAGCGCTCCTGAGATGGGAAACCCAGGCAGTCGGATGTTCGCTCCGGAGCTGGTACCAAGACCACCCCGTCCCCTGGTGGAGGGCCGGCAGGAAAATCCTTGTTTCCATTATTTTCATTTGCCGTACCCACATGTTCAATAAAAGAGCGATTTCCCCACTTTTCATCCAGCTGGTGTGCGCCGTTCTCATGGCACCCCAGCCCTAAAACTCTACAGTCCCGGTTCCCCGGACGCAGCTCCCTCGCCTCTGGCCTCGCGACTGCTCAGCCCCAGCAGGCCAGCGCTGCCGATTTCCAAAGACGCCTCCTTAGGACCTCTTCCTCAGTCTCTAACCTGCCCCCTGCCGGGTGAGCGGAGGGAGGTAAGTGCTTTGAGTCTTTTCTCAGCACCCAAGCATCGGGAAGCTCTTCTGCCTCCCGACGCACTTTTACTTGCTCCCGCCCACCTCAAAGCCCTGCCCAGTACATCAAAAGAGATCGTCCTGTTAGTGCCCCTCGCACGGAGCTTGGATGCATAGCTCTCACTTCCCAATCCATCGCGCTGGCTGGCCAGGACCATCCGACTCGGCTACGTGATTCAGTTCGCCTCGTTTCAGCGGTATTCGCTCCACTTCCATGCGTGGCCAAAATTCCAGTACCTTACGAGCAGAGAACTCAACCATGCTCCTCAAGGACACGATAGAACCCATCCCTCCAGCCGAGATGGAGAAGGCTTTCTACAGCCCTTACTTCATCATACCCCAAAAAAGCGGCGGGTTGCAGACAATCTTGCTTCATGTCCTATGTGATAGACATAATGAGAGAGAAGGCTGCTGGGCTTGCCCCCATGCTAGGCACGTAACACCCGTTTCCTCCTTCAGGGGTGAGGGAAACCTAAGGTCTGCATGCAAAAACTCTTGGGGAGGGCTATGTGCAGCCGTTACAGGTGCCTCTGGCATGCAATAGCCTGCTTTGCAGCTGTTTCAACAGTCACGTAACACGGTCAGTGCGTTGTGCTTTTTTATGGGACCCCTTGTGTCACTTCATTTGACACAACATCGAGTGAGTGACAGAAGGGGAACGTCATGGTTACTGTTGTAACCTCCGTTCCCTTAGGGAGGGAACGAGATGTTGTGTCCCTTCTGCCACAGCACTAGACCTGGCACTGTAAATGCAAACTGTAAACTGTCTCATTTTCGGCTCCTCAGTGCAAAATCCTGACTGGCATTTGCTGCCCCGCTTCCCTTTATACCTGTATGTCCTGGGCGGGGCATGCAAATTCTGTCTGCCAACTTGACATTGGCCTTTTCTCAGGTTTAGAGGTATGATTTGGCGTCCAAGGAAGACCCCTTGTGTCACATCATTCGACACAACATCTCGTTCCCTCCCTCGGGGATTGGAGTTTACAAAAGTAACCATGACGTTTTCAGAGAATGTATTTTTAATGGGTATTTTATCTTACTGCTCTGAGTTTTTATAATCAAAACAAGTGAAAAAATCCACCAGTGCTGAATGAGTATGCCAAAGTATTTAGAATATGTTTCTGACCTTGAGTAATCTAACGGAATACATTACAAATGACATTTTACAGCATGTATTCTGTAATCTGTAGTGGTATACATTTCAAAAGAAACCTCTCCAACCCTGACTGTACATAGATTCATAATGTTAGACTCTCTCTAGTTGTATTTCACTTTGTAAAACTATGTTGATGTTTTTGTTTAGTACTTTATTTGGATGGAGGATTCAGACTAAGTGGCTTTATTGAGTTCATTGATATTCAGTAATGTGGAATGCTAATTGTAATTTTCTTGCATAAAATTAGACTGTTGATTTTTTTTTTTTTTAATATTTAGCATACTGGATCATATTTGTTAAATTGTGTTCGTTTATTAGACTACCACAATACATGTTACGATTCCCCATTGTCTGCCTTGTGTTTTTCCCTCACCTTCACTCCTAACTACGTTTCCCACAATTCCCGGCCCTAATCACTCCCTCATTATCCCACCTGCCTGTCATTCCCTCGTTCTGTTCTGTGTGTGTGTGTATATAAGCCCTGTTGTTTCTCCATTCCTTTGTCAGTTTTTGAATGTCGTCTCTGCCTGTCACCTTGTTCCTGCCTCTACCCCTCATGGTTATTTTTATAGCGTTTGCCTCAGTTTTCCCATCGTGGATATTTCTTTGTTCCTGTGTTTTCCTTTGATTTGCTTTCATTAAAAGGGCTGCATCTAGATCCTCACTCCTCGTCTCCTCATTCGTTACAGAACAACTGACCATCCATGGATCTAGCAGCCTTTTTCGTGGAACTTGCCCAGGCGGATTTAACCATACAAGAGTTCACCCACTTCTTCTCCAGCGTGGCCAGCAACACCGGTTGGGATGATGTCACTCTGAAGAACGTGTATAGGTTCGGTTTACCCAGACGCCTATGGTGGGATTTGCCGGACCCCGGGGATTACACCTGGCAAGAGTACGTGGACCTCATTCTGGTAGCGTTCACTGCAGGGGAACCGCCTCTCTCGATCCCGGGTTCGGCTTCTGGTTACTCCACGCCTGTCACGCAAGCCACGGCCAACGAGCCCACGCCTGCCACGGCCAACAAGCCAATGAGCCCACGCCTGCCACGGCCAACAAGCCAACGCCCACGCCTGGCACGGCCAACGAGCCAATGCCCACGCCTGCCACGGCCAACGAGCTGCCAGCCTCGTCCCGTCCCAGAGCCAGCGTTGCCAGCCTCGTCCGTCCCAGAGCCAGCGTTGCCAGCCTCGTCCATCCCAGAGCCAGCGTTGCCAGCCTCGTCCGTCCCAGAGCCAGTGTTGCCAGCCTCATCCGTCCCAGAGCCAGCATTGTCAGCCTCGTCCGCCAGGAGGAAGAGAAGAAAGGCCTCCGCTTTCCAGTCTACGCCTTCCACGGCTCCGTCCCAGAGCCAGAGCCAGCGCCTGTGGCCTCGACCGTCCCAGAGCCAGAGCCAGCGCCTGTGGCCTCGACCGTCCCAGAGCCAGAGCCAGCGCCTGTGGCCTCGACCGTCCCAGAGCCAGAGCCAGCGCCTGTGGCCTCGACCGTCCCAGAGCCAGAGCCAGCGCCTGTGGCCTCGACCGTCCCAGAGCCAGAGCCAGCACCTGTGGCCTCGACCGTCCCAGAGCCAGAGCCAGCGCTTGTGGCCTCGACCGTCCCAGAGCCAGCGCCTGTGGCCTCGACCATCCCAGAGCCAGAGCCAGCGCTTGTGGCCTCAACCGTCCCAGAGCCAGAGCCAGCGCCTGTGGCCTCGACCGTCCCAGAGCCAGTGCCTTTCGAGCTTCCCAGAGCTCCGCCTCTCAGAGCTCCGCCTCCCGAGCTTCCCAGAGCTCCGCCTCTCGAGCTTTCCAGAGCTCAGCCTCTCGAGCCTCCCAGCACTCCGCTTCCCAGAGCTCTGCCTCCCGAGCTTTCCTCACCTCCAGTGCCCTCTGCGGCTCCACCCCTGGAGCCAACCATGGCTCCGCCTCTGAAGTCGTCTCCGCCTCCTGAACCTCTATGGCTCCGCCCACTATGGCTCTGCCTCCCAGGGCTCCGGCCCTCGATCCTTCAACGGCTCCGCCTTCCACATCACCAGAGCCTACCACGTCACCAGAGCCTTCCATGATTCTGCCCCTGAAGTCCTCCATGGCTCTGCCTCCCTCGGCTCCGCCCCTTGAGCCTTCCACGGCTCTGCCCCAGAAGTCATCCACGGCTCTGCCCCAGAAGTCCTCCAGTCCCCTGTGGCCTCCTCCCAGGCCTCCTGACCCTGTCCCTGTCCTGTGGCCTTCTCCCAGACCTCCTGACCCATCACCTGTCCTGTGGCCACCCCCCAGATCCCCTGAACCCGTCCCTCCTGACCCATCCCCTGTCCGGTGCCCCCTGACCTCCTGACCCAGCCCCCACCTCGAGATCATCCCCTTAGTCTCCCTGGTCCCCGTGGTTTGTCCGTTTGCCCCTTGTGCCCCCTGTACTGTCCGTTGGCCCCCCCACCCCTAGACCCCCCCTTCACTCCTGGAACGTTTTGTCCTTTTTTTTTTCTTTTTTCCTTTTTTGTTTTGGGGCGTCTGGAATCCGCCCCTTTGAGGGGGGATTCTGTTACGATTCCCCATTGTCTGCCTTGTGTTTTTCCCTCACCTTCACTCCTAACTATGTTTCCCACAACTCCCGGCACTAATCACTCCCTCATTATCCCCACCTGCCTGTCATTCCCACGTTCAGTTGTGTGTGTGTGTATATAAGCCCTGTTGTTTCTCCATTCCTTTGTCAGTTGTTGAATGTCGTCTCTGCCCGTCACCTTGTTCCTGCCTCTACCCCTCATGGTTATTTTTATAGCGTTTGCCTCAGTTTTCACATCGTGGATATTTCTTTGTTCCTGTGTTTTCCTTTGATTTGCTTTCAATAAAAGGGCTGCATCTAGATCCTCACTCCTTGTCTCCTCATTCGTTACAATACATAATACTCTAAGCAATTAATAGTCAATCAAGGTAATCTCTTCTATAGTGATGATTTGGCAGCCATGCAGGCCAGAAAAGCCAAATAATGCATCCTAATGGCATTGGACTTAAATAGTTTATTTTGTCTTCTTGCTGATGTTTAAATTTGCTTTCACTTAATATTACTAAATAGTGAGTTTATTAGAAAACATATGATTCTGTATGTGAATGCTTGCTGGCTACAATTTACTAATTAGGCTCTTGTTCCACATTCTGAAGGCTTTACTGGCAAAATAATGTAGTGTTTACTCAAGTCTGTGTTGAGCAAAGCTTGTTTTTATAGACGCTAGCAGCAACATCAGCAAATCCAGAATGACTCGCTCTAGTGCTTTGACAGAGCTGCTTAACTTTGCTGTTTGGAGAGACACACTCAAACATCTACATATAAATAAATTACAATCCAATGTTTGTCCTAATATGACAGAATTTGCAGTTACAGTCATGAAATCTGTACATGGCTTAATAGGAGGATTGTTGGCAGAAATCATTCCTTGCAAAGTGTGGTATAACATTACCTCATGTTACATGCTGTGACATTTGTGTCATAACACATTGTGTCAAACCATTGCACTTTAGGCTGAGACAGTGTATGATTACATAAGGCAATAGTGTGGCTGATGTCACTAGACACTGTATGCAATCATAAGATATTAGTTGCAAGGGAGACCCGACTACCAATAACACTGGGCCTGGGAACAAGCATCAAGAATCAAGCAAATAGCATAGAAATATTTGATGTTAAAGTTTCACTGACGTGTGTCTACAGTCAGGCTATCATCCAAGTTGCAGATTTAATTTATTTGAAAAATCTGAATATCACAAAAATAGATTGCCATTAAAGAAGCATTGTCATCCAATGTTTCAAGAGAACAAAATTCTTCTGGAGAAGTTGTTGCTAAATAGAAATGGAAGTTGTATCCAATGGGGAAGCCACTGTGGCTCTTTTAGTTGACATAAATAATGATTCAGAATGTGCAGTTAAAATGCTCTGATGAACTTTATGTTTGCTAGCAATCAGCAGCAGATGCCTTACTCTCTGGGAGCTACAGGGTACAGTTTTGGGAGGTTATAGAAGCCAATCATTTTGATGACAAGCTTTGGCTCTGGCATTTCAGAATTACCATTCCCAAAAGCATCATTAGCCAACTATGGCCACAAGTTCCGTCATTACCAACATAGTTCAACGAATTGGTGTATCCAACGAACATTCGCAAACAGCATTGCAAAGTTGTGTGATTGGAGCTACAGCTCTTCACCTGTGATTTGAAGCAAAGTTTCCTGTTAGTTTGCTGTGTGGACATCGTTTGACTATGCTGAGGCTTCTATATAATTTATTTCATATATATTTAATTCAATTAAGACTTTGACCATGTTTACATGCACTTAAGAAAACTGCTAAATCTGGAATTTAGCAGAAAGCGGCATTCTAAAACATCATGTAGTCATGAATGCAGCCATTTAATGGATTATAGGC
Source organism: Moxostoma hubbsi (assembly GCA_032164185.1). NCBI lineage: Eukaryota > Metazoa > Chordata > Actinopteri > Cypriniformes > Catostomidae > Moxostoma > Moxostoma hubbsi. The sequence continues at coordinate 13,850,945 of JAVLUX010000003.1, read as the reverse complement.
TATTACTATAAAGTGCTTTAACACACACAGCTTCTGTTGGCTCATGTGTTCATGTTGACGCATACCGGTAAGTGAAGTTCTTATTTGTTTTTGAATAGTGCACATGTCCTTATGTGCTCATGTTCCCTTGTTAATGTAATGGGAAACCCGACTACTTCAGCAAATTTATCTATCATATTTAAATATGTCTTCAGCAGCCTTCGCGAATTAAATATTTTTCTGGAGTGTGTGTAAATGAGCTATTATAATTTGATATCCTCAGAAGTTATGACTCCACCCCCTAACGACAGCTCTATATTATTAAATCAACATGGTTCGAACATATGGATGTGCGACATAGTGACTACAGTTTTGGGAAACAGTCCTAACTATCTAGTTAATTTCTCCAGCAGTGCGTCTTACTATGGTTGCTAAGCAGCGAGTTATATAGTTGTACGGGAAACACACCCCTGAGCGACATTTGTGATGCTATTTGACGATATTGGTCAGCTGGTTAGTCCAGAACTAATTATTCATTCACATGACTTGTTGAGCATCTAGGAATTTATTTGATATATGCCTTCCCATCATTGTGTCAAGTTTAGTATGGATGAGGTGAGAGAGCGGGATCAAAGTGCAGCAATCCTTTAATTTACAATAACAAGAAGGCGAGGATACACAGAAGACGATGACTAAGGTTACCAAAACAAAACAGTAATGTCAGTTCAAATAAACAATGTAACAACTAACAATGAACAAGAACTGACAATGATGGAACTAAACTAGAAGGTATTTCTACACAAGGTGCTGACAGGTGAGAATGATGAGGAACAGATGGCAGTGATGAGGGCAGTGCATTCTGGGAAATGTAGTCTAGGGGAAATAGAAGACAAAAGACGAAAACCACTTCAAAATAAGAGTCCTTGGAAACACGGTGACTTTGACACATTGTTTATGCACACATCTTCCTACAGTATAAAACAATGTACTGTATACACCTCAAGCGAGTTTGTGTGCGTGTGTGTGTTTTGTTTGTTTATGTTTTCTTTTGCTTTTTTTTTCATATTGAGTTTTTTTTTTATGCAGTATCCTGAAATTTGCCTAAAAATAAGTGGATGGAATAGATGGACTGCACTTCATGCTTTTATACTTATAATCTACGGAAACTGCAGAATGACGACTAAAAAAGAATGAAGAAATTAATGATCAATCTATTATTTTGAAAATAAATACATGGATTAATAAACTAATTTATAAATGCGCAAATACATATACACATTTAAATGTTGTTTTTTTTTATTCAAATTTAAAAATGTAATTATATTTAACAATTTAATTGTGCATTAGTAAATCGTGTATTTAACTAATATTTTAAATGTAATTAAATGTAACCAAAAAATAGCACATTTTTAGTCAATTCATTCAATTACCAGTTTCTTTTCTTCATCTATTTGCCAATTGCTTTTCTTTTTCATTTTACTTTGGCTTTTATTGTTCGTTTTACTTTGGCTTTTCTTAATCCATTTGACAATCGAGTTTAAAAATGTCACTGGACAGTTGACACATGGGTGCAACCAATGAACTTTGATTCAGTTTTAAGACACACAAAGGAGATGTAATATGTCAGTCATTGTACAGCTATTGGTAGAGGTTTAGGTCTATGAAGCCCGCACAAATTTTGGACGTGAGGCATATCAGAAGTTAATGGTCACTTCTATAATAATCAGCTTTCAAAACACGAGTCTACTATCCAGTCCACCCTTCCACATTCTCCTCCAACCAAATACACAAACATGGCCACACAAATGCATACCACACATTACAGTTGTTTGCTGGATGAGCAATATTTCCAACACATTAGATTGGGGCCCATTGGCTGCCAGCTCTATGGATTTATGCTTCATCACTAGGCTGTCTTACGTAGCGTTGATTATAATTCCCAGAAACACTTAATTAAACATGTGCATGCAAGCATTTTCTCCTTCCTCTTTATTTATTTCTGAATGAGCACAGCATAGATTTACTGACCATCCACGGGACTGCAAGTGAGCCAAAGTCAGCAAGCAACTATAAATTGCTGCTGCTATAAATACACAATTCATGCTTTTCTTTATGATTTATTAATATATAATATTATTATTAAAATGTTATTTTTTTATTGTTCAATTTTTTTTGTTAATGACTATAATAATTTTAGTAAAGATTATCTAGTTATGGCACTTCTGTGACATTTTTCACAGGTATTGTAGAGCAGGTGGTTTCAAACTGGGATCCAGGATCCCCAGGGGGCTGCAAGGAGGTGCTAGGGAATCTGTAAAAAAAAAACAATAACAACAAAACAATAAAACAATGCTTTCCAAAGAATGGTGGGAAATCATGAGATTAATCACGGTTATTTTACACTAGTTACAGCCATAGTAAGATCAAATAACATATACAAATCATAGTTTATACTTGTGTTTAATCATTGTAGTGCAAGATTGCATATGTCGTTAATTAATTTTGCAGTTTAATTTTGTCTACATATGATCACTCTTAATGTTTTTCTCACAACAGTATAAATGGGTCTATAAACAACTGCATGTAGCTGCCTTTATTATTTAGTTATGAGTTATTTGCAAGGGGATCATCATATTTGGGGGTCGTTCAACAAAAGTTTGAAAATTATACAGAAAGCTGGTAGTGTACAAACAAACTTAAAAATAGAGATTGAACAAAAGATTAAACAAGACATAAGGAGTCGGCCTGATAATAAAAAGGCCATGTGGTACCTTAATCAGCTTAAATCAACTGAGTGTGCATATACAGCATTGCTTTAATTGACCATTAAGTTGTCTTCCAGCATTTGTCAGCACTTCCATTGCAATAACACCTTCTCATATTTCTGACTTAAAGAGTGCAGGCTGTACCTTTGGAGACAGGAGTGAGAGCATTACCGGAAAGTAGTATCCTCTAACCCCCCCCCCCCCCCCCCCACCCTTGCTCACTTCCTTTCAATTCCATTAGCCTCTATCCAAACTATTCCAGCCCATTAAATGAAGACGTGATGAAATGTATTAAATTTACTTGGGGAAAATGTACTTTTCGACAACTGTGATTCTCCCCACAGCCATGCCAGGCACCGGATGCATTCATTTTCACTGCTAATTGATCATAGCTTCTCCGAGGAGGTTTGGGAGGTTTACAAGGACTTATTTTTGGGTTATAAACTGTGTATTATGCTATAAATGTGGTTTATGAGGACATTTCTAGTGTCCCCATAATTCAAATAACTTAAAAAAAAAAACATTCTAAACTATGTTTTTTTTTTTTTTTTTTTTTTTTTTTAAATGTAAAAATGTAGAAAGTTTTTTGTAGAGTTAGGTTTAGGGTTAGGTTTAAAGTTAGTGGATATAATCAATATTTCGTACAGGATAAAAATCATTATGTCTTTGGAGAGTCCTCATAAGGATAGCCCGCTGATTTTGGACCCTTGAATCATGATAAAGTGTAATGAGGCTTAAACTGATATTTTGTTTGCATGATGAGATGAAATTAAAGAGTGAGATTTCAAATCGTTTTAATGGAGGTTGAACTGATGAATCAGCCAACTGAAAGTTATCAGTTGAATACTATTTGGGTTGTTCGTGTTCAGTGCAAGATTGAGGGAGATGGTCTAGATGTGAGATGGTGAATATTCTGTCTTACCAACGTCTGTTGCTCTTTCAACAACAACAAAAAAAGAACATTTAGTTCAGATTAGATTTTGAGGTAATGCTATTAATTGCTACAGTAAAGCATATTTGTAGTCCCTTAGTTGAAAATATGTTCCATAATTCGTCAGTTTGTACTACAGTACATTAATCCTACATTTACAAAATAATAGTAAAAGGGCTGTTGCAGGTCAATTTATGATCAAAATAAAATACAAGTAAAATTAAAAACATTTTATATTTTATTTATTGCTGAATAAAAATTATAAATTATTTTTTGTTTTTCTGCTCAACAAATTCAGAATAATGTCTGTATTTCCTCCTTGTTCATTGAAACCACACTTTACTCATTGTGGGGCGGACACCATTTTGCTATCACAGAAACACAAACAAACATATGGACAAAATTCTTACATTTTGATTGTACATAAATAATTGAAACCCTAAAAATAATTTAAGTGAAACCCTAGTAATGCACTTAAAGGTAAGCAAATTAATTGAAAGTCTGTAACTGTAATCTGATTACAAGAATTTTAAATATAATGCATTACAATAATTTTGAATAAAAAGTAATTGGATTACTGTAACTAATTAATTGGTTAACTGATTGTTTTTAAGAACACTAATTAATATCAATATATTTACAATATGATTACCAAATTTCTAAGAAGCATGGTCACTGTTTGAGGATGAAGACACTGTTGAAGATGAATATTTCATTCGAATATAGATTTGAAAATGAAATTAATCTGTGTTGAAGTCTACTATTTTTGTTTGTTTGCATGTGTTTGAATGTGTACAAGCAGGTCAGTGTATATTTGTGCCATTTAGTCCCAAGTGGTGTGCAACGCTGACCCATTCAAACTAGCACACACAGTCACTGGAGGTAAGAATATCCAAACTTTAAATGACTCTGCTCCCTTTCACTGTATTTCAATCAGGCACTGTTATTTATGAGGAGAGAGTGAGGATTGGAGTTCCAGACACTCCATGAAAACCTCCCATTTACCACTTCTGTCTTGCCACCACTGGCCCATCATTGGTGAAATCAGCCGTGGCAGACGGAAAAGTTGGCAGTAGAAAATGGACTTATCGAATGCACACAGGCATGACTACCATTCCCATACAGGGAGAACAAAGACTAAGAAGAGAATGTTTGTGACTTGAGGATCCAGAAGAGAATGAATTGAGCAGTTGGGGGCTGTGTGATGGTTACTAAACATTTGTCACTCAAATGGGACTTTCTTCCTTTCTTTACTTTCTTCCTTTTTCATTTCTTTGTATTGTAAATTATGGGTTTAGAATGAGGGAAAATGTCATGACTAGATTCAGTCAGTGGGAAAGGTGGTTTATAATCTAAATAGCAGCACATCTCTATATGTCAGAGGGGAAAAGCAGCATTCTCACTAGAATAGTAGCTCACTAGAAAAAAAATTATAAATACAACGTGTCCAAAAGTCCACTTGTGTTAATGCTTCTATTTTTGTAATGTAATAGATATTTGTTATTAACATTAAAATTGAGTGAAATGCTTAATTGAAAAATAGCATGAATTGTAAAATGTCTTAGCAGTTGGTCTCCCTTTTGCTTTAATGACAGCATGCACTCGAGCTGTCATGGACTCCGTAAGTTTGTGCAAAACCTGATGATCCATGTTGTCCCAGCATGAATTGAGAATGTTCCAGAGCATCTTGTGTGCTTCAATAGAAGTAAATAATTCTGACCTTTTGTACAAATACTAACACTTTCTGTTTCTTTTCGGGTTCAAATTATTTAAATGTAAAATTTCCGATGTGGACACAAACTTGTGAACCCCACTGTACGTACTTGGGTGCGCACTCCTGCAACAGACCGAGATGAGTCCCAAATGCTACCTCAGTTTTCAAAACTGCTTGATATCTAGACGTCTTGTCAGGTGTGCGTGCTGTTCCGATGAGCAAGAGCCTGATAATGAGCCACAGCCAATGAAATACAGAGAGAACACCAGAGAAGGTCAAGGTATTAGTAAGCGGAAGATAAAAAATAATTTTAATATAATAAAATGAAACTTCACCCACAGCTCCCTACCCACATTCTTTTGCAAATAGCAAAATGGGTGCAAGCCATTCATTCATGTTTGTTGGAAGAAAAGAGCAAGATGTGGGTAGCAGGAGACAAAAAAATATATTTGAAAATAAAATCATCCACATCTCCCTACCTGCTGTCTTTATTATTTTCAGCTATTTTTATTATTTTATTTTGCATTATTTTTCCTTTGCAAATTAGCACAGATATGTGTAAAAAATGGGCACGAGCCGTTCTTTTGTGTTTGTTGAAAGAGCAAGGTATTGGGTAGCAGGAGACAAAAATAATAATAAAAAAAAAAAACCTCACCCACATCTCCCTACTCAGTGTTTTTATTATTATCAGCTGTTTTTATTATTTTAATAAAGGGCAAAAACCGGCGAGAGCCGTTCTTTCAGGTTTTTGGATGTTATCAAGCATAAACTGTGAATTTGTAAAATTAATTTCCTTATAATAGTTTTAAGATGCATTTTTGACAATCTGTTTGAAATGGGAGGACACTAAGAGCAGCTGTAATGGATGTTTTTTTTGCATGAAAATGTACAGTTGGTGTTACGGTGATGTATTACTTTTACATTTGTGATCGGATCACCTAAAACTCATCTGAATACCTGGTGTACACATGGTCTCAGTTGGGGACGAATGGTTGGTAGTTGATACTCTACAGTCCTGAAGTGTTTGCAACAGCACAACGAAAAACCTGACTGTGAGTTGCAAGGCGCCGACTGAAGGTCATGTAGTGTATGCTTGGCTTTAAGCATCATGTCAAATTTTATGTGTGTAACACTTGTTGTGTGATTTGACTCTTTTCGAAGCAACAAAACATAATTTCTCCACCATTTCCTTTTCCTATGATTAATCCTCTCTTGCCTGGATAGGAGCTTCCTCTCTATCCATCTTATGAATGCCATGCTCATTTGTTACCTGTTGATGGGACATGGTTCACTATCTGTCCTCCATGATTATAGTGCCACTAATTACTTTTCTCTTTCTTTTCTCTCTCCTTCTTTTTCTCATTATCTCTTCAAAATCTTATTTTCTCCTCCCATTTACAACCTGGCAACCTCTCTCTTTCTCGTCCACACACATTTTTGTTCTCTCTCTCAGGTTTACACTTCCCTTATTTCTTTCTCACTCCCACTCAGTCTCTTTCCATAATGTTTTTCTCTCACAAACCCTGAAATATCCCTTCATGCCATCCAACCCTATCCATTGCTTTCTTCTTGTTTTTCCCTCTTTCTTTTTCTCACACACCCAATTTCACATGTACTTTCCCTGAGCACCACTTGTGGCCCACTTGAGAAAATGAGGGGGCAGGCAGTACATATATTATGTTTAGTGCTCGATAATATTGCACTTGGGTTGTGGAACTGATTTGAAAACACAGTATTATTTTTATATTTTTAGCTTATATTTTTTTGCATTCAGCCTTGCTCAACTCATTGACTAAATTCAGTTCTTTATCAGTAGCTAAAAGTGAATTTATATCACAAAGCAATGTTACATTTGATTACTCTTTTGTAGGCATTTGCTATACAATATTCAAACATTTTAAGTGTGAAATAAATAACAGACTCCTCTTTATTAGCATTCACCCTTTACACTATATATGTGAAGAACATTTTTGTCCAATTAATAGATTATTTCATATAGGTAGAAAAATGTCTCATAACAGTGAAAGGGAAAGACAAAATATGCCTAAAATAACTCTCTATTATTTGAACAAATAATTTGATAAAGAAACATCTCAGCTGCAGGAATAAATATTATTGAATTATTGGCGTAGTTAGTTCACTTTTAAATTATGTGTATTTTTATTAGAGATGCTAAAAAAAATCACAAGTACAATACTGAAATGCTATTGATTGGTTTATAGTGTGGTGAGATGGGTAACATTTTTAGGCTGTTTAGGTTATTGGAGAAGAGAGTCACTGACTGAATCTGTTATATGCAGTACTGCTGAACAGAGCCAGTGATGTGGGAAAAAATCATTTGTTTTGCCTGATGCACTCTAATGTCATATGCATCCCAATAGACCTAAAGTAGCCTGAAATTATGCATTGTCTTTTATACATTGTCTGGTGATTTTGCACTTCTGTTTAAAAATAAATAAATAAATCTTGCTAACTCAAGAGAATCAGATTTGTTAAGTCTGTGCTGTTTTAAGCCAAGTAATTAATGTTGTAGAGCAGTGGTTCTGCAACTGGTGGGTCGATGCTCTGTTCTGATAGGGTCGCAGACAGCAGGGAAAACCAACATTACATGCAAAAACTAAAATGCAACCAACCATATAATAATTTATAATTAAGATAGCACAATAGGAGGAGAACTTTCTATTTCTTGCATTGTTGTCATCATAAACTCTGCATCCTATCAAACTCCATAGTATTTTGGTCAAAATCATCTGTCACTTGGTTGAAGCTAGCTCAAATTAGCCAGATGTCACCATAGATTTTTGCGTGACATGCCCTCCTTTAAAATCATAAGCAAAACTGTTTTTTGAATTTAAATTGCTGTCCAATTTATTGTTAAATCTGGATCAGTAAGCAAAATCCACTGAGAACCACTATTTTCTACCAATGAAACAGAATGCAAACATGTTGTAAACATTTCACATTAAACAGATTAATTTAATTGTTTGTATCTTATAAAACTTAAAAAAAAAGTATGGTGTGAAATTAGACTCAACATGATTAACAAATGTGTGTTTACTTATTCATCAATTTGATAAATGTTGCAAATGTATTTTACAATCCACAGACAAATGCCTTTGTCTGTAAAATTCAAAATTAAATTAATGTTCTTGGATTTACAGAAATAGAGACATACACTCACCTAAAAGATTATTAGGAACACCTGTTCAATTTCTCATTAATGCAATTATCTAATCAACCAATCACATGGCAGTTGCTTCAATGCATTTAGGGGTGTGGTCCTGGTCAATACAATCTCCTGAACTCCAAACTGAATGTCAGAATGGGAAAGAAAGGTGATTTAAGCAATTTTGAGTGTGGCATGGTTGTTGGTGCCAGACGGGCCGGTCTGAGTATTTCACAATCTGCTCAGTTACTGGGATTTTCACGCACAACCATTTCTAGGGTTTACAAAGAATGGTGTGAAAAGGGAAAAACATCCAGTATGCGGCAGTCCTGTGGGCCAAAATGCCTTGTTGATGCTAGAGGTCAGAGGAGAATGGGCCGACTGATTCAAGCTGATAGAAGAGCAACTTTGACTAAAATAACAACTCGTTACAACCGAGGTATGCAGCAAAGCATTTGTGAAGCCACAACATGCACAACCTTGAGGCGGATGGGCTACAACAGCAGAAGACTCCACCGGGTACCACTCATCTCCACTACAAATAGGAAAAAGAGGCTACAATTTGCAAGAGCTCACCAAAATTGGACAGTTGAAGACTGGAAAAATGTTGCCTGGTCTGATGAGTCTCGATTTCTGTTGAGACATTCAGATGGTAGAGTCAGAATGTGGCATGAACAGAATGAGAACATGGATCCATCATGCCTTGTTACCACTGTGCAGGCTGGTGGTGGTGGTGTAATGGTGTGGGGGATGTTTTCTTGGCACACTTTAGGCCCCTTAGTGCCAATTGGGCATCGTTTAATTGCCACGGCCTACCTGAGCATTGTTTCTGACCATGTCCATCCCTTTATGGCCACCATGTACCCATCCTCTGATGGCTACTTCCAGCAGGATAATGCACCATGTCACAAAGCTCGAATCATTTCTAATTGGTTTCTTGAACATGACAATGAGTTCACTGTACTCAATGCCACGTAGAATTAAGGCAGTTCTGAAGGTGAAAGGGGGTCAAACACAGTATTAGTATGGTGTTCCTAATAATCCTTTAGGTGAGTGTATTTGTGAACACAAATGTTCCCTTTTGTATAAATGTATCACAATTTGTGTATGCAACCAAAGGAAGATGCTCCAAATCAAACACAAAATGGTCTTGTGAAGTATTGAATGTACATTTGTGGATCACGTGGCATGCATGCGTTCATTGGAAGCTATTTTTGTTGATTCTGTTTGATTCATATGAATTTTGAGAGGTTTGTTTAGCTGTTTTAACCATGACTGACTCACACACAAACAACTACCAATGGATGAATACAAAGTGTATTCATACATATGTGCATATCTACCTGCTGGAGGTGCTTTCTCGCTGAGCATTGCAATGTTGGAGCTGCCATTGATCTGGAAGTTCAGGAGCAGTTCATCACTCAACTTCAGAGAGGGTCAGCAGAGTGGGCCCAGTGCCACCGCCCATGTCACTCCAAATGGCCATCCAGTTGGCAGAGGACCACATGGTGGTGTATTTGATAGCCGGTGAGCCCCAAGACACTTCTCTCTCTCTCGCTCTCTCTCTCCTATCTCTCCTCCTCCCCCTGCTTTCTGTCCTATACCAGCTCCCCGACTCCAGGGATAGCACGACCCACCATTTTCCCCTGCCCCTCACTGCTCTCAGTCCCAGGGTGGTGGACCCACTGTCACGGGTGCAGGTGTGGAGCCTGGGCCAGTCTGTTGAGAGCCTGGATATTTCCAGGACCAATGCTTGGTGATGGAGTTGGGGATGTTGGTTCGGGTCCCTGATCGATCTGGGATGTACTGCATACCAGTAAGAATTAAGGGTGGTACATACCAGGCCTTGGTGAATTTGGGTTGCAGCCAAATTTCCATTCATCAATGCCTGGTTCAAGACAAGGCTTTGGGTGCTAGCCACTAATTTTGGGCTCAAATTGGCCAGCGTTTCCACATTATTAAGGGAAATTTGCGAGGATGGTTCCTGTAACAGAATGTGTTGATGTGCTGGCTGGAGAGGCGGAACTGGGTCCATCAGTGTCAATTCCCCATCAGTATGACGAGACGGAGGGTGAAGTCTTAACTTCCCCAGCCCTTAGAGGATTTCCTGCAGGGGATTTCCCTCTGGAACATATATGAAACGAGACTCCAGGCACGCACATGCCCAGAGAATCCACAGTCACTTCCAGGACAGCGGCGACACGCGGCGCATGTGGCAGGGCATCCAGGCCATTACCAACTACATGACAACATCAGTTGCCTGTGACAAAGATGCCTCCCTTCCAGATGCACTGAATGACTTCTGCACTAGGTTTCAAGCACAGAATGACGTGGTGGCAAGGAAGACCACCCCTCCTCCCTACGACCAGGTGCTCTGTCTTACCACGGCTGATGTGAGGAAAACTCTACATAGAGTCTGGTACATAGAGCCAGGCTGCTGGACCAGATAACGTTCCTGGCTGGAGTGCTCAGAGGATGTGCAGACCAGCTGGCAGATGTTCTTACCGACATCTTCAACATCTCTCTGAGCAGCGCTGTCATTCCAACATGCTTCAAGGCCACCACCATTGTCCCCATGCCAAAGAAGTCTTCAGTGTCCTGCCTCAACGATTACCGTCCCGTCACACTCACACCCATCATCATGAAGTGCTTTGCGAGGCTCGTCATGAGGCACATTAAGACCCAGCTGCCCCCCTCGCTAGACCCACTGCAGTTTGCATATCGTCCCAACCGTTCAACAGACAATGCCACCACCACCGCCACCACCCTCCAACTGGCCCTCACCCACCTAGATAAAAATGACTCATACGTTCGAATGCTGTTCATTAACTTCAGCTCAGCATTCAACACAATCATTCCTCAGCACCTGATTGGAAAGCTGAACCTACTGGGCCTGGACACCTCCCTCTGCAACTGGATCCTGGACTTCCTGACTGGGAGACCTCAGTCATTTCGGATCGGGAACAGCATCTCCACCACCACCACACTGAGCACTGGGCCCCCCCAGGGCTGTGTACTCAGTTCACTGCTGTTCACTCTGCTGACTCTCAACTGTGAAGCAATGCACAGCTCGAACCACATCATCAAGTTCGCTGATGACACTACCGTGGTGGGTCTCATCAGCAAGAACGACGAGTCAGCATACAGAAAGGAGATGCAGTAGCTAACAGAGTGGTGTAGAGCCAACAACTTGTCTCTGAATGTGGAGAAAACAAAAGAGATGGTTGTTGACTTTAGGAGAGCTCAGAGTGACCGATCAACGCTGAACATTGACGGCTCCTCTGTGGAGATCGTCAAGAGCACCAAATTCCTTGGTGTTCACCTGGTGGAGAACCTCACCTGGTCCCTCAACACCAGCTCTATTACCAAGACTCTATTACAAGTCTCTACTTTCAGCGAAGGTTGAGGAAAGCACATCTCCCACCCCCCATCCTCACTATTTAGGGTCTATTTAGGCCATCCTGAGGAGCTGCATCCCTGCCTGGTTTCTGATAGTGAGGACAGCTGAGAAGATCATCGGGCTCTCTCTTCCCTCCCTCAAAGACATTTACACAAAACACTGTATCTGCAAAGTTATTGATACATTGTGGATGACCCCACACAACCCTCACACAAACTCTTCACCCTCTTGCCGTCTGGCAAGAGTTACCGAAACATTCGGGCCCTCACGGCCAGACTGTGTAACAGCTTCTTCCCCCAAGCCATCAGACTCCTCAATACTCAGAGACTAGACTGACACACTCACACATGTCCTGAGTTGCACTTTAATTATTCTCACTTTATACCTGGCTGCTACCTCAATAACTGCTATGTCCATAGAGCACTATCTCATAGTATTTTACGTTTACATTTTTGAAACTGTCATCTTTTTGCACTACTGTGTACTGGTCGGCGCTGCATTGTCTCTCACTGTGCCTATTGTCCTGTTCATTTTTAGTAATTTTATTGCACTGTCCCATACTTTTTGTACACGTTTGCACATGCACTTTATATAGGTATGTTATTTAGTCTGTGTAGTCTCATGTGGTTCTTTGTTTGCACTATGTTGTTTTATGTATCACCATGGTCCTGGAGGAATGTTGTCTCATTTCACTGTGTACTGTAGTAACTGTAAATAGTTGAACTTACAATAACCACCACTTGACTTGACGTAACTCTTAGGCCCGCCTTCATTCCAAGTGAGAGTGATTGATGGTCACCATCTTCAGCCAGACATTGCACTTGCCTATCCGTATTTTTCAAGAGACACAGGACGCTCAGACAAAGACATGACCCAGTTATTGATACAGAAGAACCATTGGGAAATGTTATCACAGATGATTCATTATAATCTGATTGGCCAGGCATTCACGGGGAAGTTCGCAGGTGGTGTGCATGCCGTGAATTGTCAGCTGGTGAATCTGCCGGCCACCCCAAGAGCACCTTTATGCCCACTAACTTTGATTGAGGTCCCCTTTGATATAATTGGCATGGACCTCGTCGGACCATTAGAGTGGACGGCATGTGGGCATCGCTTTGTATTGGTTCTGGTGGACTATGCAACGTGATATCCGGAAGCAGTGCCTTTACACAACATCTCAGCACGTGGAGTTGCACTCTTCAAAATTATCTCCCTAGTGGGGATTCCGCAAGAAACACTCACTGATCATGACACTACTTTTATGTCACATACACTGCGTGAGCTGTAATAATCATTGGGCATTTAATAGATTCGGACAAGCGTGTACATCAAGCTCTAAATTGCTCGCAAAACACCACTGATGAGTATCTGGCCAACAAGTGGGAGGTCCTCACCCTTCATTACTACCTCCTGGGATGGGCTTTCACCCTCTTTTCGGACCACACCTTGATCCAGTGGCTCCATCGCATGAAGGATACCAATGCATGGATCACCCTTTGGTATCTGGCTCTTCAGCCACGAGGTGGTCCACAGACCGGGGCGCAGATGGCTGTTGCGGACTTTCTCTCCACAAATGGGGGGGGTGTGCAAAATATGATGAGAATGGTAATGATCATCATCTGGCAATGATTGTCTATAACAGCTGTCATTGCAGTGAGAGTGGAGAAAGGCATTAAGAGCGAGCCAGATACCAGTCACAGGAGCGAGTTTTGAGACACGAGCTGGAGAAAGACTGTATGAATTTACGTATGTCCGCTGAAAAGTGTAATTTCTGAGTGTGATCACTGAAAAACATAAATATTGAGTTTCAAAGAAATGAAGCATATCCACGTTTGAGGTGGATTTGCTATCTCCCACTTCCTCCTTTTCTCTAACTGTGAACATTGTTACACTAGCAATCGTACATTTCAGACACCCACAGAAAGTGCTAGGATAGATAAAATGGTACTAGAAGGAGGGGTGGGAAACCAAACCCTTATTGATGATTGGCTATTTGGCTGGTAGCCAAGGTAACAGGCTAAAAGGGTGAAGGTTTCTTCTCTTTCTCACTCTGTCCTCTAAAAGGTCAAAAGAATCAGACTCAGTCCCTCAGAGGCACAAACAGCACAACACCCACTACATCACACCACTTTAGTGCATTTCTCTAATTACTAGCTCATAGTCCATAATAATGTTATTGCACCAAAATCAATCTTTTTAATTAAATGAGTTCACATTTGATCAGTGAAGCAAATGGTAACATTTACATTTGCATTTGAATGGTCTTGGCATCAACGTTTTACCTTCTGACTTCCAAGAAAGAGAATACACATATTTGGGATAAATATTTTAAACAGGACAGTAGTCTGGTACTATGACAAAACAGTAAAGAAAACCACAGTTTCAAGACTTAGGCTATGTTCGTACTAATATGTTTACATTTGAAAACATTTTCAGTTTCTTAAAGAGAAATAAAAATGATCTCATCATATATTCACCCACATGCCAAACCAGTTGTGTATGACTTTCTTTCTTCTGCATAACACAAATAATTTTCAAGTGAAAGTGCAAAATTATTGTTAAAAAGGACTCAAATATTGATCTGTTTCTCACCCACACTTACCAAATCTTTTCTGAAGATATGGATTTTTGTATTTCTTTTTTATTTTATTTGATCCCCCTTTCTCCACAATTTTGGAATGCCCTTTTCCCACTACTTACTAGACCCTCATGTTGGCGTGGTAACTCACATCAATCGGGGTGGTGGAGGACAAGTCTCAGTTGCCTCGGCTTCTGAGACACTCAATTTGCGCATCTTAACACATGGCTCGCTGTGGATGACACCTCTGTGATCCACGCACAAATTACCACGTTCCCCATTGAGAGCGAGAACCACTTAATTGAGACAACGAGGAGGTTACCCAGTGACTCTTCCCTTTGCCCAATTTTGTTGCTTAGGAGACCTGGATGGAGTCACTCAGCACACCCCGGATTTGAACTTGTGACTCCAGGGGTGATAGTCAGCATCAATACTCGCAGAATATATTTAAATTCATAAATACTCAACAACTGCAATACCTGTGGAGAGAAGAGATGGAGAAAAGAGGGGAGGGGGGAGAGCAATACCAGTAAACACAGCCTGACCTAGGCCTCTTTGCGAAACTAGTCACACTCAGCTGAGTATCAAGACTGAAACAGTTCCTATCGTGAACCAAGCAAAGTCTTTTGCCATTACATTCCGGCATGCAACAAGCTACTTTAGTTTTTTTTTCAGTTCTACTTTTCTGATAGCATAGTCAATATCTCTTAGAGGACTTCAAATGTAGGGACATGGACTGTGTGGAGTGATGATGAAGGAGGGACTGCAGGCTTTAGTGTTTGCAAAGGGAAACTTGCATGAATATAGGTACCTCCCAGCTGACGAGCCAGGTTTTCTCTGAAATCAATCTGGGTTAAGTTCAATGGTCTATGCTCATCCCCTGGTGCTGTATGAATGTGTTGCCATTCCTTAAACAATACGAAACTATTGATGATGATAATGTCTATGAATTGGAATAAAATATTTTTTTGTAGGACGTCATAAGATTTTATCATTTGGTCTGACTTATCAACACTGCCCATGTTTTTGTTATAATCACTAATGACAGTGGGCTGGAGGGTTACTTCTTTTGTCCAGTCGCCATAATTTTTTACAAACCTAGTAATTTCGGTTGAGCCATTCGCATTGTGTAAATTGGAGAGGCATGTAAGTGCACGTATGTCCTTCCACTGATTTACAAGTGTATTCCCCTCAATCCTACACCACCTCATGTCCCCACAAGCTGTTTTGCTTTCCCATCTTTTAATGTCTATAAATTCTGCAGGAAACAATTTACGATTCACTCTGCATGTCCCACAGGCATTAGTTCCCATTTCTAAAACTTAAATTTGAGAGTGTCCCCCGAGTCTGATGAGTTGCAATTACCCATAATTTAAAACCCCACCGAGAAGGCTTGCCCTTCATGTATTGTTTAAATCCTGACCAAGCTTTAGACTTGACCATACGTTCATCTTTTGCAAGATTTTGGTTAGGCTGAAAGAGCTGCTGGCATTTTTGTTTGAGGTAAGATAATGCAACTTCCAAAGGCAATCCTGATTATCCTCTGTGGTAGGGACTACAACATGTAGAGCTGCTAAAAGAGCCTTGTAGCAGTTACGCAACATAAATCCCCTTGCCCACGAGCCCTGAAGTGACTTGGTTCCCCAATGACGTTGGGAATCAGGGAGAATTGAAAACCCCATGTAAATTAGCAACCCAAGACATTTGTAAAATTCATTGGGGGTCAACTCCATCCAAGCTCCTTGGTATAGCTAGAATATGATGGACAGTTAAGTACGATCTCCCACCCCTGACAGTTTGTAAAGCTGCATATATCAGCACCTACAGCCTGAGTCAAAACCGCATGAAAAAGTCAATTACTCGCAACATCAAATTGGAGGTTGACCGCACAGCCTGATGCACGCTACCTAAGTCAATACTAAATGGACAGCTAGGCTTAAATGGGATAGGTTTTGTTGCCTGTGAATCAATGTCAGAGAATGAGGGATAAGAAACAGATTCAGGGAAGCATTTAAGATTTCTAGCTGACTTGGGACCTTTGTGAGAATGGCTTGCCATACACAAAATAATAAGAGTAACAGTGTTAGTGTCACTGTGAGTATCGCTCATATAAGAAATAGAAACAAACAATACATACACATTCATGGATACCCAGTTGATGGTCTTGGCTGGGGATCAGGTTCCATCTCATCCTCCATATCCTCATTGTCCGGTTTTTCCTGCAGTAGTTCCTGGTCCAGCAGATCTACCTCCTGTGTGCTCATGCCCTCATGAGCCTTGTCCTCCTCTGCTATGAACCTAAGCTCATCAGCAGTCAGATGCCTCCTCCTCTTGAGGGTGCTGAGGAGGGAGCCATAGTCTCTATCTATTTCTACAACAGGAAAAAAAGTACAACAATTGGTAGCCAGCAGTGTGTTCTTCATAAATCCATACACTGAATAGTCAACAAAGGCTTGCAGACTAACCAGAATGTCCAACTGCGGACAGCGCTCTCACACTTGTAAACAGGAAGCTACACACAATCTAAATGCAGTCGCTGCATTTACATGGAAAACAGAGAGGGAAAGGTTAGTGCAGGCAATTTTAAATAAATCAAAGTCAAAGAAATCTACTAAACAAAATGTATTTCTATGTAGAATGGGTGATTCTCACTAAACCTGTCAAAGAAATTTCATATTTAACCCCACATAAATACATATGTATGTATGTATGTATGTATATATATATATATATATATATATATATATATATATATATATATATATATATGATTTAGAAAATGAAGACTTCTTTTAGGACAATTATTGCCATTATTTTCAGGACACTTTTTACCCCCAAATTCTCAGTAGCATAACTTGGCAGCTGAAGGTTTATTTATTAGAATTTTTTTTACTATGTGATGGATGGGTAACGCTATCTGCTACATTATAGAAATATATCTACCATTTTTTATGGCATGGGAAAATCAACAAGCTAGATAACTTGTCTAACAAGCAGGCCAGTTAAAAAAAAAATAATCTGAAAACAGCATCTGCTCTCTGCCTCACATTACTTCAGGTGGATTTTTCCTAAGGGACAAAATTTGAAAAAAAAAAGTTATAGATATTAGTTAAAAATTTACAGTTGCACAGAAACTGCCAAAAAAAAAGTTTATATAATAGAGGCTCGCCGATCACAGTCACATTTTTCCAGAAAAAAAAAAAAACTAGTTAGCAGCACAACTATAAATAAATGCTTCATAACTAAAAAGGTTTGACTATCCTTCACAAGCGACAACATTGTTAAAAAAGTTATTGATATTTAGCTAAAAATGTACATATTATTGCTAGCTAATGTTTATTTAGCAAGTGTCACAGAAATGTGCTTAAAAATAGAGGCTAACTGCCTGTCCGATGAACAACGTAATTTTTTCCAGAAAAAAAAACTAGGGTTACTCATACAAATAAATGCTTCATAACTAAAACGTTTTGACTTTCAATAGACATTATTGACAACACATGTTAAATAACTTGTCTTACCTTGAAATATCGACTCAGTTTTCAATTTGAAGCAGTGAATCCAACACTGGAGGTAATCTCCTGTGACGTCTCTTGCTCCGCTCAGGCAAATGGAGGATGACGCAGATGACGCTACATTTATTATTCACGCCCAGTAACACCTTAATCAATCATATGTGCCTTTAGCTTATATTGTCATGAGTATCTGTCAGTTTTCAGAAATGAAATCGGTGATTGGACAGTGAAGATATTGAGACAGGATCCATGGGAATAATTGTTCCCAAATTTAAACGCTCCGGCTGGAAAGGGTTAATAATCTCATAAGTTAATATGTAGAGCTATTTGCACTCTTAATATTTAATATAGCCTTAATAACAATTATCATCATTAACATTGTCTTTTAAAAAGTGGTCTGTGTTCCACAAAAACAAGTGTGAATGCAAAATGGACTGAGACCCTGTAATGGTCAAGTGGACCAAAAAGAGATCTGAGCCCACTTTCAAGGTCACAAATCATTTGAATGCAAAGTGAACTGGGTCCCATTTCACCCCATTTACTGGGTTTGGGTTTGTTTTTTTTAAACAGAACCCAAGTGTAAAAACACCCTTAGCTACCTGTACCGAAATGATGAATGATTGACTGTGTGATTGGTAGGAAGCAAGTCATATTACAATTTTCAGGAGGTGAAAATTAGTTGGGGAATTTTGGATGCTGGAGAGATTTCTTGACAGAGGCAGGCAGACAAGCAAGAACTATTAAAGAGATAACTAATTTCTGAACAGAGAGCTGGGAAAAGAAGAGTCGACAGAAGTGTTAAATTTTTATAGCCATAAATAAAATGAATCATAAACAGTATATTGATTGATTGATTTTATTTTGAATTATGCATACACTTATTATAATTTATTGTTTATTTGCTCTGGCTATAATACAGTACATGTTTGCATATTAAATCAGTTGTCAGAGAGCACTAGTTTAACAGCACTCTAGCTGAATATTGTTTGATATGACAATCAATTAGCTAAATGAACATTAATGACAGTCTTTAACTGGAAGATGTTACTGCTTGTTATACTCCACTTCTACTTGTGTTTATTTACAGCATGTAGTTACTGAGACACTGTGGATACTCTGGAGAGATTAAAGTGTGCATTGGTTAAAGACAAAGTGCTTTCTGCCAATGGAAACTAGGAGGACTTTGAGTGGCAGGCCAAAGAGCCAATTGGTCTCGGCCTAGCTAATGGAAGATGGGAATGCATTGATGTTGAGTTTTGCATCAAATTATTAGTCTGTGAAAGTCCATCCTAAAACATATTCTTAAATTAATCAGCAAGGATATAAGCACGTAACAAATGTCTTAACACATATTGTGAGGCAAGGATGAAATATCTTTTTCTGCTTGACTTTAGTATATTTTGAGGTGTGTATATTATATAGAAGCTGGATGTTTATTCCATGTCTGTAGTGGAAACAATTCCATAATGTCAGTACTTTCCATTTCTGTCAAATGTGGTCTACATCACAATCAGACAGTGGAATCATTGAAGCTCTGCATGGCGGCAATCTGCGCAGTTTCACAGTGGCATCCAGACATCTCCAATCTTAAGTCCTGTCATTCTTCCCAAGCTCAGACATCTGTCAGAGAGAGAGCACAAGCCTGAGAGATGCAGCCACGCAGAGCCTCCGCTCAGCTGGTGCTGTACTGGTGGAAGTCCGGAGGCGTTCTGTAGACTCCATTCAATGCTACATCAACTCAGCTTATTTATTTATTTGCTGTCCTTTAATTGCTCATATAAATTTAAACAGCACTGAATAAAGATAAAAGTTGGGGATTCACCATCAATAAAATGTGCCTGCTGATAGTGCAGTTACACTCTCTGTGTTTTAGCCCCTGAATCATTAAAGGAATTATGCAAATCAGTGCTCCAAAATGTAGTTTTGAATGCAATATGCACTGTGCTGTTCCCAATCTTGCAGGTCGTTTGTGAGTGCAAAGTGGTGGAGGATGCAGCAGACTTCCCCTTTCGGTCATACTTTACAAAGTTAAGTCATATTTAACTACATATGTGGAAATAGATTTTGGAGCGCTACATGCTGGAAGGACCTCATTCTATTGTAAAAAAAAAAAAAAAAGTCCAAGAAGGTGCTCTTTGTTTGGGTTTCATTAATGCATGCAGATAAATGATAGTTCAAGCCACTTCTTCCACTACAAACACCATAAAGGCTTTATCTTAGTTTAGCTTTTCACATGGACATACACAAATATATAAATTAAAAACCTGTCACTACACTGATGCATTCTGGCAAACAATGCCTTCCTTGGAGTGTGTCGGGGTACTTTTAAATGTTCATACGTGACAGGCACACTATACCAACCCCTACCCCTAAAAAGGCAAAGGTTATCTGCATGTTAACAGTTTGTCATAACTTTCTGTTTCCAACAGACTATTGGGGTACAAATAGCCGCGCTATCTGGTAGGTTTTATTTACACCTGGGTGCAAATAGTCATTCAAATAAAGTAAAAACTTTTTAATGTTTGTATCTTAAGTGCTAATGGCTATAATTTCTCTAGCCTGCATGCATACTTAACAGATTTACTACCTAAACTGCACTAACAGAATGCATTTACATACAGCAGATGCGATTTCTCAGGGCCAGCAAAGCCTTCTCTGCTGGCGTAACATGCCTAATAAATAAATATTTTTCATCCTTTCACTCTAATTAACCTTTTTGTTTATGTATTTTCAATCACTTTCCACTCCTAATTCATCTACAAGTGATTAGCAAAAAACAAAGTCTATCCATTCAGAATATATTCCTCGATGCTTACAAGCAAAGTGTGACAACTGTTTCACAAATTGCATGCCCGAAGCCAAAGCAGCGCGTGAGTCTGAGCTCCACCCCATCAGGCCTACAGAATTTCTGCAGAATCCCTCAACACTGCAGTGAATGGGCATCTAAAGTCAGACTGTCAGATTCATCAGCCAATCTGATTGATTTATTTGTTCTTGGTGGGTGTGTCTTTAGGATATATCCCAGTCGAGGCCTTCTACCTGGCCTTGAGTGACGCAGTCACGCTTTAAGTGATGTACGCAATTTGAAAGCGAAGAGCATGAGATCTTGCTGACGAGTCTGCTGTCATCACTGCTGTTACTGCTGTGGAGAAAGAAATCCTTATATATTTAAAATTCTGAGATGTTCTGCATGATCGTGTGATTGATTAATTAAACAGGAAAGGAGGACTGATTTTCACTTCAGGTAAATTGGTAAGTGCTTTTTGCATTGTTATAGCAACATCAGGAGTTTTATAAGTGTAAATTAGGTTGCTTGAGCAATGTGGCAGGGCGGAGGGTGGGGTCAGGTCTGGATTCCACACACCCGGCCCCTAATTAGGCTGATGAAGCCCGAGAGGGATAAAGGCAACCGAAGACAGCAGTGCGATAGAGAGAGAGTTACAGGCAGCAGTGTGACACCTGTGTGTGTCTAAGGTCACCTTTATTCCTCTCTGGCTTCAATAGCCTAATTAGGGGCGGTGTTTGCAGAATCACGATCTGGCCCTGCCCTCCGCCTGCCACGAGCATTTAGTGTCGGATCAAGATTTGAAAAGTAACTGTATGAACCCTGACAAAACAAAATGTATTGCAAGCAAAATTTATTGCAAGCAAATATTATTAGAGAGTTTTTTCTTGGTATTAGACCTCCTTAGTTCTGGCTTTCATGCGTGGATGTGTTTTTAAAATGTCAATTGGAATTATTAGTTGACTGCCACGTGATGTATGATGCATACGGTGTCTTATTTATTGTGAAACTGAGTTTTCTTAATGGCATGAATCACACTTAGGCCTAGACTTAAAATGCAAGGGCCGCGACTGCACACATGAGGAAGCACACAGGAGGAAGATCTGCTTGACCAGGAACAACTGTATGAACACCCGGACCATGAGGAGATGGAGGATGAGATGGAACCTGATTCCCAGCCAAGACCATCAACTGTGTGTATATATATGATACTCACAGTAACACTAACACTGTTACTCTTATTATTTTGGATATGGCTAGCCATTCTCGCACACGTCCCAAGTCATCTAGAAAGCGTAAATGCTTCCCTGACTTCCCTGTTTCTTATTCCCTTGTACACTGACATCGATTCACAGGCACCAAATCCTCTTCCATTTAAGCCTAGCTGTCCATTCGGTATTGACTTAGTTAGCATGCATCAAGCTACCTTCAAAATGATATCAACCTTCAAAATGATGTTGCGAGAAATGTACTTTTTCATGCTGCTTTTACTCAGGTTGTAGTTGCTGAGATATGCAGATTTACAAACTGTCAGGGGTGGGAGTTTGTCCTAAACTGTCTGTCATATTCCAACTACCAAGTAACTTGGAAGGAGGTGACCCCCTATGCATTTGACTAATTTCTTGTGTTGCTCATTTACATGGGGTTTTCAATTCTCCCTGATTCCCATCGTCA
Source organism: Moxostoma hubbsi (assembly GCA_032164185.1). NCBI lineage: Eukaryota > Metazoa > Chordata > Actinopteri > Cypriniformes > Catostomidae > Moxostoma > Moxostoma hubbsi. Next base: position 13,828,441 of record JAVLUX010000003.1, on the reverse strand, counting down.
TTGGAGAACCAAGTCACTTCAGGGCTCGTGGGCGAGGGAATTTATGTCACATGACCGCTACAAAGCACTTTTAGCAGCTCTACATGTTGTACTCCCTACCACAGAGGATAATCAGGATCGCCTTTGGAAGTTCCATTATCTTATGGACCACCTCAAAAAAAAATGCCAGCAGCTCTTTCAGCCTAACCAAAATCTCACAATAGATGAATGTATGGTCAAGTCTAAAGCTCGGTCAGGATTTAAAAAATACATGAATGGCAAGCCTACTCGGTGGGGTTTTAAATTATGGGTAATTGCAACATCAGACTCTGGATATACTCTCAAATTTAATGTTTACACAGGTATTCATGATGGGCGTGTCACTGTCTTGGCCACCAAAGTAGTTGAATCGTTGCTGCAGCCATTCAAAGACAAAGGAAAAAATGTTTGGTTTGACACCTTCTATACATCCCCAGCTCTAATGGTTATGTTGTTAGAAATGGAAACTAATGCCTGTGGGACATGCTGGGTGAAATGTAAACCGTTTCCAGCTGAATTTAAAGACTTCAAAAGTTGGGAAAGCAAGTCAGCTCGTGGGGATATGAGGTGGTGTAGGATTGAGGGGAATATACCTGTAATTCAGTTGAAGGACACACGTGCAGTTACAAGCCTCTCAAATTTCCACAATTGTGAATGGCTCAAATGAAATTACTAGTTTTGTAAAAAAAATTAGTCTTCCAGCCCATTGTCATCAGTACTTTAGAGTATAATGTATTATAACAAAAGCAACAAAGTTTTAATGCAGTAGAAGTGCTGTATAGTGTAAACAGTCAAAATGCTTGATGACGTGATCATATTATGCAATGTAAGTGCTCTTTGCATGCTTTAAGTAAGGTTACAAAAGCAATATCTTCTTGTAAACAGCCATAACATAAACTCATAATATTCAATACAAGTCAAACTTATATAATAGAAGATATTTATAAATAGGGTGACCAGATTCCTGCTTGTGGAAAACGGTACAGCCCCCTCCCAGCAAAAATGAAATTGACATATCCTTACCTAGGCTCAGATCAATGCTAAGTAGAGGGTGCATCCACATATATAACTGCTGTAACCTTGTACTTTTCACTGGAAGCAATTACTCTGTGTGTGCTTGCCTTTCAAGTGTTTATCGTAGAATGTAGAACAGTCCAGTCCAAAATTAAGACGTACGAAAAGTATTGCCTTCATGACTGTTACTCTGAGTCAAGATTTATCTGGTGTCCATGCTGCATTCATTAATGAGATTACACTCTCCGCAGATGTCCCATGCAGGCATAAAACTAACTCCACAACCTTGGCTAAGACTCCGAATTTGATGGTCTTTCTCTCCAGCTCACGAAAAACGTCTGTCCATCTCTCAGACATGACCATCTTGTTCATGTTCCACTCAGTGATGCGATGAGTGACAATGTTTTTCATGCAAGCCCACTCATCAAAGAGTGTGGTTTCGTCAATAAAACAGAGAGCGGTGATTCTGGAATAGAGGTGTTTGAGGTAGGGCCCACTCATGTTTTTTCTGTGTTCCCCAATGAGTGACTATTTTTTGGGGTAATCCACCAATGTTGAATAAAAGTTTCTCACTGCACAAAATAAATCATCTGCTCGCATATCACCAGCTTCAACCAGGGCATCCAACTTCTTTGTAATGTCAGAGGGTATGAATGATTTCTCCAGCCTGGCCTGCAAGACGTTTCTCAGGTCATGAATGCACAAAGCCACTGGCTGATATGTGGTCTTCCCCAGTGCATGGCTCAAAATGTCTGTTTGATTTAATGCGAAGCCAATCCAAAGTTTAGTGCAAGGAAAATGTCTCTTAGATATTTTGGGCATTTAATTTGAGAAAGAAATTATGCATGCAGACCATTGAAAATGTGTAGTATTCTGGACCAAGAGAGAGGAAACATGTTGTAACAAAGTTACAACAGGTTGGGCAGATAAAGGAGGAAGCGGGAACCGGCTTCCACAGTTCATGTGAGTCTGTTTTATTCACAAATAACCAGTAATTGCTGGAAAGCTTCACACAACACAAGACTCTCCCTCAGGAAACAGACACGAAGACTCTGGTCTGTCTGTCTCTCTCCTCTCTCTGTGAACTGGCCGTTGTTTTATTTCCCCCAACTCTCACTGCGAACATAGAGATGGTAATTAGTCACAGTTCATATCAGGTGGATGTCCTTACCTCTTTGTCTCTCCCCAGATGGACGCTCGACCATGCCCTCACCTCCACATACCCCCCCCCCCCCCCCTTTTTTCTGGAGAGGAAGTCCGCAACAACCATCTGTGCCCCCGGTCTGTGGACCACCTCGAACTTAAATGGCTGGAGTGCCAGATACCAACTGGTGATTCTGGTGTTGGCATCCTTCATGCAGTGAAGCCATTGGAGAGGGACATGGTCTGAACAGAGGGTGAATGCTCGTCCCAACAAATAGTAGCGGAGAGTGAGGACCGCTCACTTGGTGGCCAAACACTCCTTCTCTATGGTACTGTACTTAGTCTCTCTCATAGAAAGCTTTCCACTAATGTACAGCACCGGGTGCTCCTCCCCCTCCACCACTTGGGACAGAATAGCACCCACCCCTCTGTAAAAAAAAAAGGAAGAGAGAAATCAAGGAATGCAGAAGTGGCCCACCACAAAGTGCAGCTTTTAACTGCGTGAAAGCTTGTTGGCAAAACTCCATCCACTGGACCGGGAGTGGGGCTCCTGTTTTAGTGAGATCAGTCAGCGGGCTGGTAACATCAGAACAATTTGGTACAAACCTTCGATAGTAGCCCACCTGCCCGTGACCCAAGTGGACCCTAAGATACCATACCTCCACCCATCCAATTGCGCACTTCTTCGGGTTTGCTGTGTGCCCCCCTCAGAACCGCCATCAGACCTCAGAACCACCATCAGATGCTGCATATGCTGCTGCCAATCATAACTGTAAATAATGATATCATCCAAATAAGCAGTGGCATACACAGCATGCAGTCGGAGGATTCAGTCCATAAGATGCTGAAACCTAGCCGGTGCCCCAAACAAACCGAATGGAAGGGTCACAAATTGGGAGAAGGTGTGGAGAAGGCCATCTTTTCACGGGACATCAGACAATCCCTTTGTCAAATCCATGGTCGAATAAAAGTGAGCTGATCCCAACCTATCAACCAGTTCCTCAATACATGGCATTGGATACGCGTCAAATTTAGACACCACGTTGACCTTTCTATCATCCACACAGAACCGGACAGAGACATCGCTCTAAGGTACCAGAACCACGGGGCTAGCCCAATCACTGTGGGATACTTATATTAACCCTTTCTTGCCTTAGCCCCAAATTCTGAAAATTCCATTCTGTGCCAGAATATGATATTCATATCCAAATTTATATTATTTTCATATTCATATAACATCAAACACCTGAACATAATATACAATTTTGAAGTCTTCTCTTTGGGCTAGGACTTTCAAATTATATAAATATATGTATGATTATTTAAGGCTAATCATCCTTTATCAATAAGATTTCACACAGCATTTTTTACAAAAATGTTATCCAGCCACCGTACTTCATCAGAAAACTGCATTTTCAACAATTAATTAATTACATGTTAGAGGAAAACTTAGAGTATATGAAATATACATAATTTTGTGGGCAATGTAGAATAACAGACAGATTAGAAATATAATCTATTGTTTAAAAGTTATGACCATTCTAGTGATTAGTGGGAAAACTGAATAAAACCAATATTTAGAATGTTAAGATACATTTCACATGATCACTCCTCAAATACTCCTTTTGAGCACCTGTTTTTATAAATTGGCATTGTATCTGAAATTGAAGGACACAAACACTGAAAAGTACATTATATGTGTTCAATAAAACACACACTTTATTTAATTTGAACATTAGAATTACACACAAATTACACAGAAAAACACACAAAATCAAATTTTCGAACTAAAATCAAAATTAAACTTTCGTAAATACATTTTTAATAAAGAGTGCAGGAACAGAATATATATATATAAATTCATAAATACTCAACAACTGCAATACCTGTGGAGAGAAGAGAGGGAGAAAAGAGGGGAGGATGACAACACCAGTAAACACAGCCCAACCTAGGCCTCTTCATGAAACTGGTCACACTCTGCTGAGTGCCAAGACTGAAACATTTCCTATCGCGAACCAAGCAAAGTAATTTGCCATTACATTCCGGCACACAACAAGCTACTTTAGTTTTATTTTCAGTCCTATTTTTCCAATAGCATAGCCAACAACTCTTAGAGGACTCTTCAAATTTTGGGACATGGGCTGTGTGGAGTGATGACCAAGGAGGGACTACAGGCTTTAGAGTCTTCCACCACTTCTGAGTTTTTTGTAGGACGTTGTAAGATTTTATCATTTGGTCTGACCTATCAATACCGCCCATGTTTTTGTTATAATCACTACACTGGTGGCCAACTGTTTGTAATAAGGTTTTTTGACATTTCGAAAGAAAATTGGTACTTGAATTCACCAAAGTGGCATTCAACTGACCACAAAGTATAGTCAGGACATAACTTCTGTAAAAAACAGAACAATCTCTATTTGAAAAAAGTCATTTTTGATCATGTCTAGACAGGTCCCATTTCCAGCAGCACTCCAACACCTTATCCTTCACAAATCATGCTATATTGACAATTTGGTACTAGAAAGTCACTTGCCATTATATTAAACAAAGTTAAACAGTTGAAAGCTATTTGGTTTGTTAAATGAAACTTAACATTGTCTTTGTGCTTGTTTTTGAGTTGCCACAAGTATGCAATAGACTAGCATGTCTTAAGGTCAATATTAGGTAAAAAAAAATGTCATTCAATCATTGTTTTGAGGAATTAAGGCTATATACAATGCTTGAAATTGCCAAAAAAACATCATGTTATTGTTGTAACCTCCGTACCCTGAGGGAGGGTACGAGACGTTTTGTCGAATAAAGTGACACAAGGGTTCTTCCTTGGGAACCTCGCGTACCTCTGAACTTGTGAAAAAGCCAATGTGAAATTGGCAGACAGAATTTGCATGTCCCGCCCCCGGACATACGGGTATAAAGGGAAGCAGGCGTGCTTCTGTCAGTCAGGTTTTTGCACTGAGGAGCCGAGAATAAGGTACTGTCGCTTACAGTAGGAGGTCTAGTGCTGTGGCAGGAGGGACACATCGTCTCTTTACCTCCCTCAGGGATTGGAGGTTACAACAGTAACCATGATGTTCCCCTTCTGTCACTCACTCAACGTTGTGTTGAATGAAGGGACACAAGGGGTGCCATTCAAAAACGGCACGCACTAGGCCGTGTTACATGAACTGCTGAGACAGGTGCAAGCAGGCTGCTGCTTGCTACAGGCAACTGCACGAAACCCTCCCCAATGCCCCCAATAGAGATTTCATATAGAGACCTTAGGTTCCCGGCACCCCTGAGGGGGAAACAGATGCTACATGACTAGCATGGGAGCAAGCCCTGCAGCCGTGGACTTTTCTCTCTCTATGTTTCCCGGTCCTATTCTTTCAGGGGGAAAGACCCTGTGGAGGCCACATCCTGCCCAGGCTAGGGGGAGGTAACATGTGGCAAGTACACCACAAGGGTTTTGAAGCCATACGTGGGAGCGGCATGGTGGTAGTTCCTGCCTAATGAGGGGTAGCTCTACAAGCACGGCTAACGAGGGGAGTGGGACTGCCCAAGGGAGATGCGGATCTGCCGACAGGGGGACCGTACCATGTAAAATATATAATGGTGAGTTGACTGAGGAGGGAACTATGCCCGTGGAGCCCTACCACAGTATAGAGCTGCCACAGGTAAGTGCAGTGTGTCTGGGCATGAATTGCTCTGCTGAATTTGCAGGCCAGAAGGCTAGGGAGGAAAACATCCAGGAAGCGACGCTTAGTGGCTAACCTGGGATAGAAGGCACACTGGATCAACTTGGTAAAGGGCGCTGTGTGCAAATGGAACACCCGGTCGGTTGTGCCGCATTACCGAGTTCTACCGGCTCAGACCTGACAAAACACGTGACAAGACCGACTCAACCCTGAGATTGTAAAATCTTGCAAAGTTATTGGGTGTTGCCCATCCCGCTGCTCTGCAGATGTCTGCTAGGAAGGTGCTGTTGGCAAGTGCCCACGAGGATGCTACACTTCATATCAACCGCTCGGCTCCGAAGAAAAAAATCTGACTGACAGACGCACGCCCGCTTCCCTTTATACCCATATGTTCGGGGGCGGGACATGCAAATTCTGTGTGCCAATGTCACATTGGCCTTTTCTCCATTTCAGAGGTATGCGAGGATCCCAAGGAAGACCCCTTGTGTCACTTCATTTGACAAAACATTGAGTGAGTGACAGAAGGGGAACTGAAGATTTCATAAAAAGGTGTACACTACAGTCTTCTAAGCCAAAATACAGCTTGCTCTAACAAGGACAGAAAGAGATGTGGAAGGCCCAGATACTACTAATCTTGAGGATAAATACATCAAAGTCTCTGGTTCGACAACACCGGTTTTATGTACAACAGTAAAGAGAAGACTCAGGGGTGCAGGTCTTCTGGGAAGAATTGCAAAGAAAAAGCCACTTTTGAAACAGAAAAACAAAAAGAAAATGTTAAATTGGGCAAAGAAACACAGACATTGGACAACAGATTATTGGAACAGAGTGTTATGGATCTTAACCCCGTTGAGCTTTTGTGGGATCAGCTAGACTGTAAGGTGTGTGAGATGTGCCTGACAAGACAGACACATCTATGGCAAGTGCTACAGGAAGCGTGGGGGGAAATATCTGACAAACTGACAGCTAGAATGCCAAGGATCTGCAAAGCTGTCATTGCTGCACATAAAGGATTTTGATGATAACTCTTTGAAGTAGTTTAATAAGTTTTTGTTTTTTCAAATTGTAATAGTAATTTTTCATGTTATTAATGTCCTGACTATACTTTGTGACAGTTGAATGCCACTTTGGTGAATAAAAGTACCATAAACAGCAAAATTCCATGAGAGCAAAATCTGTACATTATTCCAAACTTTTGGCCACCAATGTTTGTATATAAATAGGGGAAGTCTTATAATGCAACTATAGTTATAATTATTTATGAGACGTTATAACTTATTATAAGGTGTACTAAGAGACCTAATGAATGCAGTATACTACTTTTACAATGCAATATAAATATGGGCTTCAGTAGTTATCAAAATGTTAGATATATATATATATTCACCCTAAACTCTTCAATGAAAACATCAATATTTGCATTTATTCATTTATATTTAGATTTATTTATCTCAAAGAGGTCAATTTCAAAGTAAGTGAAAGACAGAATCTAGCATATGGTGCAATGAAAGAGAAGAAGGGAAGGGGCGGATAAGTGAACAATAGTTTGGCATCATTTAAGGGACATTGCAGATTTGCATTCATAACAGATGTATGAAAGCCTGAGCAGTCACCTAAGCGTCGCGTTGAAGGACGTTCTACATCTATCCAGTTTTGCACTGTCGGGGTGGCGCTGTCCCGCAGAAACTGGTCAGGCCCATGTGCAGATCTACTGGACAGCTTGGCACTCAGCACGTGGCCTGTGCTGTCACATCTCTCTTCTTGGCTGCCCACATTGGTGAATGGCAGGTACTGGGTACTGGCAGCTACAACTGACTACCTGCTCATCTGCTACTGGCTATGGTTGATCTGGGGCAGACTCTCTGAGCCCACATGCCTCTTTAGTGGCCAGACAATCTGCTCCTTCTACACGAGCACACACACATTTGGGCATCACAAGCATTTGTTCTGCATTAACAAACTGACAAGTAAATACATGCTGAACACAGAAGCCCTCTCACATCACACTTCAAAATTCCACACATGTCAAGCTCCACTTGCCGAGATACAAGCTAAGTATACATTAAATACATATATGTGCCACAAAATGTATTGCCTAGATCCTGGACTCCGATCCCCACCATTCTTGCATCCCAAAACATAGCTCTTTTCTCTACATCCTTTTCTTCACCTCTCCCTCCTTCTATGTGCTCCAACTGCCTCTCTCCGTGGGTAGTGCTAAATGCCCAGTCGTACCATCTGAATGGTTCCTCCGCCAAGACTTTCTAAAAACTCCACATGGGACGGCTGTCCCGCTGTTGCAGAGGATGAAAGAGGAATTCCTTTCAGTAAACAATCAGAGATTGCTTGGCCAGGATTCTTTGGAAGCATATGAAGGTTATTTGAAAGGAGGAAAACGCTGTATTATGCACACTTGCATGTGCCACACACACACACAAATGCAAACACACATACTTTACATACACATTTCATTCACAATGGTGATTCTGGTCCTCTTATCTGATGAAACAAGCTACGTTTAAAGAGTGGTATTTAGCATTACAGCAATGGGATGCTTCACTGTTTGTATCTATCTTCTGGTCTGTGTTTGTGGCATTCCAGACGGGCTGTCAGTTGTGTCTTTCTCAATGACAAGCAATGGTTGATCCTGCTTCGGCTTAGTTTGGATAAATAGACAATGGCAAAAATAGACAAACTAACTAGCCATATTGTGCTTATAATGTAAGTTACTGGATTTTATTTGAAATTAATTCTGAGGTTCTTCTCTGGCACCATCTGCATCCTATTATATACTCCAATCCCTGTCAAGCACCAGAAACATAAAATATCCTAGTGTCCAAAAACATATCCAAGTGTCCAAAAGCCTCTCCAAACAAAAAAAAAAACAAAACATAATCATTGTACATAAGAACTAATTACATATGCAAATCCAACAATGACTAAAGGTATGCTCTCTATCGAAAGCATGCAAGCATGAGTAACACAAGAGCTCATTCAACTCCATTAATTCGCTGTCCTTTTTCTGCATATCGTTGCCCCCTTCGGAATATCGCAGCACCATTTTGTGGCCCATTCTGCATAATGCAGTGGCTCATTTCAGCTTATCGCAGCACATTCGGGCCATTTCACAGCCAGCCCGATTCTCCCGATGGTCAGTCCGCCCCTGATCGGCCCCAAACTGCAAATCCAGGAACTGAGTTTAGACTTTGTACTGAAAATAGACGTGCTTTTAAAAGGTCTTAACACAATTACCTATTTCTCAGGAAAAAAGCAGATTGCACTTTCTGCCAATTCATTAGCATATATTACACCTACAGTTTGTGCACACACACCCACAGAAACTGCAAACACTCACACCCACATGCGCTTTGAGCTGACATGAAAAATACACTTTGCACGCTCACAAAAATAGAGCCCCATGTCTTTGCATTTGTCTTTGGATTTTGGGCCAGTCAGAGTTGACAGATTTCACAGAAAATCGCATAATATACCATCACAGATTTCTTACAGTCTAACTATAATTAAAAAAAGTTGGAGGGTATCAAACATGTTATCCATGACTACAGAAGAAATCTCTGAGTATATACTTTACAACACAAATCTGAAGTCACACTGAGAGTAGCCAATGGAAATCTAGCATGCCGGGTGATGAAGCTCAAGAAAGGGTGTGAGTTTGGGGTGTGACTGTCGGTTTGACCATTGCCAGATTAAGGTTATATTAAAAATACAGTTTGAAAACAATGTCAATTTTTGCAATTCAATTTGGTTGCACTAGTGATGCAGAAATTGCACAATTCAGCTTTAAGGATGACAATAATCGATGAATGTGGGAATAACATGGTTGAGTCTGAGTAGATGTGCTAATGCAGACTCAGAAAACTCTCTCAAGGGTAAATCATCAAATAATGTTTCAACATTTTGTTTCATCAATTGTATTAGTCTAGCAACACCAGACTTGATTGCACCATCATGGCTTCAGTGCAGCCATTTCCACCTTTATTCACACTGACAATTATTCCTGAGAGTAAAAAAAAAATAAAATAAATAAAAACAAACAGGAACAGGAACATCACACAGACACACACACACACACACACACACACACACACACACACATAGATGGATTTTGAGTGAACAGATGTCTAAATGAAATTAAAATTCAGAGGAGTGAGCCTGCCTTCTAGACAGTTCGACTTTGCTGGAGTGATGGAGTTTGTCAGATAAATGAAAGACATACAGTATGATGAACAGATTCTGTTTCATTCTTTTCCTCTAGTGCCTTTGGACTTGATTGACAAGAGGGACTGTTAAGGCTTCAGCAGCAGGTTTTTCAGACAGATTTAATGACCAGTGATATTTTTAAAGGCTGTTGGTATATCAAAACATATTTGACAATGAGTTTAGTGATACTGGTAGGCTACATTCACTTGTTTTCATTTTGTATGTTTTGTGAAGGAGTGCGGTTCAGAATAACCAGTTACAGTTGAAATTAAGTTGAAATTACTATGAGAAGTTAATATTATCTGAAGCTGTTTGTTTTTATAAACCACTTAAAGACCTGCCAAATGTTTAATGTTAATGTAGTTTGCATTATATTTGCTGAATGTATTTATTTAATAATTTTATTAATGATGTGTGCAGATGCCATAATGCAAAAACAAAATTGCACACTTGCCCACATATCAGTTTTACTGTCAGTCACCAGTAGCTACTTCGCAACATTATACATTCTTATGTAGTTATCTGCATCACACAAATGAGGTACTGCAAATAATAGACTGAGGATGTACCACCATAACAAAAAGCTAGCACACTAAAATGACGGTTGAAATCTGACAGCTAGGATTATAGTGGTCCTCCGGTAGAAAGGCCTCTCCGACAGCAAGCCTCTGGAGCAATGCATGAAGCTATGTTATAATTAACTCTGCTGCCAAGAGATATTATATATCATCAACCGTCCTCCGGCCAAAGGAAGTGCTGTGCGAGGAGAGAAAGTCGTAGCTGTGGTATTGTTCAGGGCTTAATCAGGTCATCGCTGTGGCAACTTAGATTACAGTCATTTCCAAGGTGCTGGTTAACGTCCACATCAACAAATCTTGTCACACATCAACTTTTTCTGTTTCTTTTTTGGAAAAGCATTTTGCGGCAGGCCCAGCAGACAGGAAGCAATTAGGCTCAATCTGGACGTGGGTGACAGAAGCCGCCCAGTGACAGCACACCACTAAATAATGACGCTTTCGACTCTGACTGACGGGCAGATGAATGTGTCACCTAGCAGTAGCTCTAGACCCGTAATCAAGACCCATACAACTTTACAATGAAGACCTAATTGTCATTTTGAAATCATCATCCTTTGAAATACCAGACTTTGCTTGAAAATTCATATTTATATACAGGACAAAACAGAATCAGTTCAAAGTTAATTACTTAGTATAGGCAAGTATATTATGAGAGAATAATGAAATTGTACTCAGTTACAGCCTGAAGGGAGGTGTAAACCCAGGTTCTATTGTTTTGATCCCTTTCTCTGCACTCTTCATTTTCCTTTTCATTAAGAATTTGGTGTGCATTGATGGATTACTGTGTGGAAAGTGATAGCACAGAGGTGATTCAGACACTTTCAGAGCCCCAAAGACTCTGTGAGATCAGCTTCTCTTTTATAGCTATAACCTTCATCTTTCTCTCTCTCCCTTCTAGTGTGTGGAAGTGTGACATGGCCAATCACCCATTGTATTATTTCGGTACTCCCTAGTGCACTGTCTCTAAATGAACACATTTGTGATCATTATGATTCATATTACAGGCTCTTTATGACACATTTGCTTGCTTCAATCTGATGCGATTGATTACAATTTAAAGTGAATGTGCCAGGTGTCCCAAGAACAACTGACACAGTCAAGCCACAAATGCACCCGATTTTGTAGCTTCATTTATGCATTTGGCAGACGCTTTTATACAAAGCTATATATTTTATCAGTATGTGTATTCCTGGTGAATGGAACTCACAGCCTTTGCATTGCTAGTGTTATGCTCTACCATTTAAGCTACATAAACACATTTAAACTTTTAAGCTCAGCAGGCCCACTGAGAAAAAAAATAAAAAATATTAAAATATTAATAACTACAGTCTTGATCAACACAAAATAGGTTTAGTTTTAAAGCTTAGAAGCTGTACCTTACACTGCATGGATGTAGGTATTATGACCAAAAATTAACAAGTGCTTTGAAATTTGAAGACAAATCAGACATGTTTCGTTTTGATAATGCATAACATTTTGTCCGCTAAGGCAGACAATGATAGATAGATAGATAGATAGATAGATAGATAGATAGATAGATAAATAGTTTTTTTCAGTTGATGAACATTTATTCATCCTGTGTTGATGTAATGAAATGAAAGTGCATCTCGTCAACAGCATCATAACACCGGTCAGCCCTGCAATTGCCATGATTTCCCATGAATGCCCCCTTTTTTTTCTCTGCTGCGTGCGTGCATCCATGGGACAAAAAAATATGCTATGATCTGTTGGATGATGTACGGTCTGTAGTTTGATAGATTACTCTGATGATGGATGACAGAAATTCCCCATTCATCCTCACTACACAGTTTTATAAGGTCAATGATAACATTATAATATTACTAATATTCAAATATTCAAATACATCGACTCAATTGTGATTCAGGCAATAACTTTTTAAATAGTCAATGTCATAGTAATATTCTAATATTCTGTTTTTAATGTGGATGGACAACAACAATCATGCTTTGGATTGTTTTTGGAGTTAGAAGTCCTCAGGATGACTTCTAAGCTGTTGTGGTGTCATTTTAGTGTTAAAATGCTTCATGAATTACTCTTAGAGTAAAATTTGACTAGTCCTAAAATTAGGAGTGTCACGCACCTAATTTTTAAGAGTTACTCCTAAATTTCTGCGTTAGGAGAAATTTTTAGCCTTTGTTGTGAAAACGGGCCCAGATCGCTGTAACCAGAGGTGGAAGTCATCCAAATATGGGCATAGAGAACTCAAATTACACATGACCACCAGGAGGTGGCACCAAATATATGGAACAGACTCAGTGATGGCTCAAATAACACAGCATGTAGTTGAATGAGCTCCTGTATGCTTTTGAGAGAGAGCATACCTTTAATCATTGTTGGATTTGCATATATAATTAGTTCTTATGACCAATGATTATGTTTTCTTTGTTTTGGGGAGGCTTTTTGACACTTGGAGATGTTTTTGGACACTAGGATAAATTATTTTTGCAAAGCTAGAACTTTTGACTGCTTTTTCGTGTCAACACAAAATTTTACTCAGTTAAAGGTGACATGATTGGCAACAAAACAAAAGTAGTTTTTCGGATCTACCTTTTTTGCAGTTTCAAATCAGAATTTATCAAAATCTATATAATTTACTATATCATTTACTTTAAAATGCAAATAATAATTTTACATTTCTTATTGATTTTTTTTGGTTATTTGTTTATTTTATTTTATTTTTATCTATAAGCCTTTAAACAGGGAATATTTAAAACACCATCATAGTAGGGTTGTTACATAGGGTTAAGGGTTCAACCATTCTAGAAATATTTCCTTATTAAAAAGACACCTAACCCAAAAATGGAAATTCTGTCATCATTTACCTTATTTTGTTCAAATCCTGTAGGACTTACCAGTAGGATAGGCAGAATGAATGTAGACTGGTTTTGAACTGTTTAATGTTTATGTTTGTTTGTTTTTATTATTATTTTATTGACAGAGTTTACATTTAAGATTACTTCCACATTTACATTCTCCATGTAATTGTTTTGCAGCTGTACCCAGCTGTACAGTGGTCCACTCTTAAACACTAATTTACTCATATTAGCCAGTATTTTTGTCCTCTCTCTCTCTCTCTCTCTCTCTCTCAATTAACCACGTGAACACATATCCACCTCTCATTTGACTCCTCATTTAGTGCAGCTCTTCTGGCTTGGGCCAAATTACCTGCTGTTTCAAAATGGCAAAAACTCATTCAGCCCTGTTTACAGCTGAGTATGAATAATGAAAGTGACAAATGGAATAGCTCAGGAGCAATGCTAGGACTGGCTTAATGCCCTGTTTCTTTAGGCTTGGCTGACTTTTGTAATTATGTTCTCCTCTCTTTTTTCTTTCCCATCTCACTTTTCTTTCTTTTTCTTTTTTTTTTTTTTTTTTTAGAATAAGCTATGTTGGAAATATTTGCAACTTGAATGTAATAAGCATTTATCTCTTATTGACATTGCTATTTATTTTTTTATTCATTTATCTATTTATTTGTTTGGTGCTTAAAGGGCAGAATGCTTATTTTAAGAACAGCCTAACTTATAAAATATCTTGTGGTTAAGAACAGAGAATCTGCACCATAAACAATTTTAATTATAATTTGTGACAACTAAGCATATAGTGTTTGGTTCTAAAAATACAATCTATTACTTAAAGGAATATTCCAGGTTCAATACAAGTTGGGCCAATTTTTGAGAGTTTAAAGGCAGAAATGTGATGATTATAATTTTTGTAATGTAGATAAAAAAAAATTTTTTTACATTAAATATTTTGTTACAATTCGTGCATAATTTGATTTGTAAGATGGTTATTTTTTTTGGTCATTTTATTTGTATTTATTTTTTTCATTTACAGTGCTGTGTCGTGAAGGCAATGAAATTGCAAAATTTGACACAGTAACAAAGGTTAGTAAGCGATTTAATCACACTAAAATCACTTCCATTGTAAGTGCCTCACTGTAACTCAGATTTTTGTTTTCTTTATGAAAAGCAGGAACTAAATCAACATTATGCCACAAATGAGCTTAAATATTCATTTATTTTTTTATTTTTTTATTTTTTTATTGAGAAAAACTAATTAAAAAAACATAGCAGCTTATACATACACACATATATACATATATATATACTTACATACACACACACACACATACATATACACATAACAAAACACTCAAATAAAAAATAAATAAATAAAATACAAATGAAAACAAAACAAAAAAAAAAAGGAAAAAAGATAGATATAGTAGTGTCTACATGTATTGTGAAAAGTTTAAGGACTAGGTTAATTTAATGTCATATAATAGTAATCATTATTATTAATTAAATTTTTTCTGGTGATGTTGTGGAGAGAGAGAAAAAGATATAGATTTAAACTTAGATAGATATGGAATAATCAGTAATAATAATAATAATAATAATAATAATAATAATACTAATACTAGTATAATACTAATAATAGCAATAATAACAATAATAGCAGTAGTAGTAGTGCAAACAATAACATCATTACAGCTTTATGAAATTTTAAACTAGTCAATAAAATGATCGCTGATATACGAAGCTCTCTAGGTCCGGGAGCTGCTCCACAACCACCAAAATATTAATTTAACCAACCAGTGGCTTATATTGTATTTTGTCACTTTTTCTCTCTTTCATTTTGGTATTGAAAACGTCTCGGGTTACATGTGTAACCCTTGTTCCCTGAAAAAAGCGGAACGAGATGCTAGTCATGTAGTCATTAGACGCACCTGTGGCCAGGCTATAAATAGATGCATCACCAGGTGTCGTCAGATACTTCTTTTTGAAGAGCAGTCCTGGGACGTTCCAGTGCGGCAAAGAAGCGCAGCATCTCGTTCCGCTTTTTTCAGGGAACAAGGGTTACACATGTAACCCGAGACGTTCCCTTTACAAAAAGCTTCACTATGATGCTGCGCTTTGCCAAGCGCTATGGGGAACGCAATACCCACGCCGCCGCACTGGGGCTGTCCGGACCCCTACGGTTGTGAAGTGTGCTCACAAAACACGAGAGGTCTCAGACATGAGCTTGAGATGTCGACTCAAGGACGTAAGAGTCCGGAGTAGCGTAAACATCTGAACCATAAAATTTGATGAATGTGTGCGGAAAGGACCAGCCTGCAGCATCACAAACTTCTTCAGACATGAGCTTGAGATGTCAACTCAAGTACATAAGAGTCCGGAGTAACAAAGCATCTAACCCATAAAGTTCGCATTACGAACTTGATCAGACATGAGCTTGAGATGTTGACCCAAGGACATAAGAGTCCAGGGTAGCAAAACATCCAACCCATACAAATTTGTCATAGAAATTGAGAATGTGCGTGGAGAGGACCAGCCCGCCGCGTCACAAACTTGTTCAGGCATGAGTTTGAGATGTCGACTCAAAGGCATAAGAGCCTGGAGTAGCATGAACATTCAAACCATAGAACCTGAAGAATGTGTGCGGAGAGGACCAGCCTGCCGCATCACAAACTTGTTCAGGCATGAAAGATTTAAGCCATAAGATCTGAGAATGTGTGCGGAGAGGACCAGCCTGCCGCATCACAAACTTGCTTAGACATGAGCGTAGATGTCGACTCAGGGGTGTAAGAGCCCGGAGTAGCATGAACATCCAAACCATAGAGCCTGAAGAATGTGTGCGGAGAGGACCAGCCTGCCGCATCACAAACTTCTTCAGGCATGAAAGATTTAAGCCATAAGATCTGAGAATGTGTGCGGAAAGGACCAGCCTGCCGCATCACAAACTTGCTTAGACATGAGCGTAGATGTCGACCCAAGGGTATAACAGCCCGGGGTAGCATGAACATCTAGTAACATGACCATAAAACCAGATCATCACAAACTTGCTGTAGAGGGAGACCTCTAGCCAAGGCTTTAGAGGAGGAGAGCCCTCTGGTAGAGTGCGCCCTAAAACCTACTGGCGAAGCTTGACCGCACGCCTCGTAGACCTGGGCAATAATGTCTCTCACCCAAAGTGACATAGTCTTCCAGGAGGTGACCGCCCCCAAGAGAAGAATTGCTGCCTTGAATTTACACCACTAGCAAATGCGGTGGACATAAGTCTGAAGGGTACAGACTGGACAAAGTCTGAGAAGTCTTAGCTGCTCCGGCGTTACAAACGGCAGGGAGCAGAAGGCTTAGAAAATAACCGGGTAGGTAGTTAGGGTGAGGGTGTAAAGAATGCTTTTGCTGGGGCAAACTCTAAACAGGCCGGCAAAAGAGACAGAGCCTGTAGGTACCCAAGTCTCCTTAGAGACGTATTTCCATAAGAAAAACCATCTTGAGAGTCAGAAGTCTACCAAACGCTGACTCTAGAGGTCTAAAAAGGGGGTCTTACCCTATGAAGAGGTCCTAGCAAGGATGCCTCTTAGGGGGCACCTTGCCCATCAAGGCGTGGCAAACCGCAGTGGAGGCCACATAGAACCTGGCAGTGGCGAGGCAAGTGCCCGCTGACAGTTCTTTCTACAGAAAATCCAGAACTGAAGCAAACTGGCAGTTAGCTGGTTCTGTAATATGAATTAAGGGGGGGAAACTGGGCGACTCGGGGAGAAGTAGAGGAGACATTGCGCTATCAACAGAGGCAAAGAGGTCCTCTTCTGCCCTGTAAAATCTACCCAGATCAGTTCCAAGTGGAGGGAGCCCTAGCACTTGAAAAGGTCTCGATAGCCTCAAGATAAAGCCCTGTGAACCTCAGTTGGTACCCTTAGGGGCCAAGCATGAAAGGTTTCACAATTCGGGCCAGGTATGAGAAGGTCCTCCCTGTTCAGAATCACCCAAGGCGAGCCGTCGTGGAGAGGTATTCGAGAAACATATCCTGTTTGGCCAGCGCAGCGCCATTAGTAGGAGGCAAGACCCTTGCTGGCGAACCTTGCCAAGACTCCCGGGAGCAGAAAAACCGGGGGACAAAAAAGCATACAGACGAATTCAGGGTCATGTATGTGCCAAGGGGGCTGGGTGACTTACGGAGAAGTAGAGGAGACATTGCACTATCATAGATGTGAAGAGGTCCTCTTCTGCCCTAGATTTGTTCACTACCTCCGAGTAAATCTGCTCCCACACACACGGGCAGCCTGCGACGACAAGACGCACCTAGAGTGGGACCCAAGGTAAGAACCGGGGTCTGAACCACATAGAAAGGGAACGAAGCACGTGGTGCATAACCCTTATTTGCCTTAGGGGACCGGCCCTCAGATAAAACCCCCTGGCTTCCAGCCACAGCTGAAGCGGTCTCATGTGCAGAAGGTCTGAAGGGATCACCGCGGACACCAACGCCATGAGACCTAGTATTCAATGATACTGACAAGCAGTGCAACCTCGACCTAGCCTGACCTTGCTCAGGGTGTTCTGAATGGAAACGATTCATGCGGGAGACGATTGTGCCTGCATCAAGACCGAATTCCATATAACCCCCAGATGCGTCAAGACGATATCCCTGTGCTGAACTGCCAGTTCTTGGAACTGCGCTAGGATCAGCCAGTCGTCTATAAAATTCAGAATGCAGATGCCCTGGAGTCGCAGAGGAGCCAGTGCTGCATCCATGCATTTCCTGAATGTGCGGGTTAATAGGGCTATGTCAAATGGAAGAACCCGATACTGGAAGGATTCGCCCCCGAAAGCGAACCTCAGGAACTTCCTGTGCTGTGAATCTATATGAAGATATGCGTCCATGAGATCGATGGTGACCAGACAAACGTGATGTTGGGCTTGTGACACGATCGTCTTGATAGTCAGCATCTAGGACTTGAACACCGAGCGGTTCAAGCCTCGAAGTTCTAGAATCGGACGCAACCCCCCACCCTTCTTGGGAACCAGGAAGTATCTGCTGTAATAGCCTGACTCTTTCTCTGGAAGGGGAACATGTTCTATGGCGCCTTTAACCAAGAGATTTTGGAGTTATTTCCACAGTAGACATGCCTGTCCCGGTTTCACGGTAGTGGGAACCACGCCGTTGAAACGGGGAGGACGGTGAGCAAATTGAATTCTGTAGCCTCTTTCTACTGATTCTAGAACCCACATAGAAATACCAGGCAGAAGTTTCCACGCTGCCAGGTTATCTGAGATGGGTATTATTTCTGACACTTCCTGTTGAGGGGATGTTGAGTGTTCCACGTCCTGGATCAAGGCAGGAAGCAACGGTACACCCAACTCTTTGTTGGAAGCCTCTATCACCCGAAACACCAAAGGCGGCGGGAGTGAAGAGGTTTCGTGAGGGTATCGGGAGGGCAGAAGTGGATGATACATGCGCCCCGTCCCAAGGGGAACTACCCCCACAAGGCTGGGTACAAGACCGTCAGGGTTTCTTTTTCTTAGAAATCACACCCCTGAGGTCTTGCATTGGGGGCTGCTGAGGGTGACGAACTGGACCCCAGTCTTTATGAGGGGAGCACAATTCGCCACGTTTTGTTTTAGATCCTCCCGTCTAGAAGGACCGGGGCGGGGCTGGGTGGCCGACGGCCCCTCCCCCTGAGTGAGGTGCCCACACTCAGGTCCTTCAACAGATTTAGCCTAGTGCGCGCTTGTAACACTGCCATAGTGTGCAGGGAAACACCAGCCTGACCTGCTGCCTGATAAGCTTTCCCCACAAGCGTGGAGGTGGTCCTGCACAGCTTTCTGGGGAGAGTAGGTCTCTTTAGCAATGATGCAGAGCCAGGCGAGAGAAAACCCGCAGGTGTCTCTTCTACCGGCGGCATCACCGAATACCCCCAAGCTTCAGCACCCACGAAAGTTGAATACACCAACGTCGAGGGCACAAAGACACGGGAAGTATAAATTTTCTCCATAAAGAAAATACTTGTTATGGGGGTCATAGAAGAAAGGAAGGGACTGATATAGAGTTCCATTCCCTCTTTTATTTATTTAATTATTTTGCCCACCAGACAGAAATTTGTCTTCTAGTTTGGAGCATTTGGGGGAGAGTCTCTTGTTCGCGTGGCCAGTCTTGCTTTAGTCTGGCCACAGCCCGCATAATCACCTCGAGTAATTTCTCAGCCATTTTATTATTGTGCATGAAATGTACAGAGGCGCCGAAGCGTGCTTCGAGATCACGGGAGGACCAGCTGGGTCTGGGGAGAGAGAGCGAGGGAAAGGGACAAACCTGTCTCTCGCTCCTCAGCCAGATCCATGCGAGAGCCCCACAAATGAAATGTGGTGACTCCCGGAAGTAAGGGAGGCGCGCGCGAAATATTTTGCCTGAAAGCAGATCGCAATGCTCGCTTTATTATTATGCGTGGCATTTACAGAGATTCAGTGTCCTCATGAACCGAAGAGGCACCGAGGCGTGCTTCAGGCTTACGAGGATCAGCTGGGTCTGGGGAGAGAGCGAGCGAAAGGGATGAACCTGTCTCTGCTCCTTAGCCAGATCCATATGAGAGCCCCACAAATTAAGTGAGAGTGCTGACTCCCGGAAGCAAGAGAGGCAAGCATGAAGCACTTTGCCTGAAAGCAAATAACAGTGCTCGCACCCTCACTGCTGCAACGCGAGAGCAGCGTGCTCTTTCCCCAAACAAACAGAGCAAAACTGATGCGTGTCCTCTTCAGCTATAGAGCGAGAACAGGGAAACACGCATCGTTTACGGCTTTCAGTCATTCTCTCTTTCTTTTAAAAATATATATATTTTCTAGACAGAAGAGAAAGGAGGAAAGGTTCACTTCACACTGCCTCACAAATTCTAATTCCTAGCAGAGTAAAGAAAGTTTTGACAGGGTTTGTGTAACACACACACAGAATCGCTCTGAAAAAAGAGGATCTGATGACACCTGGTGACGCATCCATTTATAGCCTGGCCACAGGTGCGTCTAATGACTACATCAGCCGAGGCTATAAATTCTGGTCAATGTTCATTGACGTGTTACACACATATTCACAGCTCGTTCACGACTAGGATCGTTCCCCATAGCGCTTAGCAAAGCGCAGCATCATAGTGAAGCTTTTAGTAAAGGGAACAACAGGCTATTATATAATGTTAGTCTCACACAAGTCACTCCACAATGTGCATCTAAAACACTGTTTTATAACCAAGTCTAACTCTGTTATAATGACTAAACCATTATCACAAATAAACCCCCTGATCCTGCTGTAACATCTATACAGCTGTTTTGATCACTTTGCCCTTCTTTACCATACAATGAATTATATAGGAACACTATTTAGATCATATATTTGACTGCTTCAATAATTAGAACATGATTTCAAACCAACCTGGAGGGTTTGCAGTTAGGCTAGAGCTAGCAGAACCAATGGGTTGGCAAAACTTTGTAATGTTGTGGTTTATCACTAAATGTTGTTACTAACAAAAAATAGAAAGGTTGCATCTCCTCCAGACAGGCAAACAGAAAAGAATGTATAAGACTCCTTAAACTGAGACTTTGTTCAACCATCTTGTATGTCCAAAAATAAAGAGAAATGATATGGGAAGTATAAACACTTTGTGTCAAAAATCCTCAGGAAAAGACAGACCATCCCAAAATGTGTTTAGGTTTGTATTTTTTATCTCTCTCTCCTCTCTCTCTCTCTCTCACTGCCACTCTTCGATGGCCTTTTACCTCTCTTTTAAATTGTCACATTTTAATTATTTCTGTTTCTCTCCCCTTGTCCCCTCCCTTGTCCAGGTAGTTGGGGATGACCTGTGCCCCTCCCCAGGGAAAGGGAGGGGGGGGGGGGGGGGGGGTTGTACGTCAAACTGTGACAGTTTGATAGCCACAGCCGCTGTTGCTTGGATCTCCCATTGCAAATATGGAATCTGTTGCTACTGAGGAACCATGTAAACAACCTTTTGTTATTTAAAGTTTTTATAATGACTGGAAAGGAGAGGATTCACACTCAAATAAGATAATAAGACACTGGTTTCTGTACACATTAATAAAAGGCAGCATAAAGATGTCAAAAGCATTTCAGCACCTAAGTAAATGAACAGCGAAAAAAAAAAAAAAAGATTAACTGTGTTCCATAGAGATCAGACATAGTTGGCAAACATTAACTGTACTGAAATTGATGCAATTCATTTGTTTTAATTACCATAACACTGTGCTTTCCCTTGGTGCTCGATCTTCCCCATAGGCATGATTTCCAACACAGCCACTGGACCGTGCCTACAGCGGAACATTTGTGTCTTAAATGTTTTAATTAAATGTTATGAGAAAAGGGTGTTTAATCAAATTGATACACACAGCTTTAATCAAGTAAAAATATAATAATTATTATTTTATTTGATTTTTACCAAAAAAAAAAAAAAATGCAATTTATTTTGGGTAAAAACAGAGCTGCACAGTTTTAATGAAAGCATTCATATAAAAAAAATCTGATTACCTGTGGCACAAGGCTGCTGTGGCTAAATCACAACATGCTGATAAAACACTTGCATTTGTGATACTGCAAATAATAATAATAATAATATGAATTACTATAATAATAATAATAATAATAATAAACAGCCATTTAATATTATAATTATGATTATTATTATGAGTAGTATTGCTACTTTTTGAATATTACCTTTATATACAGTATATATATATACAGTATATATACAGTATATATATATATATATATATATATATATATATATATATATAATCCATATAATATAATAATATATAGAATTATATATAGAATTTATAGTAGCAGTATTTTTCTCTCAGAAGTCTTAATTTTGTTGCACCACCTGTTCTTAAGGCAAGACTTAACTAATATGTTGTAAGCTCCTTATAAAGTGATGCATAGTCACATAATAGGATATTTACCTTAATTGATCCAATTAATCTTAATTTCAGTTTGATCTTGTTCAAATCTTTTTTTTTGTAACTGTCAGCTGTAATAATAAATGATATCCCCATTGAAATACGATATGTAATTAAACAAGATTTCATTAATGATATATTTACCTTATGTAAAAAACTGTAAAGTAGTACAATGGAAAGGAGGAGGCGAGAACCGGCTTGACAAAATAAATAATATTTTAATAGTAAACTTAAAACAAAGGACAAACACACACATGACGGACATGTCCGTAAATGATCTCTCTCTCGTTGCACTACCCTCTGCCATCAGCCTTTATCCCTCTCGGAGGCTTGATTAGCCTGATACGGGACTGGGTGTGTATCATCACGACCCGGCCCCGCCCTCCACCCAGCCACAATAACAATATTCAATAACTATCTAAAATTATTAAGGGGCAATAAATAAACAAATACTAATACAACAGGCTGTAAAAATGGACATTTATTCATTTTAATATCTATTTCTTATATGTTGAAACTTGACATCGGGTGGAGAACACAGGAAGTGCACCATTAGATCAGTTTCATGCTGAAAAACTACATTTTTACTTAATGTTTTCTCCTGTAAATATAAAGAAGGTGTAAATGCCAACACCATCATGTCGAAAAGACTGAAGCTTGTCAACCAAAACATGAGCTTATTGATGTCAGTAAATGACTCCGCTTTTTTATTCCAACTGTTACTCCTGGTCGGAGGCTACCGTAAACCAGTGGCGTAGCCACGAGATTTCTGATTGCTTAAAAAAAAAGCAAACGTGTTGTGCGTAACGTACGCTGTCATCTTCACGTGAGAGTTCATTAATATGCAGTGACAATGGCAGGTGCGCAAAGTACAATATTATGCTTTTTTAAAAAAGCACGGAAAGATGAGCGAGAAGGAGAAAATGTGCCATCTGCATCTGAATCTGCTTCAGCTTACTATGAGGCGACAGCGAGTGAAGCGGCACCTGAGGCTTCTCAGGACACAGAAACACAACGGCCTATTTCATCACAGGAGTGTAGCGGTGAGACTTCCACACAGATTGGCACAATGCCCGATGACTTGTTTGCAATTGATGAACCGCCTTCACAACCAGTGATGACCACATTTCCTTACACTGAGTTTGCCGGAAAGAATTGTTGCTTTTCCCCAAAATGGTACGGTGAATTCACATGGCTTGAATATAGTTCAACAAATAATGCTGTGTTTTGCAAAGCATATCGGCATTTTCCCGATCCATGCGCAGAAAAAGCGTTCATCTGCGATGGATTCACAGACCGGAAACACCTCCGCAGGTCATGCATCAGACACCAAGCCAGCAAATTTCATTCCCTTTCCATTTGTAAATATGAGGCATATAAAGCAACCCGTAAAACCCAGGGTACTGTTTTAAACCAGCTCTTTCGGGATGACCGCACGTTTGTGGAAAAAAAACGTGAACACGTGAAAGTGGTCATTGACATTGTCATGTTCTGTGCAAAACAAGGCATTGCTTTACGTGGCCACAAGGAAAATGAAGAGGCCTTAAATAAGGGCAATTTTTTGGAACTGTTTAGCTTAATTGCCAAGCATGACCCAAACGTGCAAAATCGTCTTCAGGAAATACCAAAAAACGCCAGACTAATGAGTGCAGAAATTCAGAACGAGTTACTTGAATGTGCAGCCTCACTACTTCTACGAAAGATCAAGTCTGAGTTGCATGAGACACCATACACCTACTACGCAGTTATGGCTGATGAATGCAAGGACATTTCAAAACGCGAGCTTGTGGCTGTGTGTGTAAGATACGTTCATGCAGGCAAAGTTAAAGAGAGAGCGGTTGGATTCGTTGAAACGGGAGATATGAGCAGTAATCGATTTCTTCTAAGATTTTGCAAGTCATTGAGCCATTACAGTTGGATCCATCTCTTTGCGTTGGCTTTGGCTTTGATGGGGCTTCTGTTATGTCCGGTAACAAGGGTGGTGTGCACTTGATTCTAAAGCGTACTTTTCCAAATGCCTTTTATGTGCATTGCAGCTCGCACAGGCTGAATTTAGTTCTCTGCACCGCAACGAAGGTATCTGGCCATGTCAATACTTTTTTTTGATACTGTGAACTTTGCACACTTTCATGACTGGTGCACACAGGCATGCCCGTTTTTTAGAGATCCAGAAGGAGCTTTATCCTTCACAGAAGGTGTCTTGAACTTGAACGGTCTACAGATACAAGGTGGAGCTCGAAATCTAGCTCCATCGGCAAAGTACTGACCTTTTGTTTGATGTAATTTTAGAAACGCTGGCGGAGTTCTCCGAAACAAGTGGCCAAATGAAACTGGAAGCTGATTCACTCATGCATCAAATTCAGACAAAAAAATGTGTATTTCTGTTGGTGACATTTGGGAAATTATTTGATACCAGTGACGTTGCTACCAGGGCTTTACAGAGCAGCACAATATCAGTCACCGACTGCCTATCGCTGATCAAAAATCTAAGGGATATGTATGTACAGTTCCGAGAAAATGTGCAAAATGATTTTGACAAAGTTTTAATGTTGACTGACTGAACTGATGGAAAATAATGTCACCAGCACCAGAGTAAGAAAGCTACCGGCCCGACTGAAAGAGTCTCTGGTTTCATGTAGTTTAGGCAAAACCATAGCCATAAAGGAGAATGCTGATCTCAACAAACTATGGGTTGATATTTTAGACCGGCAAATCACCGAACTGAACAGCCGCTTTTAAGAGGATCAATGCGGATTAATGCGTGCAGCAGCTACGTGTTTGCCCGGCTCTGATTTTTTTTCAAAAGGCAAGCTACTGAGGATGCCCTGCGAACACTATGGCGTTTCATTTGAAGAAGCTGAACTACGCATTTTCTTTCAACTTCTGTGCAGGAAAATAGACGATGGCCACTCATTCTCTTCCCTCATGGAGGTTTTGGACACCTGCCCCTCTGATGTCTTCCCAAACATAAGTAGACTCTTAAAGATAATGGTCACACTGCCAATGACTGTTTTAGTGTTGAAAGACTTTTCTCAACAGTAGGAAGAGTCAAATAATCTTTGAGATCACACATGACAACTTTGCGTTTAAATAATCTTTCCCTGCTGTATTTTGAACGGGAACTGGTGGATTCTTTGGACTATGATGACATCATTGACATTTTTAATAATCACCCCCGTAGACTCCGCCTTGTCATGTAAAAGGTAATCCCATGGTTTGAATAGCCGCTGAGCTATGTTTTTGTTTTGCTGCTAAAAACAGTGAAGTAAAAATGCTTTAATTTTATGCTGTATATTTGCTTTTAAATCTTTCCATGCTGTTTTTTGAACGTGAATTGGTGGATTCTCTGGACTGAGTATGATGGCATCATTTACACTTTATAATCGCCCTTGTAGACTCATGTAAAAGGTAATAAACACAGCTATGTTGTAGGCTGTTATGTCTGTTCTGCTGAAACGGTGAAGTAAATATGCTGTTTTAAATGTGTGCAGGTGTTAAGCTGTTTTATTTATAAGTGTTAAGCTATATACACTCACCTAAAGGATTATTAGGAACACCATACTAATACTGTGTTTGACCCCCTTTCACCTTCAGAACTGCCTTAATTCTACGTGGCATTGATTCAACAAGGTGCTGAAAGCATTCTTTAGAAATGTTGGCCCATATTGATAGGATAGCATCTTGCACTTGATGGAGATTTGTGGGATGCACATCCAGGGCACGAAGCTCCCGTTCCACCACATCCCAAAGATGCTCTATTGGGTTGAGATCTGGTGACTGTGGGGGCCATTTTAGTACAGTGAACTCATTGTCATGTTCAAGAAACCAATTTGAAATGATTCGAGCTTTGTGACATGGTGCATTATCCTGCTGGAAGTAGCCATCAGAGGATGGGTACATGGTGGCCATAAAGGGATGAACATGGTCAGAAACAATGCTCAGGTAGGCCGTGGCATTTAAACGATGCCCAATTGGCACTAAGGGGCCTAAAGTGTGCCAAGAAAACATCCCCCACACCATTACACCACCACCACCAGCCTGCACAGTGGTAACAAGGCATGATGGATCCATGTTCTCATTCTGTTTACGCCAAATTCGGACTCTACCATCTGAATGTCTCAACAGAAATCGAGACTCATCAGACCAGGCAACATTTTTCCAGTCTTCAACTGTCCAATTTTGGTGAGCTCTTGCAAATTGTAGCCTCTTTTTCCTATTTGTAGTGGAGATGAGTGGTACCCGGTGGGGTCTTCTGCTGTTGTAGCCCATCCGCCTCAATGTTGTGCGTGTTGTGGCTTCACAAATGCTTTGCTGCATACCTCGGTTGTGACGAGTGGTTATTTCAGTCAAAGTTGCTCTTCTATCAGCTTGAATCAGTCGGCCCATTCTCCTCTGACCTCTAGCATCAACAAGGCATTTTCGCCCACAGGACTGCCGCATACTGGATGTTTTTCCCTTTTCACACCATTCTTTGTAAACCCTAGAAATGGTTGTGCGTGAAAATCCCAGTAACTGAGCAGATTGTGAAATACTCAGACCGGCCCGTCTGGCACCAACAACCATGCCACACTCAAAATTGCATAAATCACCTTTCTTTCCCATTCTGACATTCAGTTTGGAGTTCAGGAGATTGTCTTGACCAGGACCACACCCCTAAATGCATTGAAGCAACTGCCAAGTGATTGGTTGATTAGATAATTGCATTAATGAGAAATTGAACAGGTGTTCCTAATAATCCTTTAGGTGAGTGTATATATATATATATATATATATATATATATATATATATATATATATATATATATATATATGTATGTTGCCCCCTCATTTAAAGACGGGACCCCCCCAAAAATAAAATTCTGGCTATGCCCCTGCCGTAAACATTTAGTTAATATGTAGCGTTAGGTTCTACCTAAGTTTAATGGTGCATATTTAGTAGTGTGTAAATTGTGACTTAGTGCCCATTTGCGCAGCAACTAGGCTAAGTTGTAACTTACGTATTGCTGTTGCAACCAGCCCTAGTTGAATAGAGCTTTCATTTAAGTGGGACTTTTATTCTGACAGACCTTTGAGTTCTTCCTGTTTGTGACAGTTGATGTGGGTTAGTTATATCAAGCTTCCCATTAATGCAGGGTTAATCCAGTCGCAACTCTCAAGATGAAAACTCCGAGCTACACTGGAGGAGTTCATTTAAGTGTAAACAGCCGTTTATACTCTAAACACACTGCATGAAAATTAAGCTCCAGTAGTGTGTTTTGTGTTTGTGTGAGTATGCTTGCATGTGTGAAGAAGATGACGGAGCAGAGCGGCACCTCTTGTAAATTCTGTAGCGTGCAGTGCATGCAACTGTAAAATATTTAATTCAATTACATCCATCTGCTGTTTAATGTCACACTTGGCCATATCCAGTGATTTTTAATTTTATTTTCAAACTGTCTTTGATATCATCTCAAAACTGTCACATCTCATATCATTTTGCTAATGACAGCCTATTGTCATAGGGTACTGAAATTAGCAACAAGATGATATTGCATCGTTTAAATTTTTCTGGTATTGCAATATACCAGAATGAATATCGATTTCTTCCACATACATTCTAGTTTTAATTGCAATAATATATTTTTTTATTTAATTAATGAAGATACAAATACTTTTTTGGAAGTTTCAATAATCCATTAAAAATCCTCTTGGCTCAAAAAACATAGCCCCCACGTAGCCCCCTCAGTCTGAATGGGCATGACACCTTTGATTGGAAGGATAAATACAGAGTTTATTGACATCGGTCATGGAACGTAACATGTCCCTCATTCACTCATCATTGACTCACTTTCTTGTGTGCTTTATGTCTACAGTAAATAAGACCAATGCAGTCTTTGGTGGAATTGGTGAAATTGGCCTAATAGCAGTAAAGACACAACTGTGTACTAAATGACTTTGACTCCAAATTCATTGTGGTCTGGTAGAACAGCAGGTCACACAGGTATCGGTCTTGTCAGGTGACCCTGTTCCCTTAAGACTCTTAGAGCTCTAATGATGGCTGCTGTCTGGTTCTGTGCTCATTAAAACCATCATTTAGTGCACTTGTTGAAAGGAAAATTTTTTAGATAATTTTAGAAGCAGGATACCTCACCATGGAAGTTCCTGGAAGAATACAAATGTAGTGGACATATTTGCAAGAACCATACATCCATGTAGAGACAGTAATTCAATTATTTTATACTACAGTTAGTTCGAGGAGTGCTGATACTAAGTAAAACAGCCCTGGGATGCTTAAACTTTTGAATAATTTTGCTTGCCTATGTTTGTGGCTGTATATTTTTTAGCGAACCAAAAATAGACAATATAATATTTAGAACATAATGTGTCTAAAATTTAAGCTACTGGATATTAATAAGCAATATCCCACATGTAAGATTACTGTATTGAATTTTAGTATGGCCTCGTGCCTATGGCCAAATTACCAGAGTGCCAATATTCATTACAACAGCAATCTTCTATCTAGAAATAGCTAATTTAACTCCATCTTACTTAACCAATCCTTAACCACTTACTTTGGTTTCTCAAACACATTTATACTCAATATATTTATTAAAATAAAATGGCCACATATTTAATTTAATTGGTTTTTAGGAAACCACCCATTGATGATCACACTCTTATTGTTCTTAATTTACTGAACATTTGCTCATTTTACCTCTCCTGTGCCATCCACCCCACCCACAAAGTGAATAATTGCAATGAGCCCAATGGCAGTTCATTTATCTGAGAGTTTTTGTGACACAGTCAGGTGATTACCCCTCGCTGTGAGCCTTTCCCCATGGTGTCCACTAACCAGCAGGACATGCCATCAGATGGAGAGCCTAAGTCTCTGACATCCCAATTAGCCAAATTAGCCTCTAAGAGCTTGTCACACCACATAGATGGCTCCAATACTGCTGGGTAATCTTCATAATACAGGCAAAAATGTTATCAGATTATGTCTGCATTGTGACATTTCTCTACAAACAGAAAAATACAGCTACGATTTAGTTATCAGTTCTGATTATGGCTATCTGTGCACTAAGTTTTATGGGGAAGCAATACAGCATTAACATTTGACAAGTTGATGCAGAGAAAGCCATATTTATTTTTTGAAGATTTTGTGATGTGATAACAGTAATAATGAACTAACAAAACAAGGACAACAAATCAAAATTTTCAGAGAAAATGTCAATTTAAAAAGAATGTAACAAACAGAACAAGTAAACTAGCAGCAAAAAAAAAAAAAAAAGATTTAATCTGCTCTGATAGAGTTTGGCTTTAATACAAAGCTAAAGGAATACATTGGAAGAATGGCAGAAACAATTAAAGTGTTGCCTTCCCTGAGTTGCAGCTCTTCCTCCTGTGACAGTGTTTTTTGCAAATTGAAATGACGTGGTTCATTCCATGTATCGCTACAGTTTTAAAGGTGAACTATCCACTGAGGTGCGCTAAAAGTGAGCTCAGTGTTCTCCCAAAAAGATGATGCTTTTAGGGTTAATGCTTATTGGAGTTTCAGGGTGCTTTCACACTCGGTTCCATTGCTTGTTCCGAACTCAAGTTTATTTCCTCCCCCCTATCTACCACAGCTGGTCTCTGTTTACATCATATTATTTGGGTCTGAGCCAAGGTCTGTGGAGCTATCTATAAAGGCATTTTATTTGGAGACAAGCAGGTATGTGAAATACATTATACCATAACAATTACGATCGGGAGCCTGCAAAGATCCGAATTATATTATATGTGTTCGCATCATCCAAACGAACTGAACTTTGAAGTCAAATGAACCCAGGTTCGCATCAAAAGTGTTAGTGTGAAAGCACCGTTAAATTAAGAAAACCTGCCTACCTAAACTAAACCTTTAACCAAAACCTAATCATTAGTGTCATAAAAAGCATATGTGAGAAGACAGAGCATTGAAACTTTACAATCCCACATCCCTACCCTCCCTCCGACATCTAAATGTAACTGAACGTCATAAAGCTTTTTATGGGCACAAGGGAAGGAACCATTTCCAGCTCAAATAGCCCAGTGAGAGAACGAACGAGGCCTGCAACTCTGGTTTGTTGGCCAGAGGTGAGCCTGAGACCTTGAATGGAGCAGACTGAAGCATGGCTGTGACGTGGCATGGAGCATGTTGAAGTGTGGCTGTGATGTGGCGTGGAGCAGGCTGTGGCATTGCTGTGACGTGGCATGGAGCAGGCTGAGGTGTGGCTGTGACGTGGCATGGAGCATGTTGAAGTGTGGCTGTGATGTGGCGTGGAGCAGGCTGTGGGATTGCTGTGACGTGGTATGGAGCAGGCTGAGGTGTGGCTGTGACGTGACATGGAGCATGTTGAAGTGTGGCTGTGATGTGGTGTGGAGCAGGCTGAGGTGTTGCTGTGACGTGACATGGAGCAGGATGAGGCATGGCTGTGACATGGCATTGAGCAGGCTCAGGCATGGCTTTGATGTGGCATGGAGCAGACTCATGACGTGGGACTCTGGCTTGGCTGACATGACGTGGGACTCTGGATGGGGCCATGATGTGAACACAGTGAATTATAAACATCATGGAATAACGAATTTTCAATACAGGGTTTACTGAAAACTTGTATTTGTGAATTTTGTTTTATGGAATTGTAACTTGCTTTGTAAAAGGTTTTGATACTGTTGTAACTTTATATTTAGTGTAATAAAGTGACTAAACAGCTGACAGTTGATGTCCACCCCTCATCCCCCTGGGTTCTCTGTAGCTTTCCACGCCTACTTTTTTTTGTGCCATTTTTCTAAACTTACAACTGACCTGTGCTGAAATATGGTTTCACTAAACTTTAAATAATGTTCTAGTTACATTCAGTACAGTACATTCAATACATGTACAATACATCTTAAAATTTTACATTTATAGTATATTTTAGTATGTAAGACACTGTCAACATCAAACAATAGGGTTTCTTTGAACAGATCACCCCTGATGTAACTCCTCAATGACCTCTCTAATTAGTGGATGTATTTTGTTCCTTTTAACGGCTTGAATTAAAATATGCAATGCCATTAGAAGCCTTTTGTACATTCACCCTCAGCTGCCTCTTATACCAAGCCAGTTCTTTTAAGTTTATTCGGGCAGCCTCGCAGAGGTAAGTGGGTCACTTATATTACGGGGCAAAACAATCTTGAGAACAAATTCTGGCTGTCTATGCTAATTCTCTTAATTAGCTGTAAAGGAGAACTGAAGGTTGTCATAAATGACTATTTTACCCAGATGTTATCCAAATGTTTGGGCAGAGGGTGCGGTTTTGTTTACTATAGAAAAATAACATTGCGCTCACAGTGAATTTTTCAGTGGGCTCATTTTCATATGGACATTTCTTTCTTATTTTGTTTTGACTAGGCTTAATTGTCCAATATTTCCAATGTGTTTAGTTTGAAAAAAAAAAAATATTAATTGTGAAAGTAGCGCGAGCCGCACCGGAAAGAGTCATTGTGAGAGTGCCTCCTGTGATGTCTTTCATTTCTATATTATAGGTGGGTGATACTTGTTACATTGAACACAATGTCAAAAGAGTAATGTTAAAGTGTATTTATCATTTGAGTAAGGTGATGTACATTTTGACACTGATTTAATATGATTCATGATTATGATATTTTATCATTACATCGATGCCTTGTGCGTGAACATGTCGTGGCATGCCCGGGTGTTGCATCATATAACTTTAAAGGTTATCTAAAGGCTCCAGAACGCTGTAATCCGACACAAATACTATATTTATTATATTTAAAATCCTAAACAGTGATTCCTACTTAAAGTAGTTTTGTAAAATTTGGGTTTTGCACTAATACCCAAAGTGTTAAGACTGATCATTTTGTACTGTAAATATTATTGTATATGGGTTTAGAATTTGTTCACCATATTCAGTTGGTGAATTGAAGTGTTTATATTGTATCATTGGCGGTCAGCTCAAAGTAATTAGTTCTAAGGACAGTATATTACTTTGATACATGTTTCATACAATATTGAGAGATTGTAATCTAGTATAATGTGAGTTGTTGGAATTAAGTCTAAATATGTTAATATATTCATTAACATACTTCAAGAAACTTTCAACAAAGAAGTTATGTGACACATGTAGTTTATTGACATTACTAAGTTTAATGTGAAGACTTAAAGAATGTTTATTGCTGAGAGAAGAAACATTAGCAATTTTTAAAAGACTGTCATTACGAGAGTGGGTCCGGTGATGTTAACAGTGCAACTTTGTCTGTCTTTCATTTCTATCTTAGAGAAAACTGGCTTGATAATAAATAATATTTAATGAAGAACTGAACCAAAAAGACAAACACACGCACACAGGTGTTGGGCAGCTTCCTGTAAATCTATCTCTCTGTCGCACTGCTGTCTCCAATCGGCCCTTCTCCCTCTCAAGCTAATCAGCCTGATTAGGGTCCGGGTGTGCAGAATCACGACCCGACCCTGCCCTCCACACTGCCACAGGGAGGTATTCGCATTCACCTGATTGACTGGAAAGCCTTACAGTGCCTGGCTGTCATAAGAGCGTTGGCCCAGGGAATGAGGAAACTACTCTTTTGTTGACCATGTGGGTGCCAAGACCCAGAGGGAACTCAGCGATGGAACACTTACCACACGCTGGCCCATGGGTGATGGTGGGACTGTAGAGGTCACCCGGGCCAGACCAGTCAGAAGCAGTTGCCTCATCCTTGAGCTGCCTGTATCAGGCCGCCTCGATGCCTGCCTGGGTTTCTTGTGGACCAGCTGATGTCATTGCTCATGCGGAGACATCGTTCATGGATGGGTAATGTCCCGACTGTGAAAACATGACCATGACACGTTGCGGTCGCGGCTTGCCTTCGTAAGAGCACGGCTAGCACTGGTGGCGATTTGGAGACCTCAATGGGACCACCTCCGCCAGGCATTCCATGGACCTCCCATTACCCAGCACGCTCGTTTGCCCCAATTGGGCTTCCGGATGAGTGCACAGGCTTGTCTCATGGCAAATTCGACCTCTTGTTCGGGCCCGCGAAGGTGATGAGCTGTACTGCATCATAAGAAAGTGTTTCACTGCTGTTCAAATGCATTTTGGATCGCATCATTTATATGTAAATGTTGCACGGTGGAGGGCGGGACCGGGGCGTGATTATTAGGCTGATCAAGCCGTCAAGAGAGATAAAGGCCACTTGCGGACGGCGGTGTGGGAGAGAGAGATCGTTCACGGACATGTCCGTTGTCTTATGTGTTTGTATTTTGAGTTTTCCATTAAACCTATGATTTATATGTTAAGCCGGTTTCTCGCCTCTTCCTTGCCTGTGAGCGTGAACTGTTTTACATTGGTGCCGAAAGCCCGGGAAGGAAGAGGGACATGCTGTAGCAGAGTTCTCACCACTGCCCAGCAGAGCAGCCACGGCCATCTGCCGGGGGACAGAGGAGCCCAGCCGCCTGGACGTGGAGGAACGGCCGCCGACCGTGAGGGGAGAAGGGGCTCCTGGCCGACCGCCTGGAGCAGTTAGGGCTGCTGCCAGGGGCGGGGGAGTCCCCTACTGGCCGCTGAAACGTGGCAGGGTTGGAGACCGCCGACCGCGTGCGGGGGGGCTCGCCGCCGACTACCTGGAGCGGGAGAACCGCTGCCAGGGGCGGGGGGAGGCCCATTCAACACCCCGGGAACGCGGTGGGGCGTTCCATCCGCCAGGGTCTGAGGACTGCCTCCGATCCGCCCGGAGAGGCGTGGCTGTCATCCTGTAGAGGGTGGAGAGGTGGCTGAGGAACGAGCTACGGTGTATCAGAGAACCGGCGAGTATGTTTTCTTTTTATTTCAAGCCGTCAAGAGGGATAAAGGCCACTCGCGGACTGCGGCTGTTCCTCCGTCCCCCGGCAGACGGCCGCGGCTGCTCCGCTGGGCAGTGGTGAGAACTCTGCTACGGTGTATCCCTCTTCCTTCCCGGGCTTACCAATGTAAAACAGCTCACACTCATGGGTAAGGAAGAGGCGAGAAACCGGCTTAACATATAAATCATAGGTTTAATGGAAAACTCAAAATACAAATACATAAGACAACGGACATGTCCATGAACAATCTCTCTCTCCCACACCGCCGTCCGTGAGTGGCCTTTATCCCTCTTGATGGCTTGATCAGCCTAATACGGGACCGGGCGTGCGTAATCACGCCCGGTCCCGCCCTCCACCGTGCCACAGTATTTATTAAATGAAACAAATGACAATAAAATGCAAAGTAATCTCTTCAGTAATCAAAATACTTTTTGAATGTAACTGTATTCTAATTAACAATTATTAAATTGTAACTGTAGTGGAATAAGTTTACTTATATTTTGTATTTTAAATGCATAATCCCATTGCATGTATTCCATTACACATTACATACACATGCATATTTGTTTTTATGTATTTCCATGTATTTTTTCACATAATATGTGGCAGACCTAAAACAGGTCATTGGTTGAGCCAGAAGTTTCTATGCCAGGCCTTTCAAACAAAGAGAGCAACATTTTGAAATTGCCACAGTATACACTACTAACTTTTAGACAGCTTACCAAAAAGTTGCCTCTGCACATTAAACTGGGATATGAAAAAGTAATTTCACACCAAAAAAGTTTTACACTTCTAATTTCAATTTGAGCTAAAACTTTGAAATGTGCAACTCAAAAATAGAGGGTTATAACTCACCCAGTGATCCATAATGTTCTTCACCGAACAGCACTCTGTCTTACAACAACTGATGTGCCAATAGGAAGCCATGGTGCCCATACCTCTGGGTTAGACTGGCTATCTGACAGAGGGACAGACAAGAACTTAGAATTGACTTTCCAGTAGGGTGACTGGGTAAAAATTCAGTTGAATTCAAGAGTTTCTTGGTAGAACTTAGGCCAGTATTTAGGACAAAATCAACCATGTATTGACATGCATGTACTGGTTGACCTATGAAAACATGATATCAGCACAGATTCTGAGTGCATTTAAAATGTTTTGCATAATGTGAGCGTGGTTAATTCAACAAAGTCTCAGGACAACAATAATTTGTATATAATGGTGAAATTGTGATTTATCTAATTATTTGGCTTGTCCTAAAAGGAAAGTATTTTATTCCACAGACCAACAAATTTTAGACTTCTTATACAAAGTTTCTATTAATACTTTATTTTTAAGAATGGAAACATCTGTGAAAATTTATATCACATATTTATTCAGGCAATCCAAATGTATAATCAATGTATGTTAATACTCTGTAGTACACTTTCCTTGTCTTGAACCCCATTTTTTTGTTTTGTTTTCTTCCGTGGTAAACAACAAATATTTTCCTATTAAAAGTATGATTAGGTTTAGGGTTTAGGTAAGGGTAAGGGATTTAACTTTATGTTTAGGTTTATGTTACAGGTTACACTTAGGAAAAAATTCCTAATAACATTGTTTGTTGATTCATTTGTTTTTCTCTATGGGAAAATTTCTAATGATTTTGCCACCTCTTACTATTATTATGATGAGACCAGGTTGGTTTACGACTCAAATCTACACAGCGACAAGATTCATATATAAAAAAAAAACATCATTGTGGAAATATTACATGGATCCATCTAAATGCACTCTACACCCAATAATCTCAACTGACTAAGACAAACACCAGGTAATTGTATAAAGTTTTGCAAATCCCTTTTGTGGAATATTGTCCATTTACAGTGTCACCACAGATATTACCTATGAAAATATGGTCACATTAGCATGCAAAAATGTGCTCTGAAAATGTCAATCCAGTAATACTTTTCAATTTCCTTTCCAAATGCATCAATTTAACAAGGTGCAAAGACACATTTGGTAAACATACCTCTATTGGCCTCCTCTGGGAACTATTAAAGTCCTGTGTTAATGAAACAGTTGCTCACACACAAACACACTCACACCATGTAACAATGCAAGCACAGTCAACAGCAGCATCCCTGAGGATTCATTAAAGGGTCAATTGTCAGATAGAGAGGAAGTAAAGGGGAAATACAAACCTCACCTTGTGTTTACATCACTATAGACATTCTCAGATTATGACCCTTCATTATGGTAAAGAGAAGGTAGTCAGAGCTTCGATTTTACTAAGACTCTAACAAACAATATAATGTTCTTTACTTGGTACAAAACTGGCTGAATCTATGTTGTATACATTTTAACAGTCATAACACTTTGATGTGAAATTAACAATTAATCATCAACTCTGATGTGAAATGCTAATTACATTTATGGTGAAAATGAGCTTGATTTGTAACGATCTTGATTTACATTTATAGCATATCTCCGAAAACGTCCTGGTTACTTCCGTAACCTCCATTCCCTGATGGAGAGAATGAGACATTGTGTCAATGAAGTGACACTAGGAGTCACTCTTGGGAGCCAGAGACACCTCTGATCTTCTATACAAGGCCAATGGGAATTGGTGAGTGGTATTTGCATGCCACTCCCCCGAACATACGGGTATAAAGCAGCTCTTTTAGCACCTTGGCTTGGTGGATTTGCAGGAGTGTCATGGCATTCAGAGCGGAGGCGGCTTGTCCAGTGGCACCATATGCCTTGTCCGTCAGGGATGACGTAAACCTACAGGTCCTGGTCGGGGGCTTGGGGCTTAGGGCACCCACACCAGGTGGCAGCGCTCTGCAGGCATAGGTGCACTGCGAGCGACTTATATACTGGGGGCATCACCGAGTACCCCTTGGCCACCCCACAATCAAGGGTAGTGAGGGCGGGGGAGCTGAAAGTTCAGGACTGGGCAGTAAAAGGTGCCTCCCACGAACTTGTCAGCACATCGTGCACTTCTGGGATGAAAGGAACTGGCACGGGCCCAGGAACCAATCATTGAGCCGCGAGGGTTCAGGGGAGAGCGGAGGGTTCCATTCTAGCCCGACGCTCGAGGCTGCCCAGGAAAGCATGTCCATCATTTTGGCATCAGCTTGTGACTGGGCGACCATCCCCGAGGGGGGAAGCTCATCCGAGGCTTCCGCGTCCGCCTGAACAAGCCAGATGTCCGATGCTTCGCTTGAGAGCTCATCACCTTCACGGGCCCGAACAAGAGGTCGAATTCGCCGTGAGACGAGCCTGTGCACTCATCCGGAAGCCCAATTGGGGCAAACGAGCATGCTGTGGAATGGGAGGTCCATGGAATGCCTGGCGGAGGTGGTCCCATTGAGGTCTCCAAATCGCCACTAGTGCTAGCCGTGCGCTTATGAAGGCAAGCCGCGACTGTAACGTGTCATGGTCATGTTCTCGCAGTCGGGATATTACCCATCCATGAACGATGTCTCTGCATGTGCAGTGCCCAGACACAAAAGATAGCGATCTTGGACGTCGGAAGGCCAGAGATAATGACCTCAAACAGGAATATCACACAAACAGATAGGCATCTTTAAAAAGAAGTTTCCGTGTGTGCCGCTATTTTAGAATATACTCTTTCAGGACAATACTCTTTTAGAATATACTCTTCCAGTTTGTTCTGCCGAAGCACCCAGGGGTGATCTCTTGAGAGCACCAGTGCAGAGGGGGGAGAAGCCGCTATAATGCACTGTCAGAAATCCAGCAGAGGTGAATTTCAGCTCAATAAACATTGACCGCTCGGCTCCAAAAAGAAAATCTGAATGAGCGGTTTGCTCGCCAGCTCCTTTATACTGATATGCTTGGGGGAGTGGCATGCTAATACCACTTGCCAGTTCCCACTGGCCTTTTATCAAAGATCAGAGGTGTCCCGGGCTCTCAAGAGTAACCCCTAGTGTCGAATGAGTTACAGATAGGAACCCAGTTTTCAGCATGCTAATGCTAAGTCTTGAATTTCAGTTCACATGAATTATGGTTAAAATTTGAAATACTGCTGTTTGCCCACTGTGTTGTTAGTCATTGGCACTAACTGAAGAGCTTCTCTTAACTCAAATTAGTTTTTCTTAATTTAAAATAAGCCCTGTGCAGATTTAAATATGTGCTTTAAATAAAGCAGAATATACATTATCTTAGAGTGATATTTTGCACCAACATTGTAGTAGCTGTATAATACATTTTAGGATTAAATTTAAAGGAATAGTTCACCCAAAAATGAAAAATTGCTGATAACTTACTCACCCTCAGGCCATCCAAGATGTAACAATGCAAGTGAATGTCCTCCATTTTTTGACAGTCCAAAATGCATATATAGGGTGCATCTAAATAATCCACACGACTCCAGTCTACAAATAATGTTCTTCTGAATGCAAACAATTGATTACTTTGAGAAACAAAACCATACTTATATACATTTTAACTACAAATGTTCACTTCCGTACATCTCTTTGATGGAATTGTGTGGATTATTTGATGCACTCTAAATATGCATTTTGAGCTGTCAAAAAATGGAGGACATTCACTTGAACTGTTTAGAGGAGGAGGCCTGAAATTAAATCCTAAAAGTCTTAAATTCTGCTTTGATGAAGTAAGAAACTCAGATATCTCTTGGATGTCCTGTGGGTGAGTCCATTTTTATTTTTGGGTGAACTGTTCCTTTAAACCAGGCCTTATATAGAACCAACCAAAGATATTGCACTTAAACAGAGGTATACATATTTGAACCACAACCCCATTCCTTCCTTCCCTCTCTCCTTTCTTTCGTTCTTTCTTCCTTTCTTCCCTGCCAACCGGTCTTTCCATCCTTTGTTCCTTCCTTACTACCTTACCCCCTTCCTTCCTTCTTCTCCACTCCCTTCCTTCATTCTTTCCTTCCTTCCCTCCCTCCCTCTCCAACCATTCCTTCCTCCCCCCCTCTCTAACCATTCCTTCCTCCCACCTTATCTCCTGCTTGCAGTTCCTTCCTCTCTCCCACTGGCTGTTCCTTGCTTCCTCCCTTACTTCTTCTCTCTCTCCCTCCCTTTCTCCCTCCTTCCCGCCATTCCTTCCTTCCATAATTTTTTCCTACATTCATTCCTTTCTTTATTTATTTCTTTCTTTCTTTCCTTCCATCCCACCCTCCCCAACCATTCCTTCCTTTCCCCCTCCCTCCCTGCATCCTTTCCTTGCTTCTTCCCTCAATCCCTCTCTTCCTTTATCCCTTCCTTCATTCCATCCATTGTTCATTCCCCACTACTATGAAACCAGAGCAGGCATGTCTACTGTGGAAAGAACTGCAAAATCTCTTGGTCAAAGGGGCCATAGAACGTGTTCCCCCTCCAGAGAAAGAGTCAGGCTATTACAGCAGATACTTCCTGGTCCCCAAGAAGGGTGGTGGGTTGCGTCCGATCTTAGATCTTCGAGGCTTGAATCGCTCAGTCAGGGTGTTCAATTTCAAGAAGCTAACTCTCAAGACGGTCATGTCACAAGTCCAACATCACAATTGGCTGGTCATGATCAATCTTATGGATACATATTTTCATATAGAAATTGTGCCATAGCACAGGAAATTCCTGAGGCTTGCTTTCGGGGGCGAAGCCTTCCAGTATCGGGTTCTTCCATTCGGCCTAGCACTATCACCCCACACATTCACGAAATGCATGGATGCAGCACTGGCTCCTTTGCGACTCCAGGGCATCCGCATTCTGAATTACGTATTAAATTCAAGGCCCTGATGCTGGCATACAGAACAATCACTGGGTCTGCTCCAGCATACCTAAAAACATTTATGCAGAGCTACACTCCCACCAGAAGCCTGCGGTCAGCAAATGAGCGGCGCCTTGTTCTACCAAAACAAAGAAGCACCAAAACACTTTTCCGGACTTTCAGTTTTATCATACCGCGTTGGTGGAATGACCTCCCCAACTCAATCCGTGAAGCTGACTCACTCTCTATTTTCAAAAGACGGCTAAAAACACATCTCTTCCAAGAGTATTTAACCAGTTGCTAAAAAAATAAAATAAATAAATAATTATTTCTAAATGTATTAACAATTCTTGTTGCACTTATATCGGTTTTGTATACTATTTGTATACTATTGTGATGATAGTGAAACTTTGTAGTATGGCACTTTTCGTACCACTGTCTCCTTAAGATGATTCGCTTATGTTTTTCCTCTTTTGTAAGTCGCTTTGGATAAAAGCGTCTGCCAAATGAATAAATGTAAATGTAAATGTAAATGAATTACATAGACAACTGGCTGATACTGGCAGTCTCAAGAACTGGCAGTTCAGCACAGGGATATCGTCTTAGCTCATCTGGTTTCTCTGGGTCTGAGACTCAATTTCAAAAAGAGCATTCTCTCTCCTACTCAGGAAATCACCTATCTGGGAGTTAAATGGAATTCGATCACGATGCGGGCACAATTGTCTCCCGCTTGGATCATTTCCATTCAGAACACCCTCATCGAAGTCAAGCTAGGTCAAGTTTGCACTGTTCATCAGTATCAACTAATTCTAGGTCTCATGGCATCTGCGTCCACGGTGATCCCTTTGGGCCTTCTGCATATGAGACCGTTTCAGCTGTGGCTAAAAGCCAGGGGATTTCATCCAAGGGCCAGTCCCCTAAGGCAAATAAGGGTTACGAGCCGCGGGCTTCGTTACCTTTCTATGTGGTTCAGACCCCTGTTTCTTACCTTGGGTCCCACTCTAGGTGTGTCTTGTCATCGCAGGCTGCTTACGACAGACGCCTCCCTGAGAGGCTGGGGAGCGGACTTAAGTGGACGTCCAGCCTAAGGGGAATGGGAGGATTATCAGCTCGGTTGGCACATCAACTACCTCGAGTTGATGGTGGTATTTCTGGCCCTGAAATACTTCCTCCAGCATCTGAGGGGCTGCCATGTTCTGGTGCGGTTGGACAACACAAAAGCAGTCTCCTACATAAATCATCAAGGAGGTCTACGTTCACGCCAGTTGAATTCCCTGGCATGTTGGATTCTCCTTTGGGCCCAGGGCAAATTCCTGTCACTCAGGGCAGTTTATATCCCTTGATGCCTGAATGTGGGAACAGATTTACTGTCCAGACAGAAAATACCGACGGGGGAGTGGCAACACCACCCCGAGGTAGTAGAGCAAATCTGGGCAAGATTTTACAGGGCAGAAGTGGACCTCTTTGCCTCTTCTCAGACAGTGCAATGTCCCCTCTACTTCTCTCTGAGTCACCCAGCCCCCCTGGGTTTGGACGCAATGGCGCATACATGGCCCAGAATGCGTCTGTATGCGTTTCCCCCAGTTTCTCTGCTCCCTGGAGTCTTGGCCTGAGTTCGCCAGCAAGGGTCTTGCCTCTTACTGATAGCACCATGCTGGCCGAACAGGGTATGGTTCTCAGAGATAATGTCTCTGATTCCGGACAGGAGGGACCTTCTGTCTCAGTCACAGGGGACAATATTTCATCCCCAGCCTGAGCTGTGGAACCTTCACATTTGGCCCCTAAAGGGTACCAACTGAGGGACACAGGACTTTCACCTGAGGTTATCGAGACCATTCTTCAGAGAAGGATCTACTAGAAGGATCTACGCCAATAAATGGGGTGTCTTTGAAAAATGGTGCAGTACACATAATGCAGATCCAGTTAACTGCCAGATTGCTTCAGTTCTGGACTTTCTGCAGGAAAAACTGTCAGCAGGCATATGCCCCACCACTCTCAGGGTTTATGTGGCCGCAATTTCAGCTTGCCATGCCCTGATGGACGGGGTGCCTTTGGGGAGACATCCTCTACTCGCCCGTTTCATTCTTGCAGCCAGGCAACTGAGGCCTCCTGCATGACCCCTTCATGGGACTTAGCAGTAGTCCTGGAGGGTCTGGTTGAGACCCCCTTTGAACCTCTACAGTCAACATCTGACAGACTTCTGACTCTCAAGATGGTTTTTCTTATGCCGATTACCTCTCTAAAGAGAATTGGGGACCTACAGGCTCTGTCTGTCTTGCCAGCCTGTTTAGAGTTTGCCCCATGAATGACCAAAGCAATTTTTGCACCCTCATCCCGACTACCTGCCTAAGATGCCTTTCTCGACCTTACACCCGGTCACTCTTGAAGCCTTCTGCTCCCCGCCGTTCTCTACACCAGAGAAGGAAAGACTTCACTGACTTTGTCCAGTCCGTGCCCTTCAGACTTATGTACACTGCACTAGCCAGTGGCGTAAGTCAGGGCAACTATTCGTTTGCCATGTGGGCCGCAACAGGGGGACAGCCGCCACCAAGCAGATTATGTCGCATTGGGTGAGGGATGCTATTGCCCTGGCCTACGAGGCGTCAGGGCTCACTCTACCAGAGGGGTCGTCTCCTCTGAAGCCTTGGCCAGAGGGGTCCCTCTGCAGCATGTTTGTGGTGCGGCAGGCTTGTCCTCTCCGCACACATTCATTAGATTCTACAGCTTGGATGTTCATGCCACTCCGGGCTCTTATGTCCTTGAGTCGACGTCTCAAGCCCCTGTCTGAGCCCTCTCACGCTCTTGTGAGCACACTACACAACCATAGGGGGTCCGGACAGCCACACTGCAGCAGTGTTGGTATTCTCGTTCCCAAAGCACTTTTCTCAGCTTAGCATCATAAGTGAAGCTTTTTGTGAAGGGAACGTCTTGGGTTACTTAATTGTAACCCTTGTTCCCTGAAAAAAACGGAACAAGATGCTGCGCTTCACTGCCACACTGGGATGCCCCGGGACAGCTCTTCAGACAAAATACCTGACGATGCTCCGGGGACGCATCTATTTATAACCCTGCCCCAGGTGCATCCAATGATTACACCGGCAGAGGCTATAAATTCTGGTCAATGTTCATTGATGTGTTGCACACATATTCACAGCTGGTCACAACTATAAGCTGTTCCCAAAGCACTTTTCTCAGCGCAGCATCATAAGTGAAGCTTTTTTGTAAAGGGAACTTACTTTTAAGAGTAGTTTTAATAGTGGGAACTTTTTACTTTAACTCAAGTAAATTTATGATGAAAAAAACTATACTTTTACTTTGTTAAAATGGGCGACATTCCTGTCGTTACATTACAGGTTTTAATCCGATACGTTTTAATTTTGCCATTATTTATTGAGATATTTTTTATTGGGACTTTTATGACAGCAGAACTTTACAGTTGCGCTTTATATCTCGAGTTCAGTACATCACTGCAGCAGCAAGCGCTCAAAACAAATATTTTATTTCGTCACGCAATGGCTTAATTTTTCACCAAGACGTGGATATTTCAAGATTAGAATTACAGATCCTATTTAAGAAAACTTGTCACGGTAAGTGTTGGTGATTGTGATAACGTGAGATTGTCTGTGTCATGGAGATGTAACTATGGGCTCGTATGACCTCAGATTCTATGTAAACATTTTTAAATCAGCCAGTTTAGATTAACCTAAATGATGGCTTACGACTAACTTTTTAAAGCTCTCTCACCTCTTCAGTTAGACAGCAACCTTAAATTTGATAAGCAGAAAAGTGTGGTGAACATCAGTTAAATGGCATTCCAGGGACCAGTTTATTGCAGGGCCCCTCTCTAACTGCCATTGTGGAAGAAAATTTGTCACACTGTGATTTTGAATGAACATAAACAAATGTTCAGCAAAATCAGATAAGATGCTATGACAACTACCAGACACCTCTTACAGGGAAGAAAGTGGGACCTTCTGCACCCACCAAACTCATTCCTATGGTTTAAGAAAGAACTGCCATAAATTTCTTCAGGACCTCCCAGATGCAGCAACAGGGGAGGGACACAGAGATCTATTCATATCTATGTTTGGAGGTCTTAAATTATTACAGACTGCAACACTCCATTTTTATGCAAAGCACAGTTATTGTTAATGGTTAATGACTGTTAACACAACAGTTCACGGGACAGACCTATTAACAGATAAACGAATACATGAACGATGACTTAACCATTTCTGATTGCGCCAGTGGAAGATGTCTCTACTGCCACTCTTATCACCCAACTGTGTGGAACATAAATATAAACTTACCAAACCTCTTTTTAGAGACCTTGGCATTAGTTTATACCTGCAGCAGGTGGTTCCCCATTAGCAGCATTTCCA
The DNA here is from genome assembly GCA_032164185.1 of Moxostoma hubbsi. Lineage (NCBI taxonomy): Eukaryota > Metazoa > Chordata > Actinopteri > Cypriniformes > Catostomidae > Moxostoma > Moxostoma hubbsi. The sequence goes on along the minus strand of JAVLUX010000003.1, from coordinate 13,784,098 downwards.
TACAATTATCTCCAATTGCTACATTCAGTTCAACGGCATTGCATTTATCAATTCTGTGTTCAAATCATTAATTTGTTTTATTGTTTAATTCAGTACTATTATTATAATACTTATTAGTATGTTATCCTTTAGCAGTGCATATTCATTATTAGGATTTTAAATCATTGTGATATTTACTCTTGCATATACATTGTTAATAAATTTCATTCATTTTATTACAACTGTGTCTTCATTGTGTTGATGATCAATAATCTACTAGTTGTCCAGACTCTCACAAATGCTTCAGATAAATTAGCTGACCAACATGCTCTAGTTTACATTAATTTAAAATGATTGGACAGCTCTTTTGGGAGTGTTCTTAAATTGGTAAGATAGTATACTATCAGAGGTCATTTGATACATGCATAACCACAACTTAAGTGACACATGATCAAAAATCACTACGACATCGGTGAATTGAGTAGAAACCACTACATAGGTGCTGTGGTAAATTGTCTTTTGTTACTTCTTGTCTGGATTACTGTAACTTGCTTTATATTGGTGCCCCTCATTCATCTATTTCATGGCTTCAGCTTGTTCAAAATGCTGTGGCTAGGCTTTTTAAGGAGTAATGCAAATTTGAGCACATCACACCAGTCTTGATTTCATTATACTGGCTTTCTGTTAAATTTAGAGTTGATTTTAAAATGTTATTAATTTTATTTAAATGCACCCATACACTTCATTGAGATCTCTTTGATCTGGTGAATCTGAATTGCTTTGTGTTCCCGGGTCTAAACTTAATAATAGTAGTGATCGTGCCTTTGCTATTGTTGGACCTAAGCTATGGAACAGTCTGTCAGATCTACATTAGAACTGCCTCAGCTATCTCGGATTTTGAAACTAAACTTTAAACATATCCATTTTCCTTGGCTTTTAACATTCCTTGCACTTTTTTGTTTTTATCTTTGTAAGTTTATTGTATATAGTTATTAGATGTTTTGATTGTCGTATTTTAATATATTGTGCAGCACTTTGGTCAACCTCGGTCCTTTTTATATGTGCTATATGAATAAACATTGATTGATTGACATATCAGTGCTGAAATGTATCAGTGCCTACTGTATTAAACCATGTAAACATCTGTGTTAAACGTAAATGCCTTTTGCGCTTGCACATTGCATAGCAACTTTGCGTTTGACAGATGCAGCGGTTGTCATAGACAACAGAGAACAAGATCTGAACTTAAATAAGCCTAAACTGCACCCAAATACAGAGATAAGGTGCAGTTTAACCTTAGTGTAAAAAACTAATGATCTAAATTCTTTCTACACTGAAAATACTGTAACTACACTGAACTAAGAATCCAAGTTGGACTTCAAAAAATTGCATTATATTCAGCATTATATATGATTGGGCCTGTGAAATATTGCTACAATTTTTACAGTATTAATTACTAGAAACTGGTTTCCAAACTTCTCTTCTAATTGACAGATTCATCCAAATCTGACAAGCGTCCTTAAAATGATAGTTCAACCATAAATCAATACTAATTTTTCAGAATTTCCATGCCCTCATATTGTTCCAAACCTGTGTGACTTTCAGTATTTTGTGGAACCCAAACAATGTTAGATAGAATGTTAGAGACTGACAGTCTCAGTCACCATTTCCATTTAAAATGTGGAGGAAAAAAATCCATGCAGTGAAAGTAAAAGGTGACTATAAGGCTAACATTATGTGTACTCCTTAATTGTGTTCCATTGAAGAAAGTCATACAGGTTTGGAACAACATCAGGGAGAATTATGAAAATATTTCCAATAATAATAATAATAGTAGTAATAATAGTAATTATTATTATTATCATAAAATTGTTATTATTATTATATTATACCTGTTAAATATGTATTATGTAATGGAATTTTGGGGTGTAAACATTATGTTACATACAGTATGACAGTAACTAGTTACTACTTGAGTATTCTTTTAATTGACTACTTTTTTACTCTTAAGTAATTATTAATATCATTACTTTTACTTCTACTTACAATTTCAAGTAATTGTATTTTTATTGAGTACAGTTTTTGGCTACTCTACCCACCTCTACATAGACTATTCAGAGCTTGTTAAATAAGTTGTAGGTGGGGTCATCCCATTTCCAACCTGTTTAATGGGGCTAAAATAGGTGATTGTTGGACATCATTTGATTAAGGTGAAGGTTCAATGAATTTATAAAATATCATCTTTAGGTGACTCTATGAGTCACCCTGAAAGGTATACATGCCTCAGAATCTCAAAATTCCTCTGTCCATTAACTGACTTATTTTATGAATGGAATAGATTATACATACAGCTTCTAGATGACATAGTAAGCTGAAACCTGCACTCATGTGATTATCTTGGCATTCCAGGAGATGGAATGCGAATGATGTGAATTTCAGGCAGATTAAAGAAACTTGAAAAGTCAGACCAAACATTTTACGAGAGATTTTTTGGATGAAATTGTCATCTTTCTCCAATCACTTTGCTATTCATTACAGTAAGGAATAGATTATACATACAGCTTCTAGATGACATAGTAAGCTGAAACCTGCACTCATGTGATTCTCTTGGCATTCCAGGAGATGGAATGCGAATGATGTGAATTTCAGGCAGATTAAAGAAACTTGAAAAGTCAGACCAAACATTTTACGAGAGATTTTTTGGATGAAATTGTCATCTTTCTCCAATCACTTTGCTATTCATTACAGTAAAAGTGGGAGGTCAAGACGATAATAGGAGGGCGGGTTTTAGCTTACTATGTCATCCAGAAGCTGAAATCTGGGCATCCCATGTACAATCTATCCCATTCAAAAAATTAGGCTGTTCATGGACAGTAGAATTAAGTTTTTTTGATGGATGAACATGCTTCAGGAGGAGGTGTAAAGCCTTCTAAATATGCCATTTAATCAACTATTTGATTTTGGAGCTTGAAAAAATTACTGTTCATAGACTGCATATTCTTGAGTTAAATAATTTGTATGTGGGACATGCTGCACTCAAAAACTCAAAGTCCAAAACAACATCATACCTTCAACTTATTTAATAGGCACGAAAAATGAAAACACTATGGAAATTAATGGAATAAACTGCATGTGGGATGCACTTCCATGTCGCACCCAGAGGTCCAGAACACAAATTAGACACGGTGATGTGTCATGTGCCCCTTAACGACATACTAAGAGGACTGAGCCCTAGGTTGAAAAAATTATTTTAAATTTTTTTCATACATCTTGCTCTCTAACATATGACACTATGAGACAGTCTCTGTCTGGCAGGTCCATTTGCAGCAGTATATTCACCGGAGGCTAGTAGACTTGTGTCTACTGCCTCGAAACTTTGGGGCTTGATCTGGGGGCCTGTGACGGTCGAGGGTGTCAAATACCGAGGTCCTGCTGCCTTTTGAACCCTCTTTTCTAGATGCCCCATGCCCCCCAATAAGATGCAACTTATTTCATAACTATGGAATGAATGCAATAAGTTGCATGAAACAAGCCACAGGAAGTTCACAGAGTTATCTAGCAGAATTTCTTGAGAAAACCACTTGTTTGACACCCAGAATACTCTAATGAACTGTAAGTTAAATAAATACGTCCGAGTCTATAAATTGCACAAAAAAAACACATAAAAATGGTCTGTCAATCTGGTGCCTGTCAAAAAAGTTGCATTTGGAATTGACCTGCATGACTCATTGAAAATACTTCATCATTAAGCCCTCACAAACAACATATTAAAATTCAAAATCCAAAAGATTTTGGCAAGTACTTAAAAAATATTTAATAAAAAAAGAATAAAGAAAAATAACTGTCAAATGCGGTTCAAACTAGCCAATTAAGCACTTCACAAGGTCGTGCGGACTTCAAACTTTGCATACTGGCTGCGGGCCCCTTGAGGAGATAGAGATTTCAAATTTTAGCTAGTTTGATCTTTCGAGTGCTGTACACGAAAACCATTTGGGAATGAATTGAATGAGCTGCACATGGGATGAGCTCCCATGCCACACCCAAAGGTCGTTCGGACAGCAAAATTGACAGGGAATTGTGTTGCATTCACCTCAATGTGATACTAACAGGGCTGATGACTAGGATGCAAAATAGTCTTTTTCATTACTTTCAATTGATCTCTCTGTCTCCCATTGGTGCCTATTAGACAGGCTGTCTAGGAGGCCCCAAAAGCAACGGTAAATCCACCACTCAATGATGTACTAAGGGAGCTAGCCCTTTCGGTTAAGTGTTTTGTCAAACATAAAAAATGCACTTAAAGGGCACTGGGGGGCAAGTACCCATCGGGTGGTCTGGGGCAAAATCGAGTGAAAAAATGCATAAAAATTAGAAGCGCCAAAAACAACCAGTGACGCACCTATAGGTTGGGGCACCTAGGCACTGCCTGGCACAAACAGCGGCGTTGGCATGCAAAAGTATAGGCATTCTGTGGACAGGAGGAAGACAACTGATGAAGATGAGTTAACTAGTAGGTAAGGTGGATGATATTGTAGCCCTGTGGATGCTTAACCCTCTGGGGTCGACGGACGCGCCGGCGCGTCCTGCTGGATTTTTTGGTCATTACAGCAGAAATAACATAAAATTCTCCATCATTTTGGGGCATACAGATAAGTGTAAACATCACTAGAGACTATAAAGGGTCTACACTCACAATAACAACAAAACCTTGTGCTTTTGTAAAATAAAGAAAATAAAAAGGGTGAGCTGTCAACTGTATATGGGTTTGCGAGCATATATCTGAAATGTGTCACAAAAATGAACTGAAACTCTGTGAATACTTATCACACAAAAATTAAACATATGTCTAAATAAAGCATAACATGTCTACTTTTAAATAAAACAATTCAAATTTAAAACAAATATTCTCCTGCAATGTAATCTGTATGATACAAAGAGAAGTACAGTTGCCCTTCTCAAATCAAATCAATTTATTGTCACACTACTATGTACACAAGTGCAACAGTAGCTGAAAGTCTTGTGTGCAGTTCCAAGCAACATAGCAGTCAAGACAGTGGCGAGATATATACCAATTTACAATAAACAACATATTTACATATCAAATGTACATATACTTACACAACACAATACTAATATACAATGTACAGTAAACAATACACACAATATAGAATACACATACAATAAAAATAAAAATAAGAGTATATAAAAATATATATGCAATAGTTATATTGTGGAGAATATATTTGACAGTCCAGTGTGAGATAATAAGATGAAGATTAATAAAGTGCAGTGCTGATTGTTGATCGTGAGAGATCAAGTGTTCAAAAGTCTGATTGCTTGGTGGAAGAAGCTGTCATGTAGTTGGCTGGTGCGGGTCCTGATGCTGCGATACCGCTTGATGATGGAAGAAGTGAGAGCAGACCATGATCATGACCTTCTGTCACTCACTCGAAGTTGTGTTGAATTAAGTGACACAAAGGGTCTTCCTGGGATGCCAAACGTACCTCTGAACCTGAGAAAAGGCCAATGTGAAGTTGGCAGACAGAATTTGCATGCCCTGCCCTGGACATACGGGTATAAACAGAAGCAGGGCAGCGAGTGCCAGTCAGAATTTTTCTTCGGAGCCGAACGGTTGTGTAACAGCATGCTGAGTTCTCCACTGTTCCACTCACCTCTACTGGTGATAAGCACGCTTACTTGCTTCCGTCCGAGCTCGGGATGAGTGCGGCTCGCCTCGCAGCCAGCCAGCATTCTCCCTTGAGCCCCCGGAATTGGATGACGACATCGCCGCTGGTCCGGAGAGCGTCACAGCGGCGTCTGATGCTGATGACTCGTCTGGGCTGCCACCTTCGGGTCTGCTCGCCCAGTCTGAGGCTGACGTGCAGATGTCCACTATGCTTTTCCGGGCCGTCGTGAGTGCGAGGCTGGACAGGAAAACTCAGTTCCCCCCTCACGGTTACTTGATCGGTTCCTCAAGTAACCGTGAACTTCTTTCTCAGGGACGGGGCACTCTCTGGCACCCGCACCCAGACCTCTGGAACTGCCATGTCTGGTCCCTGGACAGGCTGCGGAAGATCTAGTGGATCTACCACCTGTAGTCATAGACACAATCAACCAAGCCAGAGCTCCCTCCACCAGGCAACTTAAAGCCCTAAAGTGGCGCTTGTTTGCAAATTAGTGTTCTTCTGGAGCAGAAGACCCGCAGAGGTGTGCAGTTTGGTCTGTGAGAGCAGACCCAGCCTTCTCATTGCTGTGTCCGGTACGTGCTTTGCATACCTATTTAAACCGTACGCAGAGCTCTAGATGGTCTGTGCAGCTCTTCGTCTGCTTTGGTGGATGGCAGAAAGGGAACGGCGTCTCCAAACAGAGGTTAGCTCACTGGGTCATTGATGCTATTTCCTTAGCTTATCACACCCAAGCCGTGCCCACCCCCTTGCAGGTTCGAGCACACTCTATGAGAAGTCTGGGATCCTCATGGGCACCTCCTTAGCAGACATCTGAAGAGCAGCGGGCTGGGCAACACCCAATAAATTTGCCAGAATTTACAAGGGTAAAATCAGGGTTGAGTCCATCTCATCCCGTGTTTTGTCAGGTCCGAGCCGGTAGAACTCGGTAATGTGGCACAACCGACCGGGTGTTCCGCTTGCACACAGCGCCCATCACCAATTTGATCCAGTGCACCTTCTATTCCAGGTTAGCCACAAAGCGACGCTCCCTGGATGTTCTCGTCCCTAGCCTTCTGGCCGGCAAATTCAGCGGAGCAATTCACGGCCAGACCCACTACGAGTCACAGTTGCTCTGTACTGGGGTCGGGCTTCACGGGCTTAGATCCCTTTTCATGCAAACTCCCCAAGATGTATTTCCTGCAGTACGGTCCCCCTGTCGGCGGACCCACATTTCCCTTTGGCAGCCCCGCTGCCCCGGTCACCGTGCTTGTAGAGTCCCCCCTCATTAGGCTAGACTTACCACTGCGCCATTTCCCACGTACGGCTTCACAACCCTCGTGGTGTACTTGCCACATGTTACCTCCCCCTAGACTGGGCAAGATGTGGCCTCTGCAAGGTCTTTTCCCCCTGAAAGAATAGGTCCGGGAAAGACCGCCTTCCCCGACGCATTTCATAGCATTAAGATAGCACCAGCCGCTTCACGTCCTATGTGAGAGACATATTGAGGGAAAAGGCATGGCTGCCGGGCTTGCTCTCATGCTAGTCATGTAGCGCCTGTTCCCCCCCTCAGGGGTGCGGGGAACTTAAGGTCTGTATGTGACACCTCTTTGGGGCGTTGGGGAGGGCTACGTGCAACCAACACAGTTACATCTGGCACGCAGTAGCCTGCTTGCACCTGTCTTGGCAGTTCACGTAACACGGTCAGTGCGTGGTGTTTTTATATGTGACCCCTTGTGTCACTTAATTCGAAACAATGTCGAGTGAGTGACAGAAGGGGAACGTCATGGTTACTGTTGTAACCTCCGTTCCCCGAGGGAAGGAATGAGACATTGTGTCCCTCCTGCCACAGCACTAGATTTACCACTGTAAACGGACATACCTTATTGTCGGCTTCTCAGTGCAAAATCCTGACTGGCAATCGCTGCCCGCTTCCCTTTATACCCGTATTTCCGGGTCAGGGCATGCAAATTCTGTCTGCCAACTTGACATTGGCCTTTTCTCAGGTTCAGAGGTACGTTTGGCATCCCAGGAAGACCCCGTGTGTCACTTCATTCGACACAACATCTCGTTCTTTCCCTAGGGTAACAGAGGTTACAACAGTAACCATGACGTTTCTCCTGGCTCACCTATTTATTCCTAATGTGATCACACCCACGGGCAGAGGGTACTATTCATACAGAAATATGACTCCTAATAGGCAATTTTTAGTTACATTTAAATGCTGTTTCGGCTAAAGCAGGCATTTAAATTGTATGCTGTATGATATAAATATGATATGTAATATGATGTAAAAATAATATGAATGTTTAGATTATATTTTAACTAGTGTTTATGCTGCCTCATTATCATCAACAAAGCTTGTGCTTGCAAATATCTGTTCAGGTGTAGATGAGTAAAATGCACTTTAAATATGCCCATATTAGAAAATAAGCATATTATAATGATTTCTGAAGGATCATGTGACACTGAAGACTGCAGTAATGATGCTGACAATTCAGCTTTGATCACAAATTGCATTTTACAATATATTCAAAACTGTTCACAATATCACTGTTTTTACTGTATTTTGGATCAAATAAATACAGCCTTGGTGAGCAGAAGAGACTTATTTTAAACGGTAGTATAGGTCTAAAATTAAGTAAAGTCTTTATGTAAAGAAAATGTAGTCAGATTACTTCTTTTAACTTAAAACTTTATTTTGATCATTAAGTCAGTCTCCTTGCATTCATTCTCTTTCTGTCACATTCCTCATTGGTGGGCCACGCCTTCTCGCGTATGACCTTTCTAACACTAAAAGTGTCTTACAACAGTTCAATTACTATATTGTTTTGTATGAATTAGTGATCAGGATGGGTTTCACATCATTTTGTAGCAAAAATTCTAGGCTACAAGATCCAGTTCTCAAAAGGCTTGTGGACAAATGTTTAGTATGTGTTATAAGGCCTTATTTCAATTACTTAAAAAAAAAAATGTTTTTTCAAAAACCATGCATAAACGTTTTTTTCTCAAAAATACAAACATGTACACACATGTTGCCCACATATTATTGTAGCCAAGTTTGTGATGAATACAGTGTTTTCAGACTTTAGCCATTAATGTGATTTTTTTTTGTTTTTTAAGCAACTGAAAAAGCACAAATGTCAAGTCATGTCAAAACTTATCCAAGGCCCAAAACACCCTCAGACACCAGAGGGTTAAAATGGGGCCTTACATAAGCCAAGTGGTCAAAAGTTGGTCCATGGGCAAGCTTGCATGTGCCCATGCTAGAGAGAAGGCACCCTTAGAGATGTCCATGCAGTTAATTTGGGGGTCTAAGCCCGCATAAGCGTGGGTAAGGGTGAATTGTCAATTTTCTCATCCGTTTAAGTGGTGAGTGGGCGTCCGCGAAAGGGTTACAACCCATCACTCCAACTATGTGTCCAATGACAACTTAATTGAATTGGAAAATTTCCTTGATCAACTAAACTTCACTTACTTGTAAACTTCCCTCCCTTCATGTCTTCCCTCTCTCCCCAACCATTCCGTCCAACCTTATTCCCCCTCCCTTCTGGCATCCCTTCATACTCCCCCCCCCCTCCCCCCTCCCTGCATTCCTTCCTTAATTCCTTCCTCACTCCCTCCTGCCCTTCCCCCTTCATGCCTTCCTTCCTTATATCCTTCCTTCCTTCCTTCCATCTTTTCTCCTCCTTTTTTGTTCCACATTCCTTTGGAAGATTATTTATCTAAACACTCCAGTCTCCTCCAAGTGTATTCAGCGGCCTTCTAGCTATTTTCCACACTGGCAACCGTGAAGTCATATTGACACTAGACATATGGCAAGCTCTGAGTGGAGATACACTTGCAGACTCTTCCTGTGTTTCAGTTGTCTTAATGAATAATACCATGGTGCATTCAAACGTCTGCAAGAAAGGTTTAGGATTCTCTCTCTCTCTCTCTCTCTCTTTCTATTTCTCCTCTCTCTCTCTCTCTCTCTCCCATTCTCTTTTCTCCCTGTTTTTGCAGCATGAACATTGTCTTCATGCATGAATTAGTATGCTTGCATTTCCCATTCAAATGCATCGCTGAGAGAAAAATTATATGTTTCTCTCTGCCTCTCTATCTCTTGTTCATTTTATGTAAGAATTAAAAACACAGCTGGAAGCGTTGATATAAAGATTTTGAGCTTTTCGTTTTGGTATTGTTCTATTCATATTATTTTTATTTGGCTTCTTTACTGAAGAATTAGAAGATAATTTAGAGGTGAAAATTTTAGATAGGTTGTTGACGCATATATATATATATATGCGTCAACAACCTATATATATATATATATATATATATATATATATATATATATATATATATATATATATATAAAATGAACTTGTGGTTCCACTTTTCCTCAGGGTAGGTTTATTGAAAGTTGATTTCTGCACAGCCATGGTCTAGGCTAAAAAACATTAGCCACTGTAATTGCCCATGAAAAAGATACAGTTCATTGAACACTTCTTAATATTTTGTGGAACAATAGCAGGGCATGTTGTCACATTATATGGGGTATTTTGTTCCCCTGGAACTGCACCACCACCAAAACAAATGTAAAAAGTAAAACAACTATGATACACAAAATGATTCATGAAAGAATCAATCACTGATCCACATGCTCAAGCCCCTTATGCTCAAGCATCTCCTTTATGGACAGCAAGCCAAATGTGTTTACCCTTTACAATCTGTTTACCATTTCCACTCCAGGGGCTAGGTGGACATGCAAACTCATGAATTAATTTTTAGTTAGTTAAATGGTCCTCTGTGATTTTTAAAAGTACATATATTCAAAGTTGCCTCTCTGTAAATGTGAGATCATAAATGCTGAATTCATAATAATCATGAAAAATATGTTAAGAATATTTTTGGATGGGCTATAGCATATCATACTGCAGGGCATGTCAACTTTCCAAAAGTATTTTAACATTAGCTACTAACATATCATGAGAACTGTAGCTATACAAATCAAACTAATGAACTGAATGTTTTTGGGATACCTTTTTCATCATGAAGAGATTTAGTTATGCATGTTGTTGCAACTTCCTTTTATTTACTTTGTTTTTTATTAGTTTTATTATGTGGAAGGTGAACTATTTCCACATGCCCTAATTGTTTTGACAACCTTGAATATAAATGACAGATAAAGTAATTTAAATAATGATTAAATATCCAGTGTTCGCATTAGCTGTATCTCTTGCAGTAAAGTAGGGGCGGGGGGTGTATATATTCTAAATTAGGTGACCTGAGGGAGAAAAGAGAGTGGACAGACCCCTCTTGACATTGAACATCTCAATCTATGTGAGATCATAAATTAAATGGCAGATAAACAGCTTTTACACACCCTCACCCACACCTTTGGATCCCATTTTTAATTACACAATTTTTCTTCAACTTTACAAAAGCTGGTCTATGGGTCTGAATGAAATATTTCCCACCACAGCAGAGCATGAAACCAAGTCTAAATAAACTATTTAACAATGAAAATACGGATAGAGAAAAATAGACTGGATGAGATAAAAAGTATGAGACTTGGTAAAGGCTTTGAGATCAAATCTCAATTCCATGATGGAACGTGATGCAGCAAAAACAAACTAAACTTAATACTTTATTCGTACATAAACAGCTGCTATTTTTGAGGTTACTGAGAAAAGTTAAGAAGACCGAAGTATACATATGTTAAGAAACTCATGGGGGAATTTAAGTTACTTTCATGCCAAACTGTCAAGCAGGCTATTTATAGTAGACAATGCCAACAAGATAATTCATGGGACACTTTGTGATTAAATTCAGTGACCGCCAAACTAATTTTGCTGGGGGCAGGAAACAGGAAAGAGGTGGAGAAGTGTTTTCCATGATTCAGAGAGGTGAAGGACAGAACAGATGGCAGATGGATGGAATTGTGGCCAAAGTCAAGGGTGCAAGACTTCTTACTCAGAGGGATTCGTCTGTGATCTTGCTCACTGTAACACATCAGAGAATAGAGAGACTGAGCCAAGAAGAGGATAGATTAGCGGGCTTGACATTAGTTCCATTATTTATATATTCCCGAATCATGCAGTGCTAACATCTATCAGGATTAAGCACATAGATTCTGACACTATTTCAGGAACTGTAATTTCTACAGAACATTGTTCTTACCAGTCACAACGGAGGCTATTTGTGACAAACTCTGATCACCCAAGCAGCACAGTTCTTGGTAATGTTTCTGAGGGTGCCAACCAATTGTCATGTTACTAAAAGGGGGCTTAGAATTCATAATAACCACAAACAAATGTAATTGGTTATGATCATAATATGATGCTTGAATGTTTCTTATTGGATACTGTGCTGTATACGCTCTGTGCCTAGAATTGATTTCATAAATAGTAAGACAGAAGTAAATGTGCAACATTAAATGTTTCAAAAAGCAACATTTGGAAGCCCAATGTTGACCTCCTGGAAGTATGTGATTTGAAATTTGTTATCTTTGCTCGTGGCTAATGTAACTTTTTAAGCTAATCACCTGAGCTTTAAATGCCACGCAATTAATCAATTGGAGCTGTAGAAAATGATGTCATGACTGTGCTGTTTGGCTTGTGGCACCATAAGAATGCAAAACATCCATTTCACACTTTTTTATATATATATATTAGAGGTGTCAAAATGAATGCATAAACACATGCAATTAATTAATTTAAATGTTTAACATTTAATTTTTAACGCATCCATCCATCTTGTTTAACGTTTAACAATTTTTTATTTAACCTTGTGTGACCCAGCTTCCTTATGTGTGGGCATTGTATTTCGATGCATAATTTAAATTAATAAAAACCGACTGAATACTGTTCTTAAGGCTCTAGACTGTCATTTAATGGGCTAACTTCTGCTGCACTGAGGTGTAGCTGGAACTGGACTGTAACTGGAGGTCAAATCATTCACTAAATAGAGCAAGGGGACAAGGGAACATCCTGTAGCTTTCTATGCAGCTAAATTAATTCAATCTTAAATTCGTTCAAAAGTTCAGTTTCAGGCTGCAGTTGATACAACTCCGCATGTTTGGCTGACATGGGACAATTCATTTTAACATAGTTAAAATATTATTATTATTAACACAGTTATTTGATGATGCTGGACATTACATTGAATTCGAATTATTTATTCAGCTTTACAGAAAATCTGCTTTAATGACTGTAACATCTCAAAACATTAAATAATGTCATGGTTACGAGACATTGTGTCGAATGAAGTGACACAAGGGATCCCATCTAAAAATGGCATGCACTGACCGTGTTACGTGAACTGTCGAGACAGGTGCAAGCAGGCTACTGCATGCTAGAGACAACTGTGTCGGATGCACGTAGCCCTCCCCAACACCCCCAAGAGATGTCACATACAGACCTTAGGTTTCCTGCACCCATGGGGGGGGGTTAGGCGCTACATGACTAGCATGAGAGCAAGCCCGGCAGCCATGCCTTTTCCCTCACTATGTCTCTCACATAGGACATGAGCGGCTGGGGCTATCTTAACGCTATCACATGCCTTTCCCTGCCCTATTCTTTCAGGGGGAAAAGACCCTGTGGAGGCCACATCCTGTCCACTCTAGGGGGAGGTAACATGTGGCAAGTACGCCACGAGGGTTGTGAAGCAGTATGTGGGAATGGCATGGGGTTAGGTCCAGCCTAATGAGGGGGAACTCTACAAGCAGCTCCTGCCTCTCCTGCAGGAATGAAAGCACTGACCGAACTGCACACCTCTACGGGTCTTCGGCTCGGGAAGAACACCAATTCATGAACAAGCACCACTTTAGGGTGTAAAGTTGCCTGGTGGAGGGAGCTCTGGCTTGGTTGATCGTATCTACGACTGCAGGTGGTAGATCCACTAGATCTTCCTCATCCCATCCAGGGGCCAGACATGGAGGTTCCAGAGGCCTGGGCCCAGGTGCCAGAGGGTGCCTTGTCCCTGAGAAAGAAGGTCCTTCCTCAGGGGAAGTTTCCAGGGAGGTGCTGTCGCGAGGAGCGTAAGATCCGAAAACTAGGTCCGGGAAGGACAGTAAGGGGGCACCAGAATGACCTGTTCCTCATCCTCCCTGATCTTGCAAAGCACCAGTGGAAAAAGGCTCACTGTGGGAAACAATTCTTGTGCAGCCCCAGGTGCCAGCTGTGTGCCAGCGCGTCTGTCCAGAGAAGAGCTCCTGTTAGGGAATACCAGAGCGGGCAGTGGGAGTTGTCCTGGGAGGCAAAGAGATCTATCTGTGCCATGCCGAATCAGCTGGACCACCTGGGGGTTGAGCCTCCGCTCTCCACTGGGCGAAACCTGCTGCATCAGTGTGTCCACTGTCATGTTGCGGTTGCCAGGGATGTCAGGATGAGCCAGTCATCGAGGTAGTATGTGGATGCCCACTTCCCTTAGCGGGAAGAGCTGCCTCTGCAACCTTCGTCAAGATGCGAGGGGGCAGGGACAGGCCGAAGGGGAAGGACCTTGTACTGATACACCTGGCCGTCGAAAGCGAACCATAGGAAGGGTAGGTGTCAAGGCAAGATGGAGGTGTTGAAGTACGTGTCCTTCAGGTCTACCACTGCAAACCAATCTAGCTGTCGAACAAAGGTAAGAATGTGTTTCTGCATGAGCATTTTGAACGGAAGTCTGTACAAAGCCCAGTTGAGAATATATATATATATATATATATATATATATATATATATATATATATATATATATATATATATATACACACACACACACACACACACACACTGTATATATATATATATATATATATATATATATATATATATATATATATATATATATATATATATATATATATATATATATATATATTTATTTATTTTATTTTTTTTTTTTTTATTTTTTTTTTTTTACATTTTCAGAATACACTGCTGCTTTCGAATGGTCATCAATGGAAAGTGTTGCATGGTTACAGCATCTATTAGCTGTGTTTTACTGAGCCAGGATATCCAGCCAAATCTTGACCACTTTATTGTCACATGACCTCTTAACATTGCATGTGAGTGACATCCAGGTATCATCTTGGACATACGTAAAGTTATTTTACATTTATTATACAATTTTGTCTGCAAAAGTTTTGCAGGTCCAATCAATTAAGTTGAAAACTTAAAGTAAAAACAGAGATATTAAAAGACACACTAATCTTAGAAGAACAACTCAAGTGCATTGCATTGTGATCAGTCATTATTCTGTATTAAATGATGATTACATTATTCCTGCATTATATGCAGTATGCTTTGTTTGCATTGTAGTTATTAATGGGGTTCCTGTAGCGGACTGGTAGACTGGTAGAACTTGGTGCTTTCAACGTAAAGATCATGGGTTTGATTTCCAGCGAACACACAAATTAATACAATTTTTATGTTGAATGCACTGTAAGTATATTTAGATTAAAGCATCTGCCAAATGCATACATACAAATATATAGTATTAATATACTGCAGATATAGTAGTTCCGTGATGGACTGGCCACCAGTCCAGTGTGTTGCCCTGCCTTTAGCCCGAGACAGCTGGGATAGGCTCCAGCACTACCCGTGTCCCTGCATAGGATACTATAGAAGATGAATGGATGCAGAAATATTAAGAGAAGTATGTTGGCATGTAATTCGAATGCAACCAGTGCAGGCTGCTGTTATGCATGATTGGTGGCCAGTCGTAGCATCCATAATATTTAAAAAGGATTGTATTGTGTTGAGCTGCAGTCTTGCTGTACTATCACT
Source organism: Moxostoma hubbsi (assembly GCA_032164185.1). Classification (NCBI taxonomy): domain Eukaryota; kingdom Metazoa; phylum Chordata; class Actinopteri; order Cypriniformes; family Catostomidae; genus Moxostoma; species Moxostoma hubbsi. The sequence continues at coordinate 13,768,704 of JAVLUX010000003.1, read as the reverse complement.
TTTTGGCTGACATAAAACATGGTCTCTTTATCAGTCACTGACATCTCCCACAGTTCACGTCATTAAAACAGGGCAATTCTACTATCTAACAACCCCTTTAACAAGTCAAGAAAAGAGCAGCTTTCCCCACTGCTGCCTCTCGCTCTACTCCTAAAAGCAGACTTGTATTGATGAGTGTGCAATACAAATTGATGTAATTAATGCTCAAGTTATATAAAAAGAACATGGAAATGTGTACAAACTATTTATCACATGCTGTGCGTATTTGCTTTCAGCCCATTGAAACAGCACTTTGGCCTTGATGAGCTGAATGTTATTGGTAACTGATTGGCCATTTCTGTTGTGAGGAGAAAATAATTAAAAAAAAACGTGACTTGCTGCACAAAGTCCTGTGGGCAGAGGGGTCTCTTCCTCTTCTCAACCATTTACTGTTTTAATTCTTCATCATGCTCAGCTTTTGTAGGTGATGCTAGACTGACTATGTTACCTGTGTGGTTACACACAAGTGAGATTAATCAATGATACAAATGGTGCATTAAGTCAGAAATCAAATGCAATAATGAAAAGCATGTGACAAAAAAGATATACCAGACTGATCTCACAGGAAAATAGGAAAATGTTTTGTGCGCTAAAATCGGTCAATGATTTTCAAATTACCACCCTGCCCCCAGTGGCCAAAGCTGGAACTACTAAATGGTCTTTCACTTATTCTTTGAATGGACAAGACGTGAAAGTAACAGCACGGCTAATTTTAATGTATTCCTAATCCAAACTCTAAAGCTAAACCTAACCCCAACAAAGATCAAAATCGATATGACATCAAAGGCAAGTTACAGGTGATTTTCGGGGGCATGAACATTAGTCACATAGAACATTGGTTGATACTTTATGTGGAAAAACATTCTGAAATAACACGCCGATTTCTGTGTGATCGGAATATGATATATTTCTGGAATTGTATGAGCATATCCATGGAAGAGAAACACTCTTATGCAGTTCCTATCAACAGTACAAAAATGTTACTCTGAACATGCACTCACATAAGGCATTAGCCCCTACTTTAACTAGCAAGGTCAATCCACAGGGGGTGTCCACACTCAGTGGGTCCATGAAATGATTATCCCACTCCTGGGGTAAAGCCTCTAGCCCCCCTCTGACACACAAAGTAAAAGACGGGAATAAGGATTTATTGTTACTTCTTAACCAAATAATACAAATTACATCCCATAAAGAATGATGTATAGAATTTGTCTAGGTACCAGTATTGCCAATATCTACCAGTTGCCAATATCTATATTTTGCTGTTGTTTTTCTTAGCTAACAGGAGCTTAATCAGCTATTCAACGCTGGTTTAATGAATCCTAGATTGGCACATTTACCACCCTAAACAGATAATAAAATACTCAATACAGGTTTATTCCATGGAAACTCAACCATAAACCAATATTTATTGAGTAATCCATTATTTTGTAGAGTGTGGTCAAAATCGCAATTTTCTCCTAACTGCAGGTAAGAAAAATGAACTGTAAGAAAAGGAGGTAGCGTAATTTTTTTTTTAATTATTATTTATACACAAAAATAGGTAGGTCTATTACTAAAATTTGTTGACTTCAGCACCCCTTGTTGTATGCCAATGGTGTGAATAAGAAATAAAAAACTTTTTTTTTTTTAATCTGGAATAACCCTTTCCCAGCAAACAATTTTAGGTTCTGGGAACGTTCTGGGAACGTTAGTTTTTGGTTCCCAGAACGTTCCCAGAAAGTTCCCTATTGGTGATCCAGGAAAGTTTTCTTAACGTAAATAGAACGTTCCCTTAAGGTTAGGGGAACGTTCTGGAAACTTTATGGGAATGTAAAAAAAGACTTTGCCAATCAATGAGCGCTCTCTACTGCCTGATAATGGTCATGTAATTAAGCATTTGATCACTGCTGTTAAAGCAAACATTTGCAACCTTTTAATTTGTTTAAGAAAAATAGAACCTAAAATAACCTACAGGGAACATTCCCAGAACGTTCCTGTTTGGTTCCCAAAAAAATAACCAAATGGGAAGCATACGGGAACGTTCTGGGAACGTTCTGTGTTTGCTGGGTTAGTGTGTTAAAAAAAAAAATCATATTTTAGCTAACACAAAAGCATGGAAAGTGCTTGTCGATGGGTTAAAAATAACAGCAGGACTGTTACCATGTGGTCCTGAAATACAATATTAGAGCTGCATGGAGCAATTTTGATAAAGTGTTTAAGGCTTTTGAGAGATCACATTTGACTGGATTTATTTGAGTAAGTGAGAGCAAAAGACACAGAGAGGGAATGAGCGGTAAATCTTTGAATGTACTGAATGACTAATTGAAAGCATAAATGACAAAAATTAGAAAGTGCTAAGAAGTAAGGATTGGAAATGTCAGTGAACACTTGTGTTATCATTTGCATTCAATTTTATGCTAGTTATGATATTTTTAAGATGGAGTCTGCGTATTTTTGTGTGTTGTCAAGGTTTTAGGAGTCCCCTAAATTATAATTTTATGGTTATGCATAATACAGGATTAAATCCTGACAACATTTAAAGAGCCTTGTGGTTTCCTTAATAATTGGGGTTCGGTGGCATGTTATGGTTTCTTTTTCCACTTGGGGGCTTCAAAATAAAGATTTGGGTGAATTGAATGGCCATGTGACCAATTGTGAGTCACCACATCAGTAAAAGGTATTCCACCAGCACAGTTCTCTATCCTAAATACAATTTGCTATCTGTGCTAAGAATTCCAGGCAAGGAACGGTAGAGTTCGGGTACTCGAGTTCAGACTCGGACTCGAGTCCGAGGCACAAGTCCAATTTTAATGGACTTGGACTTGTCACAGACTCGGATGCATTTTTTCTCAGACTTGACTCGGACTCGAGCCATTGGGACTTGGGATTATCAGTCCAGCCGAGTCCATGGCATTTGATTTGTGATGCAATGAAAAAAATAACGAAACAAATAAATGGACACTGTCAGCAAGCAGTTGTAGCACCCCCTGATGTCGCAGACATAGCCAGAGTTTGTTTCACCGTGTTGAGCAAACACACCTGCAGAGTGGCACACTCAGTCAACCAATATGTTTGAATGTTACTATGGAGACTGCTGTATAGCATCAATTACTGAGGTGTCTGTCACAACAGACACATAAAGACAGGTATGTAGCTAATGTAATATAAACTACAATGCAGTTTCGCACGGCACGTGACCTGACAACTGGTAAAAGCACACGCATTGTTTGTGCAGAGAAGTTGGTGCTTGCATCATGGTTTCGTTGTGGTCTTTGATGAACTAACTTTAAATAGTCTGGGGGAAACATTTTTATTTCTAAAGCAGACTGCATCTCTGAAAACAGATAAACAGCACCTATTAATTGTTTTTCTATTAAATCCCATTATTGTCACTCAACTAAATTCTAAGTGCAACAGTGGGTAAAAGTTTTGGGTGCAGTTCCGAGCAAAATAACAGTCATGACAGTGATAAGATATCAGATTTACACAAATATACACATAATTATACACAACACAATATACAAATAATAATATACAATGTACAGTATACAATACACACAATATAGAACACACATACACAATAAAAATAGAATAGCATATATACAATAAAATAGTATATAAATAAAATATACAGTAGGTTGTATTGTGCTGTATTGACATTCAGATTGTCCATTGATAGTCATTTGCCAGTGTGTTGTTAAGACAGAATATAATGTATGACTGTCCAGTGTAAGATCAATAAAGTGCAGTGCTGATGTATATTGATTATGAGATATCAAGAGTTCAAAAGTCTGATTGCTTGGGGGAAGAAGATGTCATGAGTCAGCTGGTGTATGTCCTGATGCTGTGATACCACCTGCCTGATGGTAGCAGTGAGAGCAGCCCATGGCTCAGGTGGCTGGAGTCTCTGATGATCTTCAGAGTTTTTTCACACATCATCTTGTATACGTCCTGAAGGGAGGGAAGCTCACCTCAGATTATGTGTCTAGCAGTTCGCACCGCCCTTTGCAGGGATTTGCGGTTAAGGGCAGTGCTGTTGCCATACCTGGCAGTGATGCAGCCAGTCGGGATGCTCTCTACAGTGCTGGTGTAGAGTTGGTGTGGTTCATTCCAAACATCCTCAGCCATCTCAGGAAGAAGACAATGGCCTCAGTGTGGACGGACCATGTGAGTTCCTCAGTGATGTTGACAACGAGGAACTTGAAGCTGCTGACTCTCTCTCTCCTGAAGTCCACTACAAGCTCCCTGGTCTTGCTGACATTGAGGGAGAGATTGTGCTCCTGACACGAGCATGTCAGAGTGTGCACCTCCTCTCTGTAGGCTGTTTCATCATTGTCAGTGATCAGACCTACTATCATCGTATCATCAGCAAACTTAATAATGGCATTGGAGCTATGTGTTGCCACACAGTCATGTGTGTACAGGGAATCCAGGAGTGGGCTGAGAACACAGCCCTGTGGGGCTCCAGTGTTGAGGGTCAGTGATTAGGAGATGTTGATGCCCATTCAAACCACCTGGCGTCTGCTTGACATGAAGTCCAGGATTCAGCTGCACAGCGAGCTGTTTAAGCCCAGAGCTTCTCATCAGAGTTTCTCATCAAGCTTGGAGGGCACTATGGTGTTGTATGCTGAGCTGTAGTCTAAAAACATAATTCTCACATATGTGTTCCTTTTTTCCAAGTAGGAGAGAGCAGTGTGTAGTGTAGATGCAATGGCATCATCAGTGGAGTGAGTCCAGTAAGGAGGGCAGCACAGAGCAGATGTAATTTCTGATTAGTCTCTCAAAGTATTTGCTGATGACCGAGGTCAGAGCAACAGGATGCCAGTCATTAGGCAAGTGATTTTGGATTGCTTTAGTATAGATACAATGGTGGACATTTTAAAGCATGCGGGGAATACAGACAAAGACAGGGACAGATTGAAAATGTCAGAAAAATCACAGGCCACTTGGTTTGCGCAACTTTGTCTATGACCGTGAGAGCTCTCTCTGTGAAGGCAGTGTTATTTCCCTCAAAATGAGCATAAAAAGTATTTAGGTCATCTGGGAGAGAGGCAGCAGTGTTCACGGCAGAGTTTTTATTCCCTTTGAAGTCTGTGATGTAATTAATTCCCTGCCACAATCTTCTACAGTTTGTGGTGTTGAACTGTCCTGCAATCTTGTTTTGATTTGAGTTTTTGGAGGGCATAACTGGCTTGTTTATGCCAGTTTCCCAGAATTAAGGTCCTCACATTAAGTGCCGCACAAACATGCATGGTTTCTGGTTAGGGTAGATCTGTATTGTTTTGGTCGGTACTACATCCTCTATGCACTTCCTGATGAAACAAGTTACTCTATAAGGGTATACCTCGATGTAATCATTAGAGGTGAACCGGAACATCTCCCAGTCCATGTGATCAAACAGTCTTGTAGCATAGACCTGCACTGGATTGTACTGAGGGCGGGTGCTTCCTGTTTCTGCCTGTAAGCGGGCCTGTAATTGGGCAGAGGCAGAACGGAAGAGTGGCAAATGGTGGGCGGGGGAGGGATTTTTAGCCATTTTAGCCAGAAGGTAGAGTAGCAATGGTACAAAAACCCAGTCCCCTCGTGTGTTGAAACTGATGTTTTGGTAGTATTTCGGTGCTATTGACTTGAAGTTGGATTTGTAAAAGTCCCCAGCCACAATAAACACAGCCACAGGGTGCACGGTTTCCTGCTTGCTTATACTCCCTTACAGTTTCTTGAGTGCACGGTCTGTGGCGGCTTGTGGCAGGATGTACACAGCAGTGACAATGACCACTGTGAATTACCTCAGTAGCCAGAATGATCAACACAGAAGCATGAGAAATTCCAGACCAGGAGAGCAGAAAGAGTTGATACAATGTACATTCCTCTGATCACACCAGGATTTCTTGATCATAAAATATACACCACCATCTCTGTTTTTACCTGAGAGGTCTTTCAATTTATCCGCTCGGTGCACAGAGAACACCACAGGTTTGATGGCTGAGTCTGGAATCTCTTCAGACATCCAAGTTTCTGTTAGGCAGATAATGCAACAGTCCCTCGTCTTTTGTTGGAAAGAGATCCACACTCTCAGCTCGCAGACTTTATTGTCCAGAGACTGAACATTTACCTGTAGAATACTGGGTAGCAGGGGTCATTTTACGTGAAGTCTTAGTCTGATCAGAATATCGGCTCTCCTTCCCCTTTTCAGGCAGCGTTCCACGGCCGGGCTGCCCAGACAAAAGGGCTTCACTTTCTTGTTTGTAAACACTGGGTCGGCATTGTGGTATTTAAAGTCCGGTTTTCAGTGTGTTATTGCAGAACCAATGTCCAAAAGTGTTTGTTTATCGTAGACAATAAGGCACACAACATTCAACATTAAAATTTTTGATAAAACAAACAAAAAACTGCAACATTGAGTCGGAGGTCACAACGCATCAGCCACACTCTAATCTTGAGCACAATGAAAAATTAAGGTTTTTGGGCAGTGACAAGTTTTGTTTATAATTTAATTAGAGATTGGGTGACTAGATGCCCGGTTTATTACACAGGACATTCTCTGTTTTTGGTAGGGTCACTGATTTTTTTTCTTCTTAAATTAAATCTCCTCATTTCCCTTCTCGCTATTGTTTCTGTTATTGTTTGCAGAGAAGAAAATTAATTATACATTAATTCTAGTCTTCAGCAAATCAGCATAAAGGTTTCTAGTTACCATGGCAATGACGTCATACGCTTGGCGCTCAGGCGCTTATGTTGTCCTGTCAGTCAGTGCAAATGCCCAAAATAATGCAAAAATGCATTTCAACAACGAGCGGAAAGAAGCCTATCCATGTCTTCATGCAACACATTAAAATGTAAGCGGGGTGTTTTCTGAATGTTCATTTTCCCCTCAAGCATGGAGGTAAATCAGACAATTGTCACATTCCGACAGCTACACTGCACTTTTTACATAATACAAGCACTTAAAGGAATATTCCGGGTTCAATACAAGTTAAGCTCAATTGACAACAATACATTTTGACTTGTCCCTTATTTTCTTTAAAAATCAAACATCGAAGTTACAGTGAGGCACTAACAATGGAAGTGAATGGGGGGAATTTGTGAACTTTAAAATAATCACTGTTTCAAATGTTTAGCAACAATACATTAAAGGATATGCATGTAAACATGATTCTTGTGTCGCCTTCTTGTGCATCAATGATTGTTTGCACCTTTTGTTTCCATCAATTGTCCGAGTCAAAAGTGATGTCTATATAATTTAGCCACTGTTGGGAAGAACTCAAATGTAAAGAATATGCTGTGAAACCAAAGAATGTACAGTATTTTTCTTAAGAAAAGTGGACAGCTTCACAGCTCAGGACAAAACAGGGACACATGAACAATTATTACACACACAGTCATTAATCATAGAGAAGGCCAGTAGCTCTAAAGCTGGCATACAGGCTGTCCCATGAATGCGCACAGGAGATCAATTGTTGGTAAAGGGTTTCACTTAATAATCCATCAGATTTTGGTTTGCTTCTCACCAAAACTTATTGTATTCGTTCAGAGCAAGACATGAGTTGCATACAATAATTTGTTCGATTTCTGAATTATATTTTTTGTGTTCATTTGAAGCTTGAAGAAGTGGTCACCATAAACTGCCATTGTATGACATCACTGAGCACAATTCTTATTATTATTTACTTTTCACAATTTCTCCCTTTGTGTTAAGAAAAGAAAGAAAATCATATGGAGTTATAACAATATGTGTGAGTAAACAATTACTGAATTTTCATTTTTAGTGAACTAATCCATTTAGAACCAAGGTAATGTAAACTTTATAACAAGATTGTAACGAGGGGTTAGAATGGGAGAGGAGGTGGGATCCGGATGTACCATCAAACTAATATTTAATGAAAACTTGAACAAAAAGACACAAACATAAACACACACACGGCAGCTGCATGTGGCTCTCTCACTCTCCAACTGCTACATGCTTGATAGGGGGCTGGGCGTGTGCACTCACGGTCCGGCCCCACCCTCCTCATCACAAAATTAATTTGTTTAAATTAATTTGCTATTTTTATCTTGTGGAATATATGAGAGAATCTATTGTCAAATACCTTCTTCAAGGTAGTACTAAATACATTTTTACACCTCTTTTTAAAAAACAAAAAAACAAAAAAAAACAATAACAGGTTTTAGGTGCACAAGCAGTGCGTAGATCTGCCTCACGTTTTCCGCAAATTAACAATCACGTCTGTGTTAAATGGCCCCAATATTAACAGAGGACATTACCAGTGTTTTTGTATGTAGCATTTGCCATCAAGTTATGAGATGCAACTTCTCAGGGAGTGCTAATTAGGAACGGCAGATAGAGACAAAAAAGAAATCTCAGTATATAGTATTTTTTTAAAAGGGATCATTTCAGATACAACTAAACTAAATTTAAAGGACAAATTGAAAATGAAGTAGAAATAAAAAAAAAATATAAAAATTTAAAACAATAATAACTTTAAATTATTTTAATTTATTAATAAATAAAATGTTATTTAAATAATTTTTAATAATGGTTTTAGTGACTAACACAGCTTTCACTTTGTTTAATCTATGTTTGAGTGGAAGGAAAAAGCAACAAAAGACTTGAAATGTCAACAGAAGTGTGTTCAGTAGTAACATACGGCCCATAACTGACAAAGGACAAGAGAACATGAGGGCATATACTGTACTGGATAAGAATAAGACTTACAGGGATAATGGCACACACTTGTGAAACAATCATGAATGGAATCAGGAAATTAAGAACACAGACAAGATAAGGCCAAATACAAACTTTAAAATTTCAACATAAATGTCTTTGCAAACATATGGACGATGACAACATAATAGAACCCTCTCCATAAAGGGTGACTCCTGCTGCCCAAAGAAGGATGATTTGGAAGTCAGAGCAAAGCAGTTAGAGGGCCAGCAGACCAGGATGGAACCGATGGATGATCAGGAGGCCAGGGCAGTACCGGCAGAGGGTCAGGGGGCAGAGCTGCTTGAGGCGGAGACTCCGGGGGCAGAGCTGCCATGGAGTAGGCTAAGGGAGAAGGGGAAGGCAGAGCCACAGGAGGTGGATCAGACGGAGATGCTTGAGGAGAAGTTGGTGGAGCCACAGTAGGCTTAGGGAATTGAGTCTCAGGAGGCAGAGCAGCTGGAAGTTCAGGGAGCGAAACTGCTGGAGGATCAGAAGGCGGAGCCACGGGAATCTCAGGAAAAAGTGCTACAGGAGGCGGAGTGGGTGGAGCCACAACAAGCTCAAGAAATTGAGTCTCTGGAGGCAGAGCCGTAGGGGATAAAGAAGTAGTTGGCTCAGGAGATGTTGTAGGAGAAGAAGAAGAAGAAGCAGACAGAGCCACTAAAGTAGGAACAGACGGTGCCGCTGGAGAAGGAGTGGGTGGGGCCGCTGGAGAAGGAGAGGGTGGAGCCGCTGGAGAAGGAGCGGGTGGGGCAGCTGGAGAATGAGCAGGTGGAGCTGTTGGAGAAGGAGCAGGTGGAGCTGCTAAAAGAACAGTCTCAGTGGGCTGAGCCGTGGAAAGCTCAGAGGGGCGCAGCTGTGGAATACTTGAGGGGCACTGGGGGCTGGATAGGCTTGTCGACAGCCTCAGGAAAGCGGACAGGCTCATTGACAGCCACTGTGGTCAGGAGCACTTACAGAGACTGGAAAACTGCTTCCATGGCTGGGTACGCTATCAGCGACTCTGAAACTGTCTCTGGGGCCAGGAGCCCTGGCAATGACTGGGAAACAGCCCCCATTGCCGGGAGCACAGGCCGTGACAGAGGGACAGTCTCCATGGCCGTGTCCTCTGTTGAAGGGAGCTCGGAGACCACTGGAGTCGAGCTCCAAACTTCAAACTAAGAGTACTAAAAAATGTCAACATAAAACTCTTTGCAAACATAAGGACGATGAAGATGATGACAAAAACATTGTACAGTATTGATCTAAAATATTTAATTGAACCTGAAAATGAAATCAATGAGCCTGTGTGTTATGGTAGTTTGTTGCATGCAAATTGTGATGGGCCGCTCTGGGCCAGGAAGTCCAGGGCCACATTTTTGTCCTAGTCCACCCCTGGTCATGTTGTTTTAATACATGACTCTTCTAGCTTTACGATCTAAGTCTTTTGATTCTCTACTAGCTTGTTTTATGTTTTGTTGCAAGCTCTTGACTTGTTGATTTCGCAGAAGCCTCTGTGAGATATGTTTTAATATTTCTGTTCTATCATAAGAAAGCTTATATTTTAATCCAGGATTGCTGTAACATTTTATGCCAAGTCTTTTAATCTACATGATTTTGCAGAAAAAAATATTGTCTAGGCCTGAGGGTGTGATGAAACTAGACGAGATGGATTCAGTTGCAGAAAACAGGTTTAATCACAGAATTGGTACAGAGGGCAAATCCAAAGGAGCGTAGTTGAGACGTGAGCAAAGTCAAAGCCAGGAGGTAAATATACAAAACTAATCACGAGAACAAACCAACAGGAAGACTAAGCAAAATACTGGAATTAGCTAAGCAGAGTGAGTAACAAGCAATAACCAACAAAACTAAAGTGCACAGGCAGGGTATAAATAGAGAACAAAAACAATGCAGGTGAAACTAATAATCGGGTGATTGGGAACAAGTGTGGGAACTGGAAGAAGCGGGGTGGATTGTGGAATTGGAGTTCATGACAGAGGGTGTATTTACACTTGCAGGTTTGGTTTGATTAAAACAAAATCTGGTGTGATTGCTCTGTTAGTGCGGTTCATTTGAACAAGTGTGAACGCTGCCATCCGAACCTTGGTTCACACCAAACAAGCGGACCGAGACCGCCTGAATAGTGGGTCTTGGTCCGCTTCCAAACAAACTCTGGTGCGGTTTGATTGTATATGAATGCAGCATGGACCGAAGATGTCTAAACAGACAAAAAACAGGAAGTAATTTGCCTAGTAGTGACCTCAAATATCCCTGGTTCTTCTCATCATAGGACCTATGTTGCCCATTGTTCGTTACAGGTTTTGGAAACACCGTCAGCCGTCCTTGCAGCATAACTTTGTTTGCAACAGAGGAATTCCTGGTGATGTTTTGTTTTGGCTGTTTTGACCTTTACAAATTTTATAGCTCTTCATTTGTTGTCAGCTGCTAAAAATACCATCATATAAACATATATGAATATAACGAGCGCATTTCACCCAGCAGCACATTGTTTTGGATGTTCGACAAGTTCCGTCGCAAAATATACATCATAAAAGCTGTCCAATCAGGTTATGTTTTTCTTCTGCATCATATCTTATCGTGAAATTTGTATATTATTACATGCCTATTGAGAATCCATCAATATTTATCTTAATGTGCACACATTTGGAAATTCTATTGGATGCTGTTCACTGAAGCCTGCAAGAGATAAATCAAAGGGAGATTACACTATACAAATGTATATATGTCATTATTACTATAATTTTGATGTTTTGATACTGTGTGCTGACATAAATTGAGAAATTTCTCTCTATAGTACATTTCTATAGTATAACTGTGGTGAAATTTTGAAGTTGGAGTGCACCTTTGTTATGTTGTATAGTTTGTCACGATTAAATAAGAATTCTACGGTAATAGCATGCATTAAAAGTAAACAATACCAATCTTGAGGCTGGCTGCAATCTTAGTGTTATCTCCCACTGCTCCCTTGACCTCACCACCCCCCCCTGAATTTTTCTTATAAATCGACCACTAGTGATCAGAGTTGTATTCATGTTTTTTGGAAAACGCCATTGACAGAGGCACTGTGTTCTGTTATGCTCTTTAAGCTGTTGCTGTTAAACCCTCTGTGGCATGCTCTCTGTGGAATGTAATGTATGGGATGCCACTATAGACTGCATCTGGTGGGTGCATTTAAAGATACAGGAATTGAAGTTTGAAAATGAGTCAGATGTGCGGCCAGTGGCCAAAAGAGAGTGGAGTCACTATTTGAAAGCTTTTTTTGTAATGCACCGTGGGGTCAACATACTGTCAAATTTTGTAAGCAATAAATATACAGAAAATGGCATTGTGTTTCATGTCTTGCATGGCTGAGACTTTGTTCATAATGTCTAGTATGTCACAACTCAATACATAGGAAGTGAATTATTGAACAGGCCTGAACTCATGTATCAGATTTATAAACGATCTTCTTCAATGTTGGAGCCCAGAGGCTCTGGACGGTCCGTGTTGTCGATATGGAGGACTGCACAGAACAGGAGATGATAGACTGCTGACCTTTCAGACTCATCAAAACGCCAATGCAGATGACAAATAAACCTTGAAGTTAGATAGAAGTGCTGACCGAAAGCAATATACGCCTCTCTCTTTGTCTCTATATATGTTTATCTCTCTCTCTCTCTCTCTCTCTCTCTCTCTCTCTCTCTCTCTCTCTCTTCCTGCCAGAAAAAGTTGGAGTCTTAAACTTAATCTTAAAAAAAGAAAAAGTGTCAGCCTTATGGTTAAACAACTGGCCACACAAAAAGTTGAATGGTCAAGTAGGGGTGAACTAAGCACTGATGAGTTACAGTCATCATAAAGGGCTGTTCAGAATGAACCAGTTTTTACAAGAAAAAAAAAAAAAACAAGACTGAAACAAGATTTTACTGAACGTACTGTCGGTATTTCAGGACACAATTTTAAAAGTTTTGCATGAGATGCTGAAAACACTTTGACATCTCAGTTCTCAAAGACGTCCATCTACTGTTTGTTTACACAGAAACAATATTAAAAAACAGCATAGATGACCACGCCTGGTGTGAAAATCCCCTTATCCTGCTACATTAAGTGTTCCAAAGGGATTGACCCAGTAATTATTGAATTGCAAACCTCATTAAGCATATTCTTAAAACTACATAATAAACTGAATCATGAGTCATGACTGTAACTTATAGTTGGAGTGCTTCTGCTCAATAGATTTACACTACCGTTCAAAAGTTTGGGGTCACTTGTCTGAAATGTTTCTCATGATCTTAAAAATCTTTTGATCTGAAGGTGTATGCTTAAAAGTTTGAAATTAACTTTGTAGACAAAATATTATTCTGCCAAAACATATACATTTATTTAATTACAAATCTAAAATTTCCTAAAAAAAAAAAAAGTTTTTGAAATGGATGACTTGGATCAAAATATGAAGAAAAGAAGCCAATAAGTGCCCAACATAGATGGGAACTCCTTCAATACTGTTTAAAAAGCATCCCGGGGTGATTCCTCAAGAAGTTGGTTGAGAAAATGTCACGAGTACATGTCTGCAAAATCTAGGCAAAGGGTGACTACTTTGAAGATGCTAAAATATTACATAGTTTTGGATTTATTTTGGATTTTTTGGTCACAAAATAATTCCCATATTTCCATTTCTATTATTCCATAGTTTTGCTGACTACTATTATTCTAAAATGTGAAATAAATAAATAAATAAAGAATGAGTAAGTGACCCCAAACTTTTGAATGGTAGTGTATCTGATTATGTAAATTTTCATTCAGAAATATGAAATAATGCAATGAACTAATAGAGGAGGTAAATTATAAATATATAAATCCCAATCCAGAAACAAAAATAGGAGACAGAAATACTGACTTTTAAGTGTTTGGTGTCTCATTATATTGAAGGGCAGTTCACACAGCCCCAACAAACACCCACAGTCAGTGTGTTCACCCTGTTGATGTTTGTTTGGGCAGTTTATCAATGACAGTTATGCTTCTTAACATTCTAAATCCAAAATTGTTTCTTTTTTTATTATTAATATTATTATTAAAGTAGGTATATGTTGTAGTAGTTGTTGTTTAGAAGTACACCTGTACACCTACTTATTCATGTGACTATCTAATTAGCCAATCATGTGCCATCAGAGTAATGCATAAAATCATTCAGATACGGGTCAGGAGCTTCAGTTAATGTGATCTCAATGATTTCTACTTTGTCATTATTGTCAGTGCCAGACAGGCTGGGTTGAGTATTTCTGTAACTTCTGATCTCCTGGGATTTTCACACAGTTTCTAGAGTTTACTCAGAATAGACCTTGAGGCGGATGGGCTACAATAGCAGAAGAAAACACACACATACACACATATTGGTACATATCTATGCCTTAAAAAAAAAGGAATGATGGTAACAATTTAAATAAATACTACATTCTACCAATTATTTCCATGTATTTTTTATTAATTTAATTTTATTATTGTTAGAATTACTATTATTACTATTTAAATCACATGTGCATATCTGATAATACCCAAGGAGCAGTTGGAAACACGTGGCTGAGGGCTGCCCAAAAGGCATCCTCATAATTAAAGATGATAAAAACTTAAAATTGGAAAATTTGACTTAAGAAAATTGCTTTTAACAATTAATACCTGATGCCAGCTTTCGTAATGTGTTTTAAAGTCATTGTTTACACATATGGTAATCAGGGACACAAAAGGGAGTGATTTTACGGAATGACACTTCTACGTAAATTCATTTGCATAAATAAAGATAGAAAAATGAGAAAATAGTTGGCCAACAGTAAGAGTAGTGCTATAAAATTAATTCGGATATAATAGCTCAGATAGTTTGTTCTTGAATTGGAGTATTTGAAGAGAAATGTTTGAGTTCATATTGAAATCTCAGACTTTTTATTGCAAACTTTTGTTAGACATTCATGAGGCCTTTTGTGAAAATTTAGAGGAGACACATGTCTCTAGAATATTTTTATAGAGGCAGATTGCTGAATGAATACTAATCCTGATGTACTACATGATGTATATAGTAGTATGCATTTTGGGGTTAGGTTAAGTTTTAGAATAATCAATAGAAATCAGAATAAAGAGACCTTACATAAAATATGTTATGTATCATTTGATAGTATTTGAGAACATTTTAGTCCAACTTGCTAAACTAACCTTCAAGCACATACAGTATACATATGTATTTTTGTTTTTAGCCAACCAATGTACATGTACATGTCCTATGGAGCTTTTCAATAAGTGATAGTATATGCATGTTTTTACATACAGTATGTGCATCACATATGTTTGATTACTTGCATATATATCTAAATGTGTGTGCATCTCATGGTTGATTTACCGTGGCAACCCTCTGAACTTTCTCTATTTACTGTGTTATGATCAGAGGGTGGGTGTGCGAGTGTGTCTGAAGAACAGACAGCAAACTTCCCTTGGGATGCCAACCAAACAAAGAGGACAAACAAGTGACAGAAACACAACTGAGATTTAAGGGCACATCCAAGAGAACGTAGAGACAATATTTAGCAGAATTCAATTAAATTTCATGTGTTGCATATTTTATACATTTTGTAGATTATTATGTATTACATAGTTGTTTACTAAAGGAAGGAAGAAAACATATGAATTGTCATAGATAGCATTATAAATGTTCTTGTCTGTGCTGTTTGTAATAACTATCTGGATATACCATGTGCCTTTTAATATTTGACATACAGTAATTTTGCTGATGGCAATTTTGAGAGTATACTTAAGATCAAGAGTTCTCATGTCAATGCACAGCCCACACAGTTCACTGCTCAGTATGCTGTTTGTTTCTCAGTGTTTGAATGCATATGTGTGTGTTTGTGTCTGCTGCATGCATCTTTTCACTTTCCATATCCCTTCTGGGAATTGAGAGCACTCATATTATCAGCTTTATGGCTCCCTGAAATCCCCAATCAGCCAAATCCAGAGCCACCTGAATTAATTGATCCCTATATTGGATCCCATGGTGTAATTAAGGGGATAAATTGGTAAGAGGCAGTCAGTCTAAGCCCTGTTCCCCCAAGACCATTCATCTCTGCTGCCCATCACCACACACACACACACACACACACTCACACTGCATTATTCATAACGTCTCTGTAACTGTCATAACCTCCGTTCCCCGATGGAGAGAAAGAGACGTTGTGTCGATGTAGTGACATTAGGGGTTGCTCTTGGGAGCCCCAAACTCCTCTGATCTTTGAGAAAAGGCCAATGAGAATTGGCAAGTGGTATTTGCATCCCACTCCCCCAGACATACAAGGAGCTGGCTCGCAACCACTCATTCAGGTTTTGTCCTGAGGAGCCGAAACAAGGTCTTGGACATTGCAGCAGGTTGTACAGCGTTGTGGCAAGAGGGACACAGCGTCTCATTCCCTCCATCAGAGAACGGAGGTTATGACAGTAACCGAGACGTTCCCCTTCTGTCACTCACTCAATGGTGTGTCGATGTAGTGACACTAGGGGTCCCTATACGAAATGCCACAACTGCTGAACTGTGTAATGTGGAATGCCGATGCAGGTGCAAGCTAGCAGCAGTGTGCTTAATAGCAGGTGCACAAGTCTGCACGTAGCCTTCCCCAACGCCCCAAACATTTTTGTATAGTTCCCCACATCCCTGCGGGGGGGAAGAGACCTACCGAGCCGCGCCTGCTCCCATGTTAATGCTCATTATATGTCCCGGGGAAGGTGTCCTTTTCCTTTCCTATTCCTTCAGGGGGAAAAGACCACGTGGAGACCACAACCTGTCTGAAGGGAGGTAACATGTGGCAATACATCATGTGGGCTGACAAATCACATGTAAGAGGTGCAGTGGTAGGTCCTGCATCGAAGGGGAGGAGCTCTACAAACACAGCAACCGGGGGCAGAGAGAGATGCCCAAGGGAGATGCGGGTCTGCTGACAGGGAGACCATTCTGTGCAAAATATATCACAGGGGGTTACTGGAGCACCTACACCAGTACAGAGAATATTAGAAAGCATACTGGATCCGGCTGCAAATTCCTCCGCTGAATTTGTGAGCCACAGGGCTAGGGAGGAAGACATTCAGGGTTCACAGGTTCGTGATCTCGCATGGGAAAAGAAACGGACGTCTCACGGAGATGAAAGGCACTATACGTAAGTGATGCCAGCTCTCCCGTACGTACCTGTTCATACCTGACAAAACACGGGATGAAGCCAGCTCAACCCGGAGATTGTAAAATATTGCTAGGTATTGGGTGTTGCCCAGCCCGCTGCTCTGCAGATGTCTGCTAGAGAGGTGCAATTGGGCAGTGCCCACGAGGATGCCAGACTCCTCGCAGAGTGTGCTCGTACTCCCAAATGGGCAGGCAGGGACTGGGCCTGGTATGCCAACACGTTGGCACCCACGATCCAGTTGGCAAGCCTCTGTTTGGATACAGCTGCTCAGAGCATCTTAAGCTCTGCATGTGATCCAAATAGGTGCGCAAAGCACACACCGGTCACAGCAACAATAAGGCTGGGACTGCCTCCTCCCGGGGCATCGCTTGCAGGCTCACCACCTGATCCCTGAATGGGGTCATGGGAACCTTGAGCACATAGCCTAGTTGGGGTCTCAGGATCACGTGAGAGTCTTCCGGACCAAACTCCAGGCAGGTGTCGCTGACAGAGAACTCCTGCAGGTCCCCAGCCCTCTTGATGGAGGTGGGTGCCATCAGGAGGGCTGTCTTCAAGGAGAGGGCTTTCAGCTTGACTGACTGTAGGGGCTCAAACAGGGCTCTCTGTAGGCCCAGGAGGACCATGGAGATATCCAATGAGGGGAAGAGGCATGGCCTAGGAGGATTCAGCCTCCGGGCACCTCTCAGGAACCTGATGAGCATGTCATGCTTCCTAGGGACTTACCATCCACTGCGTCGTGGTGTGCCGCTATGGCGGACACATACACCTTCAAGGTGGAAGGGGACGTCTCCCTCCTCAGGTGTGCTTAGAAGACTTCCTCGGGGTCCTAGTGCCAGACTGTAGGGTGGGGGTCGTCTGCTTCCTACAGGGGGCTCTACGCTGGAGCCTAGATGGGGTACAGGATCTTTAGCCATGTCGGGGAAATATGTGCTATATCGCATCCATCTGCTTATTTACTGCCGAGAATGGCTGGACAAAGTCATCGAAGGTGTCGCTGAATAGGCCAATCTGGGAGATGGGTGCCTTGAGAAACCAAACCTTGTCGGCGTCCCTCATCTCGACAAGATTCAGCCATATGTGGCGCTCCTGGACCACCAAGGTGGACATCGCCTGCCCGAGTGCTCGCGCAGTGAACTTCGTCTCCCGGAGGGTGAGGACGGTCACCGAGTGCAGCTCCTGCTTCACATCGGGATCAGGACTACCCATGTACATCTCTTTCAGTGCCTTGGCATGATGGACTTGCAGGAGGACCATAAGAACTGAGGTGGCCTCTCCAGCGGCACTGTAGACTTTGGTCACCAGAGACGTCGTAGTCCTACAGGCCCTGGAGGGGAGTGCCAGGAGATCCCGCCAGGTGATGGTGTTTTGCAGGTACAGGTGCACCACAACTGCCTTAAGCTCCTGAGGTATCTCCGTGTACCCATGGGCCACCACGCCATCAAGGGTAGTGAGAGTGGGTGAACTGGGAAGACGGGTTCAGGCAGAAAAAGGTGTCCTCCATGACCTTGTCAGATCATCGTGCACTTCCAGGAAGAAAGGTACAGAGGGCGCAGGGGAGGGTTCTACTCCAGCCCGACACTCACAGCGGCCCAGACAAGCATGGCAGTCAGCTCTGCGTTGGCCTCAGGCTGGGCAGTCAGACCCGAAGTTGGCAGCTCAGTCGAGCCCTCTGTGTCTGACATTGCCAGCATGCTCTCCGATGCAGAGATCGAGAACTCATCCTGCTCACAAGCTCTGAAAGAAATGTTAAGCTGGCCAAACTGGTCTCAACTCGGAACTCGATGGGGGAAAACGAGCCTGCTGTGGAATGGGAGGTCCACTGGGATTTACCCTGTGGGGCTGTGCCCATTGCAGTCCTAAATCATCTCCAGCACCATCCGTGCTGGCCTCGTACCCGTAGACCGGCACAGGGGGTGGCTGAACGGCTTTCCCCTGGAAGAAGGAAAGTCGTGACAGCAACGTTGCAATGGTCATGTCCTCACAATGAGAACATGAACAGTGTACGAACGCTGCCTCAGTGTGATCACGGCCCAGACACGTGAGGCAGTGCCCTGGCCATCAGATGCTGAGAGATATCGACCGCATTCAGGAATCACACAAAGACGGAAAGGCATCTTTACAAAGACGCGTCTTTAAAAAGACATTCTCGTCAATGTGTTTGCTCTAATAGAGAAAATATACTCTTTTGCAGGAATATATACTCTTTTAGCACTGCCAAAGCTCCCAGGGTCATACTCTGCACTGATAGTGCAGAAGGAGAGAAAGCTGCTGGAATGCGGCATATATCCCACAGCATGCACTTGTTTGTTTAGAAGTGAATGGACCGGCAGTGGAATTCAGCTCGCTTCGAGCCAACTACTTTTATACCCGTATGTCCGGGGGGTGGCATGCAAATTCCACTCGCCAATTCTCATTGGCCTTTTCTCAAAGATCAGAGGTGTTTGGGGATCCCAAGAGCAACCCCTGGTGTTACTACATCGACACGACTTCAAGTGAGTGACAGAATGGGAACTGCTTTACAAGGCCATACATTAGCACGCTTTATAGAGATGCCTTCATATTTAAGAGGGGACATTCTTGAAACATTTCCACGATGTTATTTTATATGCTTATTTAAATTGACTCAGTATTTATTGTTGCTTCTTGTGCTTGGTGGGGACACCAGGGCTCACAGGGACACTTTCTGAATAAAGATAAACTGATAAACTGAGTGTGTGCACTGAAATCCTGCTGGTTAAGGAAAAATAAACGTGCTTTGCTTGTATCAAGAAAAAGAATTGGTAATGGCGATGAAGTTGCAAGGGTGGCCATGTGTCTGTGTGTGTGTCTGAGTGAATGAGTGAGTGTTACCAAGTCCAAACACGTTCGCATCTCGAGATTCAACTGTGCACTCATGTCTCTTAAGCTCAGCTGCAGCTAGGAATCAAACTGTGGACTGAATTCATCATGTTTCCCCCACAAACAGAGAGACAGAAAATTTAAGAGATTTTTGAATTTCATGTCAAATTGCTAGCAAGGTCAGTCTGTTTATATCACTTATGAAGGCTGTGTGATTCAAATCATTTTCCAAACCTTGACTTAAAGCTTAATGCAGCTGATCTCATTTTATCCCTATTGGCCAAACTGTGAGTAAATGGCCACCAGCTAGGTGCTGACACAAGGCCTTGCTAGAAAAGTGCAGCCTTTCTAATGCATTACTGAAAATGGTGAGCTGGATTCTTAGATACTGCCACCACTGCAGAGTTACAGCCTCTTTGTGACTGAGAAATGGTTAGAGAGGTTTACCAGCCAATTGTTGTGTGTCACTATAATTGAATGACAATAACCTCAGCTGGGTTGGATATAAAAGTGTGAGTGTACCAATCATGCAGTGTGTTGTGTACAGCAAATGCCCTGAGCGGAGCCTATGAATGAACAGAAATATTATAAGGAGATGAGACATACATTAGGTGATGCACTGACTAGTCAACTAATCAGTTAATTGTCTAGTTTTGCCACTAGTCTACATATCGTATTGTAAAACAGTTCACGCTCACGGGCAAGGAAGAGGCGATAAACCGGCTTGACATACAAATAATAGTTTTAATGAAAAACTCAAAAGACAAACACACAGGACGACGGACATGTCTGTAAGGATCTCTCTCTCCCACACTGCGATCGGCCTTTATCCCTCTTGGTGGCTTGATTAGCCTGATACGGGACCGGGTGTGTCGAGTCACGACCTGGCCCCGCCCTCTGCCGTGCCACAGGGATCTGTGCAAGTTATTTAAATCCCATGGATCAATATATACTGAGGAATCCATTATTGTATGTATGGTCAAAATGACAATCATTACCTGTGATTTTGGAGCAAAACTACAGGTACAAAAAATAAACTTAGAAAGGTGGCATTTTAATTGTTTTATATTTACACAAAAATAGGTAGTTCTATACCTTAAACAATTTGACTTTAGCAGCCTTTGTTGCATTGTATGCAAATGGTGTAAGTAAAAAAAAAAAAAAAAAAAACAGTTTTTCCAAAGTTGGATTGCCTATAACTGGGGGCTGATCCCAAAAGCAGGTTTAGCAACTAATCCATGTAAATTTACTCAGAGTAACTTTCGGTTTCAAAAACCAGAGTATCTTTTAGAGTATGTAAGTAACCATAGCAACTTACTCTATGACAGGGGTACTCAATTAAAATTTTAAGAGGTCTGGTCTCTACATTTCCTTCCTAGCAAAGGTCCGGATAATAATACGTAGCTTAAATAGTGTCAGTAGTAGTGCCTCAATTCTACAGCTGGGAGAGAGACAACGTGCAGAGAGCAGGAATAAGCATGTAGTGCTGGAGATGCTTTAATCCCGCTCTAGAGAGAAATATTTCTCTCTAGCTCTGAACGTGCTGTTCTCACTCCACGCGCATATACGCATATACTTAAACAATTACTTAGTTCTTAAAAATTCTCCCTCACTCCCCATCCTCCAGCACCAAATGCAGATCTTTTTCCCATAACCTTTTAAGAGATGTTAAGCTCCTTTCCCACTGAATCATCAAGGAGTAGTACACTGATGCTTCTTGACCCTTTCCAAAAGCAGTAATCACAACACAGAGGGTGTCTTCCTCTTTAGGGGGCTGGAAACTACTCCCAATGCATAATTTGGGGTTCCAACTTATGCTTGAGGTGACATTCAGGTAAATATCATACTTAAACAAGTGAGAGACTTTTATCCACACTGACTGTAAATGCGCTATAACAGGATGTTTCTTTATTTCTCCTGGCAGTTTGGAAGAAAGGCATTGTAGTGTCGAATTAGGGGCAAGGATCTCCCGTTCAATCTGGAACCAAGGAGGGGCTCTCCCAGGTGGAAGCGACCAATGTGCCAGGTGTCTGAGACTAAATGCATAGTAATGAATAAAATCTTATTGAGGCCTAACCCGCCTTTGTCAATGGGCTTATGTAATTATTGATATTCAGCTGAGGCCGTTTACCGTTCCAAATGAAAGATTTAGCTATTCTATCAAATTCTTCCCAATTCTGTAAAAATTTAAAGCTGTTCTTGTTGGAGTCAAGTCAAGTCAAGTCAATTTTATTTGTATAGCGCCTTTCACAACACACCGTTTCAAAGCAGCTTTACAGAAGTTCAGCATTAACAGACGATAAAAATGTAATGTCTATAAAGTCGATAAATCATCATCCTTGTGCAGGGCTCCAAACTGCGTCTAAAAATGGTCACATTTGTGACCAAATAAATTTATTTGTGGGTGTAATTTCTGTCAAGGTCGCCATTGGCGACAGTAAAAATTTACTCCCTTTGATTTTAAAATTTTGCATTACATTTCCCGAGATACATTACAAAAGTTTATATCAAAGAAATAGCGGGGAAAACGGAGTTCATTGCAGGAACTAACCATTTCAAAAAAGAGACTGTTAGAAAACACGGTCACAGTAACAAGCATAAAAAATGCACGTGATCACATAATTGCGAAGAATGCTCCACAGACTACACTGTTAGCGAGCTGCGGGACGAAAAGGAATGGAAGGAGTTAAAAATGAAAAATATTTGGCGCCTGTTTTTTCCCCCTATAGGAGCCAATGGCACCTTAATTGATTTTTTGTTTGGAGCCCTGTTGTGGAATTAGATAAGATATGATTCTTTATCGTGTTTAAAAATAAGTACATGCATGGTTTTGGTATCTTTTGAAAGGGGACACTCTGAAGTTTATTCCTCAGCAGAATCACTGTAAGTGCTACTAGTTTTGAGTAACAGAAGATAGAAAACACTGAAATAGAAGTTAATTTTCTCTGCCTGATTTTTTTATTTACATAAAGATGCCTGCAGATGATGATAACTGTTAGCTATTAGCTGGAAAACACAATGGGACCACAGGATGAAGCCTTAACTAGTCCAAGTTCAAATTGTGTAATACATTTTACTAACGATATGTCCAGGTGTTTTCCAGACGTGCCTTTTGGATACTCCAAAGGACTCTTGGTAACCATGGCCTAATACCTAGGATGAAAAGGCTACTACTTTGGAGCTCTTAAACGTACAGTCATAATTTTGGTCTCTAATGAAAGGTGACACTTAGAGCTATCATATACCATATCCAGATCCACTATTAGTATTACTGACACAGAGTAACTGAAGCAGAAGCACATTAGAGTGCTTTTTCATTAGAGTCAAAACAAGTGCTATTGTGGAAAATCAGTTTATATAAGAAACACCCACCAAACTATTTACATACTTTTTTACACAACATATTTACATACAATTATAACTTTTGCAGGTTTTTGGCAACATGCCAGTCATTGTAGCGGTCACATTTAGGGACAAAACACAAAGGCACTTCCTCCTATGACTCCTATCACTTAACTGGTTGTCTTTGCATGGCACTGCCTGCACTTCAGTCAACCAGAGGTGCTGAGTTCACTGATATGCACTGACCTGTGATGTGCTCTGTGTGGAGCATGAGATACGGGTCTGGCTGTGGATCTCTCTGAATGCCTTCTGGTGCATAGGTGCCTCTCCTTTACCTTTTGCAATGTCTTTGTGGAGGAGGAAGGCATTCACAATTGTCATGTCCATGAAATGATAATAGAACGTATTGCACTACTTCTGTGTCTTGTGGATGACTTTATAGTACCCTATCAGGGCATCATAATGGTCTACTACACCCATGCACCTGGATGGACAGAAAGAAAATATAAAATATATAAAAGAAAAATATTCCAAAATATAAATATATCAACCACACATATAATTACATTTAAAAGAGCATAAAACACAGTTGAATATATAGTACATACTGGTTGTACTCCTTTACCGCTGGTGGAACTGGGATGTCCTTCAATGCCCAGTGCTGATCTGCACCTTACATCTCTGCAGTTCACACAATGAAACAAAGAGTCACACACACACCTCCCCCACAGGTCAGCAGTAAAAACAAAGGGGTACTCACAAACTTCACTGGGGAAACACACAACAAAATATAATCTACAAATTGTGTATACATAATTCAAACTAAAGCTTATTTATGCAGAATATACAGTAATATATATTATATAATATAATAAAATATACAACAGTTAGTTCCGGTCCTCAAATCTGATTGGATGAGAGACATTCCATGAGCACTGGAGGTCTGACACAATCAACACTCCAATGCTTCACTGTGTGTGTATCACTCTGCTTGTGTTTGTGCCATACTAAACTAAAGTGTAAGAGCAGTGCAGATCTGTTAAGTGCTACTGTTTGTCTATTTTTACATGCATTTCTTTTTTCATTATATATGTTAACCAGCTATATATCTGCATCAGCCAGTGTTTAAATACAACAGCTTTTTGTAATCGCTTGTATTACTATTACATTACTAAAGCTAGGAAATAGCTTTAAACGGCTTTAAATGAACTACTTCAGAATTATGGCTCATCACAGCTGAGAGACACATCAGACTGATTAATTACACAATGGCTGCTGTTTAAAATGGTGGAGGTCATTATTTCCGCTTGAATGCTATTTTTCCACTGAGAAAGCTGACAACATATCTGGTTGGGAGTGGCAACAGCACATGCTCCGTCTCTCTCACTCACTCACTCTCTCTCACTCACGCACACACATATACATCCTTGTTTATCCAATAACTTGTTTGAAACAGCACAAGCCGTGATACTATTTCTGAAGTGACATTTTTTAATTACTAACAGAGACTTGGACGCATCATTTGTTTTGAACCAGCAATGGCAGATTTTGATCCGTCCCTTAAGAAAGTAGTTCCATGCACAAATGCGTTTTTATGACCGTGCTCAGTTTTTGCAAATTTTTAAAAATGTACTTGTTCATTATACTGTTGTATATAATCAATATCGCACTCACAATCGTGATATATGGCCCTAAATCAGCACTGCTGTGATTCGGTCGAAGTAAATATATTGCTTCCAAAAACTTTCACTAAGGGAATGGTAGAGAAAAGCTTTCTCTGTTTATATATCTAGCAAGAGTTTCCCTGCTTTGTCCCCCAACTCAAAGTATATCTGTCTTGCCCTGAAAAGCCAAAATTCCACTTTCCGTGACAGAATAGTATTACTGTATATCTATATTTTAACCGTGTTAACTCTCTGAGGCCATTGTGCGACATTCAGCACTTCAGCTCTGTCTCAGCACTTTTAATGCTTTCTTCAAGTTCCAAAAATGTTTGTGTTTTGGATATTTTGTTAAAAGAAGCATACTGTATGATTCGGCCCCTAAGAACCGCCTTAAGTGCCTCCCAGGCCATGCCCACCAATGACACCAAAGACCAGTTGGTCTCTAATTTCAGATTTTAACATTTGTTGGAATTCAGGGTTTTGCAGAATGGATGCATTAAAGCGCCTAAAAATCTCTAAAAACACCAGGGCATGATCAGAAATTAAAATGTTCTCAATTGAGCAATTTAGATTTCAAGAAAAAAATCTATTCTAGAGTAAATCTTGTTAACTGATGGAAAAAATGTGTAGTCCCTCCCAGATGGATTCAAAAGTCTCCAAATGTCTGTTAGGTCAAAATTTGTACATATACTCTGGAGCGTTAATGTTGCTCTAAGGGGTCTGCACACTTTTGCTTCACTATTATCAAGAAACGGGTTCATGAAAAGGTTAAAATCTGCACCCAAAATTATATCATGAGTAATACCCGCAGCTTCAAGATTTTTTCAGCCAGCACAATAATAACTCATCCTCACTTATCTTTAATCTGCTTAAGACATTTGAATTGTAAATCAATGAACTTACTAATCAATGTTATAACACCCCTGCTCTTATTTGAGCCTGCACTGCAAAACACGTATCCACCCCATGCCCTCTCAAGTTTTGCAGTTTGTAGAGAAAGACCTTGAAGGGACATTTCTTGTCTTTAAGAAAATATGTAACCTTCTGTCTTTTAATAGGGTGACATAATTTTTTCGACATGTTGATTTAGCAGCACAGTTCAGATTATTTATTTTTTTTTACGAATTTCATCAGTTTATATTACTTGAAATATTAATATTAGCAGAGTTTATGAAGACCACTCACACCATAGTGTCATGTGACTCCCTCTAAATTACATTTTTAATCTGCCTTTCAATATGGAACTTTAACAGCTTCCTTTACAACTTGGAAGAGATGAGACAGGTCTATTAATACTAAAATACCATCAGGAACTAAGGGAAATGGAAGATGATACAGTATGATGCAAATATTTAAAAAAAAAACTAAATGTTAAACTGGGTACATCAAATGGTATTTAAAATAAAAGTCCATACAGTACACATAACACAGAGTAAAATAAAATAAGCTAATCATGCACATTAAGATACATGGTTAATACCTGTCAAATTAACCTTAAAATAAAAATGAAAAAATCTAATAAAACATACATAGCAAAGCTATAAGGCTATTATTATAATATAAATAGTTTATATATAATATATAAATAGTAATTTATAGTTATTATGAAGTTCAGTGCAAACAAATAATGGTCAACCTATTAAACATCAATCTGGGAAAAATATAAATGTTGAATTAGGCTTTCACAAGTATGGTAAAACTTTACAGTTTTATGAACTGAAAAACCCACACATTGATTCAGTGCTTTCCGTCAAGCACACTCTCAGTCCTAAAACGATGCACTCTATCGCTATCGCTATTACGAGTGTAGACAACTTTATCATGCTTGTTCACAGTCATTAATGCTGCTTTCCAGACAACTCGAATCTCCAAATTTTCCCAACTTTTACGGTGGGAAAATTTAATGAACGGTGCTCAAAGTTGGACATCCAACTTGTAAACTCAGGGTAGATCGATCAACCCTGTCCTCAGCGAGAAGCGTCATTTCCAATATAACTATTGTTAATGCATGGAGCTGTAAAGTAAAATAATTTTTGAGATTTTGAGATGTATAATAACATAGTTGGCAGATTTTATTGCTGATTTGAAATATGTTATTTCAATACAATCTTGACCCACAGTTTTGGAGATGTTGGACTTTCCATATATAAGTAAGTGTTGCAAATAAGACCACAGTGACCTGACTTGCCTAAAAAAGACTTTGGTGAGAAGAATGGAAACTCTTATCTTAGCTGTACAATGTTAGTTTGCATTGTGGTTTAAAGATTATTGGTGTCTTTTTACCTTAGTATGCATTTATTATTCTAAAATACAATATACAGTACTAAGAAAATACACTAATATAAAGACTGTTCCTGTTTGTTAACACAGCTAGTGCAGCAGAAAGTCTGTATGTGGGCAACATTTCAATAGAGTATCTTAAACTTGCTCACTCTTGTGCAACAACTGCTAATCTATCAGCAGAGAGATGGATGCCCTTTGACCCTAGTCTGTACTAAGCACTGACCTGTTTGTTCTAGAGCAGAAAATGGGTCTACCTGATACCTGTCACTATATCATCACATTTACAAATTCCCACACACTTATATGCTTAAATTATAGGGTGCCTATGGTGTCTATCACACTATGAAGTGATTAATGGATGGTGAGAAAAGGGACAGGTTATGGACATGAGTGCTGAGATCCAGAGCTCCACTTCCATGGATCACACATGCTGTGCTTAACCACATGAAATAAAACAGGAAGAAATTCAGTGTGGCTGCTGCTATAAGTGAGAAACCACAAAGTAGATTGAGGGCCTTTTGCATATATGGGTGTTTATTCAACTTCAGGCACTTTCATGTCTCAGGGGTTGATTAGATTTAAATGAACAGATTTAAGGTCTTAAAATTAAATCGGAAAAGTTTTACCATGGCTTCATTTGTTTTTGGTACTTTTTAAATGCCTCTTATGCTTACAATTTTACAGTCTTAGCCTTGTCCCACATCTAGACTAAATCTATCTATCTATCTGTCTATCTATCTATATATTCATATTCATATTCATGTTCACCGTTGTCTTTTGTTTTTGTACTTTATTTTGAAGTTCCTGTTTTGTTCCTGTTTCCCTTTTGGTTTTTGTAGTCCCTTGTAGTTTTATTTTCTGTGACGTCAGGCAACGAGAGAGAATCTAAGTGCAGCTTTTATTTAACTCAAAAGGAAAAACAAAGAACAAGGAAAACCAGGCTCGGGAGGAAAACCACATAAAACATGAAATAACTAACACAGGAAACAGGGAAACCAAGGACTTAAATACATAAAGGGACTAACAAGGGAATAAGGAACACCTGGTTAAACAATCAGGGAAAGAGAACTAATCAGGGGAAAACCAATCGTAAAATAAAACTACAAGGGACTACAAAAACCAAAAGGGAAACAGGAACAAAACAGGAACTTCAAAATAAGAGTACAAAAACAAAAGACAACGGTGAACATGACATATATATATATAAAATATTAAATTTTTAACAATCTAAAAAAGTCATATAAACATAATTCACTGCAAAATTATTAGATGAAAATTATTTATTTATTTTTTAAGCCCCACAGTTGTGCCATCATATTCACCACACCAAACAATTTGTCCTCTATTATTATTATTATTATTATTATTATTATTTGTGCACTTCCAAGTCGACATAAGAAGAGCATGCTTGAGATGAAATATGAGACAAGTGATGTCTGAAGAAAACAAAGATAATTCAAGGTAATTATCACTTTAGAGCATAGTATTTTCATTGGACTTCATTTCCAATCAAGCCTTAATTTTGGCAAATTATGCTAAAAGTGTGGAAATATGATTTAATTGTGTGTATTTAGGATTCATAATATGTTAGCAATGAAAATAGCCTTTGCAAGACAAATGAGCCAGCCAATGTATTTCAAATGTCATTTTCATCTATGTCAGTTCCACTATGGAATTTTATGAAACACAATACAGAATTTGAAGTAGGAATTTTCATGACTTTCAGAAAAATGCCAAATATTACATAAATCTCCTGTGATGCATGTATTAGGGATGTACTGTAGGACATTGTTATCAGAAACAAACATTAAAATACTGAGTGTTCTAAATAAGAGAATTTAAAGAGAGTTATCAGTGCTAAAAGTGCTTTACTGTAGGATAGACTACAGTGTGTTTTATAATGGTCGGTAATATAAATATTAAGGGTGTCCTGATTTTTTTTTATCTAAAACTGGGATACATGGGGGGGGAATGGGCGCACATTTTGATCACATAATTTTTAACACAAGACATTCATAACATTGGAATCTAAAACCATAAAATGTAATTCCACATGTGACATTCAAGCGTTTGGACTTTGTAAAAATGTGTGAAGGCCTATGTTCTGTCCGGCAATGTGTGATTTACCAAGTGGGTGAAGCAAATTAACATTTTCAGTGACCGCAAAACAACTTGTGCAAAGAAATGGACAGTCATTTCTCTAGCTAAGCTAGCTAGCAAACTTGAAAAATAGGTCAACAGACCACATTGTGACAGGGCAGAGGGCGGGGCCGAGTCGTGATTCCACACACCCGGACCCTAACCAGTGTAATCAAGCCTCAGAGAGGGATAAGGGCCAACTGGAACCTTCAGTGTGTGTGAGAGAGATAGATTTACAGACAGCTATCCAACACCTTTGTGTGTTTGTCGTTTTGTTTCAGTTTTATATTAAACTATTATTTATATCGTCAAGCTGGTTCTCGCCTCATCCTTTACATTAATCCCCTTTATACTGGTGCCGAAACTCGGGAAGGAGGAGGGATGCGCCGTATTAGAGTCCTCACCACTACCATCCACCTGGGAGACTTGACTCAGAGCTGATTTTAATACAGGTGACTAAAACATCCAAAATGTATACATAAATAAGATTAAGAAAACAACATTTTTTATAAATAAATAAAATAAATACATAAGTCAGTTTTTTAAGCCAGGATTTTTCAAATACCGAGGACAAAAAAAAAAAAAAAAAAAAAAACACTTGAGAAATAAGTTTGGCTGACAACATATTTATTTTCAATAACAACATGTGTAAACTGAGCACCGTGTGTGTGTGTGTGGTTGTGTGTGTGTGTGTGTGTGTGTGTGTGTGTGTGTTTTTCTGTATCTGGCTGTGAACTGTTGAACTATAACCTATAGGTAGTTGTGGCTTCTTCTGCAACCTCTGAAACAGTGGAGATCCATTTGTAGTGTATGCATCCTCTGAAATGGACATGGGTTCTCACCACTAACTGTAATTGATAGAAAAAAATTTCCATTATCAGTTTAGTTGACTCAACTATTAGTTGATACAACACCTGTACTGCAATGCATAAATACAATATATAAAATAATAAAAAATACCTTTAGCTTTCAGTAATTCAGTCTCACCTTTTATCAAAACAAGTAACTATTCTTCTGTGGCCAGAAGCATCCCACCTTTGCAGGACTCTTTTGGGATCCACTTCCATGTTTCTGTGGACATTCATGAGCATCTTGACTGTCTTGGGAGGGCCCTTCACCTATTATTTCCCTCTTTTATACTTTGAACTCTTTCTCCTCCTCAACTGTCTGACTTCTCTCTCCTGTCTCCTCTGTTGAATTTAGCATAATAACAACAACAACAACAACAACAATAATAATAATAATAAAACAAGTCTAAATAACTGACCATAATATCATTCAACAATAGGTTATGTTTGGGCCATGCTTATTAAAAGGATAATATCCATATTTAGCTTAATAGTCAGTGCAGATTAGCTAGCTGCAACTCCACTGGATTTCAGCATTTCAGTAGGATACTGGTTTGAATCTCATTGGTAGCCCTATTGCATCTCATATTGTAGGCTATTTGCTGCATAACCATTAACTTTCTCACCTTCCCTCCTTCTCTTTGTCTGCTCATCTTCTGCTGGCTTTCCAAACGTTAATTTAGTTTGTTGCAGCCTTTTCATTTTCGGTCATTTGAATGAAAATGACAGGCAGAATTTAACATGGCGTCAAGTTTATTTTGAACAATAGATTCGTGGGTATTGAAGTTTATGTGAGTTGTGCGAGACACTCCGCTACAGCCGACACTAGCGGAAACACTCCGCTACAGCCGACTACTTTCGTTTTGACATGACAGCAGTATCTGCAAGTACGTGTCACGTGACAGTCCGTTGATGCAAGGATAATTGTCTCGTCGGCTATTTTCACTTCACAATGAAACGACACTTCAAGAAAAAAATACAGAGGACATGACCTCAGTGCCCTCAATGGTAGTTACGGCCATGAATGTAACAATCTCGTAAATGTTTGCATGTGGAATGAAATGTTTTATAACATATATATTTTTTAAGATTTTAGCCTTAATATCAGTTTACCATCAGTTTACAAAACTCTAATTCTCCAAGTGACGAAATTTTGTATTGCTGCTGGCAAAATTCACATAACCATCATTTTGGGGTTTGGCTTTATTATTGCAAATTATATTAGGATTATATGTATTTATAATGTGGTGGGCAGTATTTATGTGTGCTGTACAATACATACAGTATATCAGGTGTGCCAGCTTTTGGATTTTGACCACTACTTTAAATACAACATCACCTGCTGTAACTGTTTAATTCCATGAGTGCTGTATTCCCTCATAAATGGTAATACAATTAATAAGATTTCAAATAAATCAAAAGTTATTGCAAAACTCTTTTACCCTCATCATGGCTCATGGTTCTTCACTTTCACAGCACTTTTTCACTTTATTCTTTCACTTTATACTGAATTGGGGAAAAACAATTAGGAGGCACACACACCAAAAATCTATTTTACAAGTGCTAACAACCTTTGATTGAATTCCCAAGTTATATAGAGGAGAATATCAGAAAATCATAAATCAGGTAAACATAACTCTGCATTGACTGGGCATGGGCTGTGCCCATATGTTTTGGCATTGCCTCAGTGGTTTATATAATTCTCAATCAGTGACTGACAAAGGTAGGGTTAAATATGATAGGGAAATTCATTTTAAAACATCATTTTGTGCAGAACAGCGTGAGAGCTGATCAATGATGTTATTAATTACCCTTGCCATGTATTGACTTGCTCTTGCTCCATCTTGATCTCCTTTTCTTTCCATTTCTTCATTTTACCACACCCTAAATCGTGATCTTGATGAAGATATATCAGATGCTATTGACATGTAATGGTGGACGATCGTTGTTACACTAAAACTCTCTACCATTTCATATTTTGTTCATGCTCTCGTTGAGAACAGACTATCCTTCCCAGCACAGAGACAATGTTTTCTGAATAGAGCTAAGATACAATGCTTTGAACTAAAGTGCATTCCAGCATTTGAAATGCCCTGTTGGTGTTAATCTTCAAAATTTGTATATAATTGTTCAGTGTTTCTTCAATCAGGAAGTCTCTATTTGGAACATTGCATGAATCATGGTAAGCATGGTCAAAAATGTTAGGGACAAGTTTATATTATTGAGTGCAAAAGTAGTTTGAGGGTTTCTGTAATAGCCGTGCTCTTGTACCTCAAGGGTCATGTTGGATTTCTGCAGCAGCTGAGGGCTACTGATCCAGGGTCAGTTCTCTGTGAGTGTTCCATCCATCACTATGTCTAAGGGACTTTATGAGGCTGTACAGGGAAAAGCAGTGTACTTGGGGGAGTTTTGGCACCCTTCTGCAAAAGTTGAAGTCAGCAAACTCTAATGGGCAAAGGGTAAATAATGCACTTCTAAAACAAATCATCCTTGTGTTACGAAAAAGCATATACTGTACACAAATTCATTCCTTTGTTTTTCACAACTTATCAAGAACAGATTCCATTAATAAGCATATTAGCATATAATAAGCATATTCAAAGCATATAATAATAAAAGTATTTAGAAATTCTCTTATTTGGAACTGAATGCATAATTTCCTTCAGTCGATGTACCGTTCATGGCATTCTACATATGTGAACACTGTTAAATTCACATAATGAACAATTCATTTGGAATGGTTCACATAAACATTGCATAAACATAATTACACTCACATTAGTTTTGATTGACCATTATTAGACTATTTTAGCAGATTAATCACATTGTAGTGAGATTAAGTAGGATATTTATTTATAATGTATTATATAAGAGAGAGAGAGAGAGAGAGAGAGCGCACTGTGCAAACGTTTTAGGCACTTCGGAAAAATGTTGCATAGTGAGGATTTCTTAAAAAATAATGCCATATATAGTTTTCATTTATCAATTAACGTCATACAAAATCCAGTAAACATAAAAAAAACCTAAATCAATATTTGCTGTGACCACTTTTGCCTTCAATACAGCACCAATTCTCATAGGTACACCTGGACACAGATTTTCTTTGTTGTTGGCAGATAGGATGTTCAAAGCTTCTTGGATAATTTGCCCCAGTTGCCACAGTCTCGATTGCTTCTGTCTCTTCTTGTATTCCCAGACAGACACGATGTTCAGTGGGGGCTCTGTGGGGAACATACCATCTGTTCCCCTTCTGTCACTCTCTCGACGCAGTGTCGAAGGAAGTGACACAAGGGGTCTTCTCGGATGCCGAATCGTACCTCTGAACCTGAGAAAAGGCCAATGTCAAGTTGGCAGACAGAATTTGCATGCCCCGCCCCGGACATACGGGTATAAAGGGAAGCGGGGCAGCGAATGCCAGTCAGAATTTTTCTTCGGAGCCGAATGGTTGTACCACAAGCAGCTGAAACACACTCCTGTTTCACTCACCTTTATCAGCGAAAAGCATTGCTGTTGGATCCGCATGGCACATTTCCAGCTGGTGTCTCTCTCTCTGCACGATGTGCAGTTTACGCCCCTGGGCGCTTCGACAGCGCTTCTTTCTGTTTAAAAGTGTATTCTCCTCCTAAAAGAGTACATTTTCTCTAAAAGAGTTTGAGTTCCCACTCATAAAAGAGCAATACACAGCAGGCGTTGAACGTCTTTTCAGGACACGTCTTTTTAAAGATGTCTTTCCACCTCTGTGTAGTTCCTGGATGAGGTTGATTTCTCTCCACTTCTGACGGTCATAAAAGCTGCCCTGTGTGAGTGTGCTGCGATCACACGCAGGCAGCATTTTATGAATGGTTTATGTTCTCAGTGCAAAAACATAACCATGGCAACATTGCGGTCGCGGCTTTCTTTTGTCATGAGAGAAAGCCACTTCATGAAGGCGATTTGCCCACGAACCACCCGCCCCCGGCACACTTGTTTGCTTCCGTCCTAGCTCGGGAAGAGTGTGGCTCACCTCCTGGTCAGCCGGCATTTTCCCTTGAGCCCCCGGAATTGGATGACGACATCGCCGCTGCATCGGAGAGTGTCACAGCGGCGTCTGATGCTGATGACACACAGATGTCCGCTATGCTTTCCCGGGCCGCTGTGAGCGCGAGGCTGGATTGGAGATCTCCGTCCCCCTCTCTTGGCTACTCAATCAGTTCCTCGGGTCATGGCACCGCTTATAGACACGCCCCCCCCTTGGTTCCGTTGTTCCCGGAAGTGCATGACGAGCCAACGCGGTCGGAACTGCCCTCCACTTGTATGCTCTCACTACCCTGGATGGCGGAACACCGCCACCTGGTGGGACTGCCCAGGTGCTCTCCAGAGCCGTAGAATGACGTCATCACTGACCTCAAAAGTCTACATCACCACTGGACAGGCCGCTACCACCCTGCATGCCATGGCTCTCCTGCAAATTCACTAAACCAAGGCACTCAAAGACCTGCACCTGGGTAGTTCCAACTGTGCTGCAGGAACTGCGCTCTGCTCCAGCCTGGCTCTCAGAGCTACGAAGGTCACGGCGCAGGCACTCGGGTGGACGATGGCCACACTCGTGGTCCAGGTGCGCCACCTCTGGCTGAACATGGTCGAGATGCATGGTGTTGACAAGTCATGATTTCTCAATGCCCCGCCTCCCAGCTCGGCCTCATCAGTGACACCATCGACGACTTTGCCCAGCAGATCTCGTGGTGAGGAAGCAGATGGGGACAGTTTCTCAAATCATGCCGCGGCACCACCCAGTCAGCGCCCGCGCCCCGCCGGCTCGCAACCAGAAAGCAACAACAGGTAGCTCCGCAACCCATGCCCAGCTCTCAGCCCCAGCGTTGAGCACCATGCAGGCGGCATAAGCCCCCCGTCTCCAGGAACCACTCTTGGACCAGAAAAGCTCTGAAGCGCTCCTGAGACGGACAGCCCAGGCAGTCAGATGTTCGCTCCGGAGATGGTTTCAAGACCACTCCGTCCCCCGGTGGAGGGCCGGGAAGAGAATCCTTGTTTTCACCTGCCTCACCGCCTTCGGGCTGCGGTACCCACAGAGTGATTCTCTCACTGCCTGGGTCATTCAGCCGGTGTTTGCCGTTCTCACGGCACCCCGGCCCTACAGCTTGGATGTGTGGTTATCGCTTCCCAACCCATCGCGTTGGTTGGCCAGAACCATCCGACTCGGCTCCCGCCTCGTTTCAGCGGTATTTGCTCCACTGTAGTGTGCGTCCAACAAGCCAGTGCCTTACGAGCAGAGATTTCTACCCTACTCCTCAAGGACGCAATGGAGCCCGTCCCTCCAGCCGAGATGATGAAGGGTCTCTACAGCCCTTACTTCATCGTACCCAAAAAAAGCAGTGTGTTGCGACCAATCTTGGACTTGGGAGTTCTCAACCGGGCTTTGCACAGACTCTTATTCAAGCATTTTGAATAATGCTTACGCAGAAGCAGATGCTCACCTCCGTTTATCAGCTAGATTGGTTCGCGGCGGTAGACCTGAAGGACGCGTACTTCCATGTCTCTATTTTGCCATGACACCGACCCTTCTTACGGTTCGCATTCAACAGCCAGGCATTTCAATACAAGGTCCTCCCCTTCGGCTTGTCCCTGTCCCCTTGCGTCTTCACGAAGGTCGCAGAGGCCGCTCTTGCCCCCTGAAGGGAAGTGGGCATCCACATACTCAACTACCTCGACGACTGGCTCATCCTGGCCCACTCTCGAGAGTTACTATGCACTCACAGGGACCAGGTGCTCAAGCACCTCAGCCGTTTAGGGCTTCAGGTCAGCTGGGAAAAGAGCAAGCTCACCCAGGTTCAGAGCATCTCTTTTCTCGGTATGGAGTTAGACTCGTCTCAATGACAGCATGTCTCACCAACGTGTGCTCAGGTGCCTCGCTCACTTCAAGCCTGGCACAGCGGTCCTCTAATACAATTCCAGAGGCTCCTGGAGCATATGGCATCTTCAGCCGAGGTCGCGCCGCTCGGGTTGATGCATATGAGACCGCTACAGCACTGGCTACAGACTCGAGTCCCGAGATGGGCATGGCACCACGGCACGCATCGTGTGATAATCACCCCCACCTGCCGTCAAACTTTCAACCCGTGGACAGACCTCTGCTTCTTGCGGGCTGAAGTTCCCTTGCAGCAGGTGTCCAGACATGTGGTAGTAACCACAGACGCCTCTCGACTGGGTTGGGGTGCCGTGTGCAACGGGCACGCTGCCGCTATTACCTGGAAAGGTCCCCAGCAGCGTTGGCACATCAATTGCCTAGAGTTGATGGCTGTTATCCTTGCTCTACGGAGGTTTATCCCACTAATTCGTGACAAGCATGTTCTGATTTGCTCAGACAGCACCGCGACAGTAGTGTACATAAATCGTCAGGGCGGTGTGCACTCTCGTCATATGTCACAACTCGCCCACCATCTCCTCCTCTGGAGTCAGCTGCGACTCAGGTCGCTGCTCGCCACTCACATCCCTGGCAATCGCAACACGACAGCGGACGCGCTGTCACGACAGGTTTCGCCCAGCGGAGAGTGGAGGCTCCACCCCCAGGTGGTCCAGCTTATTTGGGACCAATTCGGCAAGGCAGAGGTAGACCTCTTTGCCTCCCAGGACAACTCCCATTGCCTGCTCTGGTATTCCCTGACGGACGCTCCCCTCGGGACAACGAGCTGGCACACAGTGCAAGTATGCATTTCCCCCAGTGAGCCTTCTTGCATCGGTACTGTGCAAGATCAGGGAGGACGAGGAACAGGTCACCTTGGTGCCCCCTTACTGGCCCACCCGTACCTGGTTTTCGGAACTCACACTCCTCGCGACAGCCCCTCCCTGGAAAATCCCCCTGAGGAAGGACCTTCTTTCTTCAAGCCTCGCGTTAGCCTCGCGTTAGCCTCAATCAAGAGGGTTGGAGACCTGCAAGCGTTCTCTGTCAGCGACACCTGCCTGGAGTTCAGTCCGGTACTTTCTCACGTTAACCTGAGACCCCGACCGGGCTACGTGCCCAAGGTTCCCACGATCCCTTTCAGGGACCAGGTCGTGAACCTGCAAGCGCTGCCTCAGGAGGAGGCAGACCCAGCCCTTTCGTTGCTGTGTCTGGTGCGTGCTTTGCGTACCTATGTGGACCGCACGCAGAGCTCTAGATATTCTGAGCAGCTCTTTGTTTGCTTTGGCGTATGGCAGAAAGGGAACGCCGTCTCCAAACGGAGGCTAGCCCACTGGGTTGTTGATGCTATCGCCTTAGCCTATCATGCCCAAGGCGTGCCCACCCCCCTGCAGGTCCGAGCACACTCTACTAGAAGTGTGGCTTCCTCGTTGGCACTGAGCCACGGCACCTCCCTAGCAGACATCTGCAGAGCAGTGGGCTGGGCAATACCCAGTACCTTTGACAGATTTTACAATCTAAGGGTTGAGTCGGTCTCGTCCCATGTTTTGTCAGGTCTGAGCCGGTAGAACTTGGTAACGCGGCACAACCGACCGGGTGTTCCGCTTGCATCTTGCGCCCTTCACCAATGTGATCCAGTGCGCCTTCTGTCCCAGGTCAGTCACTAAGTGTCGCTGCCTGGATGCTTTTTTCCTTCTGGCCCATGAATTCAGCAGAGCAACTCGCGGCTAGACCCAGTACGAGTCTTAGGGCTCTGTACTGGTGTTGGGCTCCACGGGCATAGTTCCCTCTTCAGGCTAACTCCCCATGATGTATTCTCCGCAGTATGGTCCCCCTCTCGGCGGACCCGCGTTTCCCTCAGGCAGCCCCACTGTCTCGGCCCCGTGTCTGTAGAGTCCCCCCTTCATTAGGCTGGACCTACCACCGCGCCGTTTCCAACGTCCGGCTTTACAACCCTCGTGGTGTATTTGCAATACATTACCTCCCCCTGGACTGGGCAGGGTATGGCCTCTGCAGGGTCTTCCCCTCCTGAAAGAATAGGAAATCTGCAGGCTGGACAGCTACCTTGCCTCCAGTCCTGCCTCAGCACCCGGCACACCGGCGCCGACAAGTTCTGAAGACGCCTCCTTAGGCCTCTTCCTCAGTCTCTAAGCCGCCCCCTGCCGGGTGCGTGGAGGTTACAACAGTAACTGAGACGTTACTGGTCTCCCTGTTCTTCTATTCTACTCTATTCGCAAAATAATTGTTTGGGAGTCTAAAATGTATTTTCCTATTGACACACTAAAGCTGAAAATATAAATAACTATCTTAAGATAGTATACTGCTCATTTTATTATTGAAGTATCTTATGTTCCTAAGATTTTTTCACAATACTGTATATATATTCCGTTTATGAAGCAGTTATTACCATTATGACTTTGAGTACTGTTCTGTATCATAGTTTAGGCAGTATTTTAATGTACTGAGTTAGATTCTGTTTAAGAATTTTACATTAAAACTAAACTGTACTTTGATTATGTCTGTTTGATGATTGCCACTCAACACTTTCTTTTAAGAGAACTCTGTAGTTTTAACAGCATTGGGAAAATGGAACACACTGTTTGCTTTCTAATCATCTACAAACTCTGTGGATGCTGTCAATACATAGTAAAGGCAGCTGTATGAGAAAACCTGTGAAAAAAATATATCAGCAATTTCTTAAAAACGTATACACATAAATGTTTCATATGAGTTAGACTGAGTCTGACCAAGCTAAAAGCTTACATTTCAAGCAAAATGTTACAAATGCTAAATATTATCAGTCCATTAATATGCAATGACTGTTTTGTGTTTGATAACCAGCAGGAGTACACAGACAAACAAATTGATGTTGTTTCATTTTCTTTCTTTTTTTTATAAATTAATTTAACATTTGTATTTACTTTTTGTTTGTTTGCATAAATGCATGCATTATTGAGTGACTAATTAAAAAAATATATCATACTTATTTTTTTACAAGAATACAAAATATTTATTAATTGAATTAATTGAATATGTTTGTTTTTAGTGTCTAAATTGACAAATGCAATGTTGTATTTATTTGTTTATTTTATTTATTTACTGTAGAAAAAAAAAAAAAAAAAAAAGATCCAGCAACTGTTGTATCTTGGTATATTTTAATTTCTGCAGAGACAAAAATGACAAGCAATTTATTTACAGAAATACCTGTACAAAAGCAAAAAATATGTCAAATAGATCATAAATAGAGGTGGGTTGCGCTCAGTACATTTGCCATGTTCAGTTAAGCTGCGTGCATAGTGACTTCTAATAAAACAATGATTAAAATCAATCCTCAGTTCTACATCAACATCCAAGTCAAAGGACAAATAGAGTATGATTAAAAGTACAATTTCTTTTTTTTTTCATTATCTGTAAAGTGCCCTATGACCTAAGTGTTACAACTTAAGTCTTATTTCTTCTAAATTGAAAGCTTTAGGAACACACATCTCAGAGTGCAAATGACTATGAAAAAACAGCTTGATTTTAGCACGTTGACAACTAAGTCAACTGTCTCTTTTGATAAGGAATTAAGGTGTAGACAATTTCCAATCTATTATTTCAGTTTCTAGGCAGTTTTTAGACAGAACAACTGCCATATACTCTTTTTAGATTATATATACTGCCTACTCTGAGATGTATGTCCCATTGACAAACCTTTGGAGCTTTAATTTTCTTCTACATCCTCATATTAGGAAATTTCTCAAAGCACATTTGCTTCATCCCTAATGGACATACATTGTGTTTTCTGTGCCACCACTGCAGCATGATAATCTTTACCGAACTGTTGCTATCATGACTGAAGTTATCCTCACTGTTTAAGTCGAAGTTCGAACATGTGACCATGCTAACTTTGAAATGGATTGATATACCAGGGTATCACCTATGACATCAATATACATGACAAAAATTGACTGAGCTTACTGAAAAAGCCACAAGATAAAAGCTTTGAATGTCTATCATAGTAAAATTGCCAGGACTGTAGTTTCAGCATAAAGTAATCTTTCTCTATCTCAGTATAATTGGTTTCATACTGGTTAAAACCAACGAGTCATACCAATAAAGGTATAAAAAGGCACAGTTGCATATTTTGCATTCACTCTATAGTGTTTTTTTTTTTTTTTCTTCTTCTTTTTTTTCAGAAGCACTACATAGACAAAGTGGCACTGGGAAAGAAATATAAAGATATGACTGAATTCTGAAGAGGGCAATATTATGAGTGTATATTTAAAAACAAACAAACAAATAGAACAGTGTTGAAATGTTTTGGAATTGTTTTTGATCAGAAATTTTCTATATAAGTGAAATGTCTGACTGTGGGTATTTGTGAAAACAATATGAAACAAAACTAACGGATAAAGTACATTTGCTATGTAAAAAAATATTAAATAAATCGGATAAATTAAAAAAAAAAAACTTGATGTGATGGTAAATAAATCAGTGGAACACTAATGGTTATGTTTCTTTTTCATCCTCGTCAAAACAATATACATAGTCATACTACAATGTCTATTGTCTGTTTACAACAAACGCAAGCAATGGACTTCCATGTTCACAGGGTATGATATTTGTACACTTTTTTTTCTCTTTTTTTCTTCATAGTAAGTGTAGATTCCCCTTAAACGTGCAATAGAAAGTACATATCTATTTATACAGTTTGTAAGCATTAGAGCACTTCTTTTAAACAAGAGTAGTACATACAGACTACAGATTTGGAAGCTGCAAAAAAAAAAAAAAAAAAAAAAAAAGGCAGTCAACTAAAGGAATCATTAACATAAAAAAACTCTATCTGAATAGTTTACCACAGGTTTTAAAAGCATTATGCCTCTTTAAGTACACTCCTTCTTTTCAACATTTTATTCAAACATTGTAAGGAATAGGCTCATGATGCATGTTTATGCATGCATGTGGTTTATTAAGAAAACACACACACACACACACACACACACACACACAAAGAAACACACAAACATCTCATAACCCAATCCCTCACATTGCACAGAAACATATCTGAAGTTAATTAAAACAACATATACACTGATCAGCCACAACATTAAAACCACCTGGCTAATATTGTGAAGGTCCCCCTTGTGCCACCAAAAAACAGTGCACACCCACATCTCAGTATAGCATTCTGAGATGATATTCTTCTCAACACAATTGTACAGAGTGGTTATCTGAGTTACCGTATACTTTTTCAGTTCGAACCAGTCTGTCCATTCTTTTCGTTTGACCTCTCTCATCAACAAGGCATTTCCATCCCCAGAACTGCCGCTTCCTGGATGATTTTTGTTTTTTCAATCATCCATGCTATTATCTAATCAGGCAATCATGTGTTAGCAGTGCATAAAATCATGCAGATATGGCTCAGGAGCTACAGTTCACATCAAACATCAGAATGGGGAAAAAATGATCTCAATGATATAGAGCATGTTGGTCCCAGACAGGCTGGTTTGAGTATTTTTGTAACTGCTGATCTCCTAGGATTTTCACACACCACAGTCTCTAGTGCCAAAAACAAAAAACATCCAGTGAGCGGCAGTTCTGTGGATGGAAACACCTTGTTGATGAGAGAGGTCAGCAGAGAATTGCCAGACTGGTTCAAACTGACAAAGTCTACGGTAACTCAGATAACTGCCCTGTACAACTGTGGTGAGAAGAATATGATCTCAGAATGCTATTCTGAGATGCGTGTTGGCGCTGTTTTGGCAGCACGAGGGGGATCTAGACATTTTAAGTGCGGTTTAGGTGGTTTAAGTGTTGTGGCTGTGTTGTGTAACCTAAAAAAGAGCTTAGTATATTCCTTTTTCTGTTATTTGAGACATCACGTCACGTTGTTCCCAATACTTTGGTTATACAGTGGCAACATGCATTGCATTGTAATCGCTCCTGTCATGCCTGTAGTCACTGAACTTTTTAGTGATTGTACTAGTTCTTGGTTCACTCTGACTGCTACAGTTGACACAAGGGACACAAGTTATTATCCTTGATTACTCATTTGAAGTGTATGAGATTATGTTGAATGAGTTTATTGCTCTATTTAACATTCATACTCCGAGAATGTTACACAGGGCCAGCCCAAGCACTTCAGCAGCAGGGCAATATTATTAGACTAATTTACCCCAGCAGCAAATCCAAATTGTGTTCCTGTGGCTTTATGGGATAATTATAATGTGTATATACAATGTGTGGATCTATTGTGAGTGTATGTGTGTGTTTGCAAATGTGTACCAGGGTTCTCTGAGACCAGCAAAATACAATTTCAGAATAGTTTCACACATCTATAGAGGGACGTCTTTTTCAGAGGTGAACGGAACAACCACAATTACACATATCCATATCATTCAGGCAAATATCGGGGATGTCTCCAGAGGTATAGTGCGAGAGGACGAATGAGAGCATGATGGAAACTGATCGCTTAGGATGTCTATGCATGTGTCCAAAGTACAATGTATATATGTACAATACTTCACCCACATGAAAAAAGCATGCATTTTTGAATCTGTGTATGCTTGTGTTCCTCTGTGTGTACATGAAGTTACTAGGCACACAGGTGAACTTGCTTCTTGCACTGTAAGTTCGTAGTTTACAGCACTTATGCTGTTCACTTGTGCCATTTGGACTTTAAATATCTACAAACCCTTGTAAAAAGGCTGAAGTCAATGACTGTGTCCTTGTATGATGCAACGGCCCGATGCCTGACCACAAACTCTCCAACATCATCTATTTATGCCATCACTGATCATCATAAGATGATTTCATCCATCATTGGCCTGTCTTTTTTTTTCTTCTTCTTGGTTAATGTGATTGGTTGTTCAGAGTGGATAGTTCAGTCCTTCAGACTGATTGCATATGGACATAATACATCCACATAAAAACACTCCCACCCTACCACAAAAAATTTAAAAATTGATTAAAAGACAGAGTCATGTCAGGTTCAGTCTCATTGTAATAGTTATAAAAACATATAGTCCAGGTCCATTACATGGGGCACACTCTCTTATGAAGCACACACTCTTAAGGGGCTAGATGATGCATGCATGTTTATAAAGAGGTCTACGGAAACCAGGCAACACTTTTGGGAAGTCTACGGGGTGCGATATGCTAGCAGCAAAGGATCACTGATCCACCAGCATTCCCCTCTCTCCTCCTCCGCCACATCCCCATCCTCCATCTCATCCTTCTCAAACACATTTACAACATGTAATTCCATCAAATTTACTTAAAGAGCTATTTAACTTTTAAGGTAGCACTGCACACATTTTTTAGTGTGAGCACTTAAGAGGAAAATCCATGTTGCTTTTGTATAAGGGTTTGGTTTGCTAACAGCATCTCTGGCCATGCTGAGTCACTGTTGTTGTCCCTTGTTATTCGCTGTGTGTTG
Organism: Moxostoma hubbsi; assembly: GCA_032164185.1. NCBI lineage: Eukaryota > Metazoa > Chordata > Actinopteri > Cypriniformes > Catostomidae > Moxostoma > Moxostoma hubbsi. The sequence goes on along the minus strand of JAVLUX010000003.1, from coordinate 13,725,369 downwards.
TTTACAGGTAAACCTCTCGCCTGGTGAGAGTTCCGCATTGTGTCGGCTTATATTCGCCCGTGGGTGCAAGCGGGATCTCCTCGGTGGGGCGAGACATTTCCTCACTGGCGGAAAATCCAGCTGAACTAAACGTGTCGTAGGATGAGGAGGAGGAGGCAATCTTCTTGTTAAGGAGATTACGGTTACGGTCGCCCAGCAGGTGCGAGGGGTCACAATTGGCAACGGCGAGCGTCTCCTGGCTACCTGGCTGTTCGGTGACGCTGCCCCCTGGGGAGGTCATGAAGGTGGAGAGTTTGGGAGGGGTGGCCTTGGGTCTGCGTTCAGGCGAGGTGCGCACAGGCATCCAGCAGGCATCCGAGTGGCCGTATTCATCACACTCCCGCGTGCATTTACCCGTCATAGCTACGTCAGGCAGGGGGCGAGTATCTGGGTAAACAAAGGGAAAGAGAAGGGGTAGAATATTAAAAAAAATGTTGCTCAGCTTTAAACAACTGGAAAACGAAAACATCTAAATAATAATAAAAAAATCTTACACAAAATATTCATCGTGGTATGTGTCTCATGAAATTGGCTTTAAAATTGCGAGTATCAGTCGATGCCCTTTAAATAGTCTTAACGGACTTGTATTGCAAGCATACAGCAAAATAAGTATTGGGTTTTGCTTGCTATTTTTTTAATCGCACAAACTTCATGGCTAACACATACCACATCACATAAAAATGGATACATACAGTACACAAACAACAACACTCAAAGCTAAAACATAAAAAAAAAGAAATAATGTGAGCTCTTAAAAGAACACCATGCTTTGAAAACGTGGGGCAATTCTACTGTGACTTCTGACTCCTAAACTAACTGCCTGAATCCATCTCTAATGGCTGTGTGTGTTTAGATGTTGTATTTTTATGCAAGCATGTGTTCAAGTGTGCATAGGGATGTGTGTTTTTATGTTTCAACTAAAAGTTGACTTTGCAAAAGCTGTGATGCCTACCATTAAAATTTTAGGAAAGTTGTAAAGAAAAAAAAAGAAGTGTTTTCACCTATCTTGGACTGCAAAACATCTACAGTGTGCTTAAACAACTACATATTCCAGGAATTGCTGTGAAGTAGCATGATTTTTGGTAAGCACTTACTCCTTACATCTTTAACGCACGTATGTAAGATAAAGCATTATGCAAGCATTTTGTCTGTAACTGTATTGAGTCATTGCTTATTTTCCCAAGCTGAGAAATTAGATCATTTTATATTCAAAGCTGCAAAACCACAAGCATTCGCCAATCTTTTATTTTCAGAATTTCATCTAAAACATAATTTCATTCTATTTACACTTTTAAACACTTGAAGAGCAAACAAATGTCCATATCATAAATGCAAAGTGTCTATGCACAAACCGTGTGAAGTATAAAGGAGTTCACTAAGCTGAAGTGCACACAAACACTAATGTTCACTCACTAAATGCTAAAAATCCTAATCCTTGATGCCAAAGCACAAAAGCTGCAGTGTTAGAAATGGTCGGTTAATGACCAAATGTGAGGTATGGCACAAGCAAGAGAAGGTGAGTGCAGCTCTAAAGGAAAGCATGCTTCCTTTGGTTGAAGAGCAAAATTTATTTTAACCATGGCTTACTTTTAATGTTCTTTTTCTCCTGCAAAGAAAGAATAGGGTAGAGAATCACTGTTGGTTTCTTCACAGTGTAATGATATTTTATAAATATATAAAAGTGTATCAGACAAATAAGCACAATGTGTTGCAGTTAAATAAGAATCATTTGATTAAAACCACACGACATGTTTGCAAAAAAAAAAAAACATGTTCTGTGGTGCACTATACAACCAAGATATTCATTGACAGATCAATACAGACTGTCTGAGAGAGTGAAAAATTGTACTTTACAATAAAGTTATATTCATTAATGTTAGTGAACATAAACTTACAGTACAATGATGACTACTTTTACAACCTTTATTAATCTTAATTTATCAAAATATTATAGTTAATTGTTCATGTTAGTTTATAATGCATTAACTAATGTTACCATATACAACTTTAATGTAAACATTTATTAGTCTTAGAAATTAACAATAAAGGAATTGTTCACCCACAAATGAAAATTCTCTTTATTTACTCACCCTCATGCCATCCAAGATGTGTATGACTTTCTTTCTTCTTCTGAACACAAAGAACAAGAAGTGATATGATGGGTGAGGGTGTTTTTTTTTCCACTATAAATTATCCTTCCCGCCCACTAGGTGGTGATATGCATGAAGAATGCAAATCCCCAAAACAAAAGAAGTAGTATGTAAAATTGAAAGTGGAGATTTATATTACAAATTACTTAAATATTGATCTGTTTCTCACCCTAAACCAACCAGATTGCTTCAGAAGACATTAATTAAACCACTGTAGTCTTATGGATTACTTTTATGCTACCTTTATGTGCTTTTGGAGAATCAAAATTGTATTGACCTACAGAGCTGAGATATTCTTCTAAAAATATTTGTTTGTGTTCAGCATAAGAAAAAGTCATACACATCTGGCATGGCATGAGGATGAGTAAATGATGAGCTAATTTTCATTTTTGGGTGAACTATCCCTTTAAACAAGATTATTAAATGCTTTAAAATTATCGCTCATTGCTCATTCATGTTAACTATTGTGTTAACTAATGTAAACAAATACAACCAAACTGTTTCAGACTAATCTGTACAATAGGTAGAAACATGTCTTTCCATTTCTTAAAATGCAACAAAAGTCTATTCAAAACTATTCAAAGCTATCCTCATTGTTTAGCCTTTAAAATTGCCATCCCTGGTTTAAGAAAGCCAATGCGGCAAAAATAAAGAGTGCTATGAATGGTGTTCTTCAGTGCAGGCTTACAGCATTTCACACGTCATTGATCACATAACAGGCTTAAATTTACACACAAGAAGCCTGTCTCTCAAAAGTGTTTGGCATCCTTAGGCTAGTCACCACATACCAATTTGACATCCTTGTCATATTTCTACCATTCATTGCCCTCAACTAATCCCTAAACATGTCCTCCTGACCTCAAGGCCAGGCAAATATTGCCTGCAGAGCTATGGTTGGCTTTAATGGCATCTTTGCGGTGTGGTTCTATTGTGGGCAAGTAAGGGTTAGTTGGGTCTGACAGAGACACTTGGGATGCTGACCACATGGAGAGTTCAATACTATTTCCTGTGTGCTTATATAAGAAGGTAAGGCTGGATTGCTGCCCAGTGTCAAGGGAGAGGTGTGGAAGTATGTTTGCCACACAAAACTCCGTCATGCACCAATGAGCGCTCAGTCAAGCAACGTTCCATCAATAGCACTAATAACAAAGATGAGTTTGTAGGCTCAGATCTGCAGGAAGTCGATATGCCAGCGTAATGTTAATGCTTCAGACAGGGATTACAAAATGGCTAGATAAATCGTATATGACAGTTAATGTGTTCAAAGAAGAATTAAGAAGCGTAACGAGTTATTCACATACACTAATGTCAAGAAAGCTTCAAGATCAGAGTCTCATTTCTTCAAAAATGTGTAATTAGCCGTAATGGAATTGCAATGGAAAATTATAACACAAAAACTCCCTTCTTTGACTTTCTGTAACTCAATGACCATTTGAGGAAATTTCAAAAGGAATGTTCCATAAGATGTTAGTTAATGGAGAAAAATATCCTCAGTAGAAACCAGGCTTAGCTTGGGGAGTAAGTTCCCCTCTGGCTACTAAAACTAAAAGTTTAGTTACAATAAGACACAATGAAAGTGAAAGGGGCCAGTCCATAACAGCTAAAATACACACAATCTGAGATGTATAGCCACAAGATTTAAACATTAGAAGTGTTAACATGATATTAGTGTGACGAAATTGCTTACTAACCTTATCTGTATAAAGTTATATCCAATTCCAGGACTACAGGGACGACATAGTGAAAGCAAAGTTATTTTATTGGATATAGTTTTACACTGACAGTTAGTAAGCAATTTTATCACTAAAATTTTAATTTGCATTTAATTAATTTTAACATTGTGTGGCTAAACTTCTGAAACTGTATATTTAAGTGTTCAAGGCACATTTACTTAAATTTAAGTGCCTTACTGTAACTGGAAATGGGAATGGGGGAGGGGGGGCAATATATCACAAGGATGTAGATATATTGGTCATGCGACCAAACGTTGAAAACAATTAACTATTACTGCCTATTATTATTACTATTGACGAAGACATTCATTGACCAATGAGAATTTCAGGCAGGCAGGCAGGCTCCACTTTATCTCAAACTGACCCGGCTCTTTCCGCATCCTCAAAACATGGTGGTGGCGTAGTGGGCTAAAGCACATAACTGTTAATCAGAAGGTCGCTGGTTTGAACCCCACAGCCACCACCATTGTGTTCTTGAGCAAGGCACTTAACTCCAGGTTGCTTTGGATAAAAGCATCTGCCAAATGTATAAATGTAAATGTACAACTGGACTAAAACATGAAAGAGCTGTGTACTGATACAGATTTCCCAATTTGATTCAATTCTGATTCACAAGCTTTTGATTTCTCTTTCAGTTGTAATGTTCATTTTGCTTACATATGGAATTTGCTTGAATCTCCCCCAGCTAATGCTGTTAATTATACAGGTGACCTTCTAAACAGGTACATTATGTAAATATCAATCTTACTAATTGTATTTAATAATTAGCTTTTCAGCATTTTGTTCACATTTCAACTTTTTTTAAATGTACAAATTCCATGTATTACATCAATAAATCCGAAATGGCAAAAATTATATTGCATCTTTTGTAACGTTTATTTTTTTCATGTGGGACTGTTCTACCAAATCTAAAAGGGACTCAAACCGGGATCTCCGGCATGCGAGGTGGGTGTGCTAACACGGAGGCTAAAGGCTACAGCCTCTCTAGCGTTAGTTGCTAGTGCACCTCTTGAGGTCAGGAAAGTAATGTTTATACACATTGCACAGCTATATATCAGCTGGCCACTGTTACACTCACCCCCCTTAAACCTCACTCCCATCCGGGTCATGGAACCATTGTGACACTCCTATTCTACCTGCTCCATACGGGACTCTCCAGCATGGGAGGCGGGTGCGCTAACATGGAGGCATGTTACACATGCATAATTTGTACTATGTGCAAGTATTTACATTGATTTGTAGAACACTTACTGAAATAGTACTGTCTCTTTAAGAATACTGGCAGTTCATCACATACGTGTTTCGGTGGAGCGTACATTAATGTGAGCATTTTACCTAATCCTGCTACGTGTGAATAACCTGTAATGCTTATTTGTTTGTTGTTTTTGATCAAAAATTGAGAGTAAAGAACATAAAGGACATTAAGTGGGACAAAATTCAATGATAAATTGATAGCATGGATCTCATCTTTGGACATACATTAGACGGAACGAGTCAAACCAAACTTATTCTCAAAACACAATGAAAGTATACCAATGTTGAACTTCTTCATCACTAGTGTTAATTTTGTCACCTATTTTTAATTTAGTCTTAGTCTTAGTCTTATGCCAAATGTCCTTGTTAGTTTTAGTCATATTTAGTCATTCACATATCTTTTTTTGTTAGTCAAGTTTTAGTCGACTAAAAGTCTCGTCATTTTAGTCTAGTTTTAGTCAAAAGAGAATTTAAGGTATCTTAGTCAAGTTTTAGTCTAAAGTCTCGTCATTTTAGTCTAGTTTTAGTCAAAAGAAAACTCAATATATCTTAGTCAAGTTTCAAAACATTTTAGTCTTTTTTTAAATAAATTATTTCTGAGATTAATTCTGAGATAACCATTTCAGTCAAATAATGTTTCACACATCTCAAATATTGGTTAAATGTCATAATTACCTGACAAAATACACTTGTTGAATGATTTGTTGAATTCACTTTGTTAAACGTGTCTGGTTTTCTGATTTAAGAGACACATTCACAAATGATGAACTTGTTCTGAAGAGTATTTTATTAAGCAAATAAGTTACATAAAATATATATAACCTGCATAATGTATGTGCCACAACACCATAGCTAACTGGTTAATTTACAGCGTAGATGCCTAAAATCAGCATTAGCTTATGAGACGTATATTTAAGTTAACTTCCCTGAATGTGTGGGTGGTTAGCCTTTAGATGTCGCTTAAGGTTGGTGGTGTTTTTCCCCGATATTTTTTGTCCGCAGTGCTTCCTGTCAGTTATAATGACACATTCTGACTTTTTGTCAATATCATTGTACCTAAAATGCAACCAAATATCGAGCCTCTTCCTTCTACCTAGCATGTCGTCGGCGCTCGTGGCGTGTTCGCCACTGTCTATGATTGTTGTGTTCTTGCTCCATGTAGTTTTGTGTTGCAGCCACAGAAGTATGAGACCTGTTGTAACCGTTACTGAGCAACAGCGCGAACTCATTCGGAATATTTTGAAGGCGTAACAGCTGAATACTCTATCTCATGATGAAAAAGTAGAGACGATTGTATACGAAAATGAAGAGAGATTTTATCTTAGTTTTTATTTTATGCAAAACATTTTAGTCTCGTCTTTTTTCGTCAACAATAATGCATGTTAATTTAGTCTTAGTCAGCGTTTTTGGACATTGGTGCAGTCTCGTTATCGTCTCGTCTTAGTCGTGGAAAAAAAGGTCATTGACGAACATATTTAGTCTCGTCTCGTCTGACGAAATTAACACTATTCATCACTATACTTCTCAATCACTGGTGAGTGAAATCTGAACATTTACCAGCCAGTGGCTAATCACATACATTTTTAGTCACAGCATAAAATTTGGAGTGTGAGTGATTTACTCAAAATTCATTCAAATGGAGATTCATACATATGGAGAAAATCTGTATTTTTTTCCAGCCCTACTCAATACTCATCTTTATGCATTTTTATCTGTCAAACATTCTGGCAGAGCCCTCTAATGTGTAGGCGCTCATACTGTCCCTCAAACATTAAAGAGATTAAACATCTAGCTTGTTTCCAACAGTTTAGCCAACAGTCTTGTATTCTGCCCACACAGAGCTCTAAGTCAAGCCAATTAAATTGTTACTATTCAGTTGATGAACATATCACGCCAATCAGTTTTTCAGACCTCAACCACGTTTCCACAGTTTCGCAACTCCACTGTCTGAATTTCACATTGCTCAGGTCCCTCAAGGCCATACTCTGGCCTTTCATCTATCGCTTACTGCACTCTCTTCAGCAACTGTTTCCTCCAGTGAAAAACAACCAAAAGAACGGCATGCGTGAAAGCAGTAGTTCATTAGTGCTCCTCAGACACTGCGGCCATATATCCTGTTGCTTGAGGCAATTCTTCTGTTTGAGTATTTCAGCACTAAACTGTTACCCTGGGACAAACCACCATTATTATACAGTTCAATTTCACAAAAACGGTCATTGAATGCATGCAATGCAAAATTGGTTATGGTTTAGCCTGAGCATGAAAAATTTGCTTGAAAATTGGCCTTGGAGTGCTAAGACAGATGTATTTTTTTGTAAATTAGATCATTTTGTGTCTTTTTTCGAGTAAAACTTGGAATATTATGCATAGTTTTCTCTTCCAGCTCATTATAGAGGTAAGATGACGACCATTTGAGGTCTCATTTAAAGACACGCTGTGTCTTTCTATCACTGGTAGATTGGATTTACGTCCACCTAGTTTAATTTACGTGAACATCTTATAAACATATTCAGTATGAATAAACCATACTGAAATCTGCTGATCAAATAAGGCAAATAAACACTTCAGTCATGTTTCAATGTCTATGGATAAAACAAATACAGTATCTCACAAAAGTGAGTACACCACTCACATTTTTGTAAATATTTGATTATACCTTTTCATGTGACAACAATGAAGAAATTACACTTTGCTACAATGTAAAGTAGTGAGTACAGCTTGTATAATAGTGACAATTATAAATTGGCTGTCCTCTCAAAATAATTCAACACACAGTCATTAATGTCTAAACCTCTGGCAACAAAAGTGAGTACACCCCTAAGTGAAAATGTCCAAATTGGGCCCAAAGTGTCAATATTTTGTGTGGCCACCATTATTTTCCAGCACTGCTTTAACCCACTTGGGCATGGAGTTCACCAGAGCCTCACAGGTTGCCACTGGAGTCCTCTTCCACTCCTCCATGACAACATCACGGAGCTGGTGGATATTAGAGACCTTGTGCTCCTCCACCTTCCGTTTGAGGATGCCCAACAGATGCTCAATAGGATTTAGGTCTAGAGACATGCTTGGCCAGTCCATCACCTTCACCCTCAGCTTCTTTAGCAAGGCAGTGGTCGTCTTGGAGGTGTGTTTGGGGTCGTTATCATGCTGGAATACTGCCCTCAAACGGCCCTGCGTCCCAGTCTCCGAAGGGAGGGGATCATGCTCTGCTTCAGTATGTCACAGTACATGTTGGCATTCATGGTTCCCTCAATGAACTGTAGTTCCCCAGTGCCGTCAGCACTCATGCAGCCCCAGACCATGACACTCCCACCACCATGCTTGACTGTAGGCAAGACATACTTGCTTTGTACTCCTCACCTGGTTGCCGCCACACATGCTGGACACCATCCAAACCAAATATGTTTATCTTGGTCTCATCAGACCACAGGACATGGTTCCAGTAATCCATGTCCTTAGTCTGCTTGTCTTCAGCAAACTGTTTGCGGGTTTTCTTGTGCATCATCTTTAGAAGAGGCTTCCTTCTGGGATGACAGCCAAGCAGACCAATTTGATGCAGTGTGTCACGTATGGTCTGAGCACTGACAGGCTGACCCCCCACCCCTTCAACCTCTGCAGCAATGCTGAAAGCACTCATATGTCTATTTCCCAAAGACAACCTCTGGATATGACGCTGAGCACATGCACTCAACTTCTTTGGTCGTCCATGGCAAGGCCTGTTCTGAGGGGAACCTGTCCTGTTAAACCGCTGTATGGTCTTGGCCACCGTGCTGCAGCTCAGTGTCAGGGTCTTGGCAATCTTCTTATAGCCTAGGTCATCTTGTAGAGCAACAATTATTTTTTTCAGATCCTCACAGAGGTGCCATGTTCCAACTTCCAGTGACCAGTTTGAGGGAGTGTGAGAGCAATGACACCAAATTTAACACACCTGCTCCCCATTCACACCTGAGACTTTGTAACACTAACGAGTCACATGACACCGGGGAGGTAAAATGGCTAATTGGGCCCAATTTGGACATTTTCACTTAGAAGTGTACTCACTTTTGTTGCCAGCGGTTTAGACATTAATGGCTGTGTGTTGAGTTATTTTGAGTGGACAGCAAATTTACACTGTTATACAAATTTACACACTACTTTACATTGTAGCAAAGTGTAATTTCTTCAGTGTTGTCACATGAAAAGGTATAATCAAATATTTACAAAAATGTGAGGGGTGTACTAACTTTTGTGAGATACTGTATATCATCTTTGGTAAACTTTGAAAGGATATACAGAGATAAATGTATCCAAGCATTGAAAACATGAGAATCAAAACATTCACAACAGTGAGCAAACTTCACATGGGCTTAGAAATCCAAAAGAGTATTTCTTCCTTTCACAGTCTCCCAAAATCCCCTTCTTTTAAATTTGCCCAAAGCCACTTTTAAAAGTCTGTTTTGAGCCTCAAAATCAAGGCTTTGGAGACCCAAACAAAAGGAGCCATACTCTGGCCTCTTACCCAAGGGCAGGGTGAGCAACGCTTGGGCTACAGTGAGGCTGGAAATGCAAGCAGCTCTATGGCATGCTAACTGTCATTCCGTATAGTGGGCTTTTCTGCCGACGGGGGCTCAGAATATAATGCCACCACCAGTCCTTTTGAATAACTCAAAAGAAACAGCCACTCTTCACCGAGGGACGAGAGGTCAGGAGAATGGAGGGAGGGGAGGGGAACGGAAGATATGGCTCTCAGAGCTATTCTATGAGTTAATTACGTGTGGACAAAAGTGGATTCACTGGCACAGTTGGAGCTCTACTGTTGTGAGGCTGGTGGCAGGGTTCTGGAAAGCTATAAGTGAGCCAGAGTGTCAGCTAATTGACAGAGATATGAGGATTTTGTAATCTATATTTTTGGTTTTGTGTGTATGTTGTCCTGCTGTTTAAAGCTTAATGCCTTGATTTTCCAGTGTGTGTGAATGCACTTGTGCTTATGTGAGCGTGAAAGCATTAGGCCTTCTTCTTTATTTTTTTTTCTATATTTTTTTATTATTTCTATATTCCCTCATAGGTCAGCTGAACTACAAGCTGGTCTTTTGGTCTCTGTTTTCCAGATGGGAGACCCTGCCAAAACATAACTGATGAACCCACTGTCCAGTCGGCGTGTGTCTGTGAGAGATGAGCAGAGAGGACAGTCGGAAAAGTCAGTGTGCAGAATCC